>CM065681.1:20327605-20329474 GCA_017654935.2 Phymorhynchus buccinoides | reverse complement strand
GAGACAGGGACAGATGGAAGCAGAGACATTAGATAAGGGTGGATGGTCAAAGGACAAGGATGCTGGACGAGAATGTATGAGAAAGGGAAGATGGAAGCAGAGTCATTTAGTACGGGTGGATGGTCAAAGGACAGATGAAGGGCTGAGAATGGTAGAGAAAGGAAGATGAAGCAGAGACATTAGATAAGGGTGGTAGGTCCAAAGGACAGGATGAATGGACTGAGATGTAGAGAAAGGGAAGATGGAGCAGAGACATTAGATAAGGGTGGATGGTAAAGGACAGGAGACATGGCTGAGATGTAGAGAACGGGAAGATGGGAAGCGCGACAATCACCGAAGGGTGGATGGTCAAAGGACAAGGATGAGGACTGAGAATGTGAGAAAGGGAAGATGGAAGCAGAGACTCACAGAAGATGGATGTCAAAGACAAGGATGCATGGACTGAGAATGGTAGAGAAAGGAAGATGGAAGCAGAGACATCACAGAAGGATGATGGTCACAAGGACAAAGGATGAATGACTGAGAATGTAGAGAAAGGGAAGATGGAAGCAGAGACATTAGATACGGGTGGATGGTCAAAGGACAAGGATGAATGGACTGAGAATGTAGAGAAAGGGAAGATGGAAGCAGAGACATTAGATAAGGGTGGATGGTCAAAGGACAAGGATGAATGGACTGAGAATGTAGAGAAAGGGAAGATGGAAGCAGAGACATTAGATACGGGTGGATGGTCAAAGGACAAGGATGAATGGACTGAGAATGTAGAGAAAGGGAAGATGGAAGCAGAGACATCACAGAAGGGTGGATGGTCAAAGGACAAGGATGAATGGACTGAGAATGTAGAGAAAGGGAAGATGGAAGCAGAGACATTAGATACGGGTGGATGGTCAAAGGACAAGGATGAATGGACTGAGAATGTAGACGGCTGACCTCGGACCAACGAAAAAACATAAAGTCGGATCAATCATTTTCTATGTGTAAGACCTCTGTCAAACGCCCAGACTGACTAATATGTCTGTCTCTCACAATTGTCTCCATTTGGGTTTCTTTTTTTCCCATCTGTTATTGAGGTTGTGAAGAATAAGCTGACACAGAGCTTCTTTTCATCCTCTGGTGGGTGTGGTGTGTGTGGTGTGTGTGGATGAGTGTGTGTGTGTGTGTGTGTGTGTGTGTGTGTGTTGTGGAGCGTGTGTTGTGTGTGTGTGGGTCCGTGTTGCTGTGGTAGTGTGTGTGTGTCGTTGTGTGCACCTGTGTCTATGTGGTGGGTGTGTGTATGTGTAGTTGTGCTGCGTCTGTGCGGATGACGTGTGCGGTCGCGTGTTGTGTTGTGTTGTGTTGTGTGTCGTTTTGTGTTGAGTTTTGTGCGTGCGCGTGCGAATTTGTGCGTGCGTGTGTGTGGTGAGGTGCGCTGCGTGCAGTTGCGCTGAGTTTGTGCGTGTGTGTGTGGTTGAGTTATGCGTACGTGAGTGTGTGTGTGTAGTGTGGTTAGTGTAGTTGTAGTGTAGGCTGGTTGTCGCCGTGTGAGTGAGCGGCGCTGCTGCGCGTGTGTGTGCCCCTCTCGCTTTTTTGTGTGCTGTCGCGCGCGTTTGTGTATGTATTGTATGTATGTGTATATATATATGTGTGTGTGCGAATGAATGTGTAGTGTTGTGTTTGTGTGTGTATGTGTAGTGTAGTGTGTGTGTGTGCTTGCGCGAGCGCGTGCGAGTGAGGGTGTGAGTGTGTGTGTGTGTGTGTGTGTGTGTGGTGTGTGTGTGTGTGTGTTGATGTGTGTGTGTGTGTGTGTGTGTGTGTGTGTGTGTGTGTGCGTGTGCGTGCGTGTGGTCCGTGTCGCGAAAACGCATGAAAGGGAGAGAGGGAGAGAAACAG
>CM065681.1:20315105-20322605 GCA_017654935.2 Phymorhynchus buccinoides | reverse complement strand
AAAGACATAAAGGAAAAAAGTCAGAAAAGCAGGACAGAAAGAAGAAAATAAAAGAGAGTGAGTGGGACAGACACACAGAAAAACAGACTGACAGACAGACAGACAGAGACAGATAATAGTTTGAACAGCACACTGGCCGGCTCGTCCCAGGAGTGTAGTTGGATCGGAACAATAATTAATCTTCATGGACAACCGAAATCCGCCTGAGAGTGAGAGAGGAGGAGGGAAGGGGTGAATAAAAGAAAGAAAGAACGAGAGAAAAAGACACACAGATAGATAGATAGAGAGATAGAATAGATAGAGAGATAGAGAGATATAGAGATATAGAGATAGAGAGAGTAGAGAGAGAGAGAGAGAGAGATAGATAGAGAGAGAGAGAGAGAGAGAGAGATAGAGAGAGATAGAGAGAGAGAGAGAGAGAGAGAGAGAGAGAGAGAGAGACAGAGACAGAGACAGAGAGAGAGAGAGAGAGACAGAGAGAAACATAGAGAGACAGAGAAAGAGAGACACAGAGACAGAGGCAGAGACACAGAGAGAGAACAGACATAGAGACATAGAAAAAAGAGAGAAAGGAAGAGAGATCGGTGGAGGGGGAGAGAGGGGGAGGGGGGAGGGGGAGGGAGGGTCGAGAGGGGGCGGAGAGAGATAAACTTAGACATACAGACAGGCAGATTGACAGAAAGAGGCAAAAGTTAGACAGACAGTCAGGCAAACACACAGAAATATATACCGAAAGACAAAAATGTTCAGAGAGAGAGAGAGAGCACTGAACACTGGAAAACTTTATTTGACAAGGATAAAGATTTTAGGCGATGCCTAAAAGAAGAGAGAGAGGGGGAGGGGGAGGGGGAGGGGGGGGAGGGGGGAGGGGGGCAGAGTGACAGAAAGAGGCAAAAGTTAGAGGGAGAGAGAGAGAGAGAGAGAGAGAGAGAGAGAGAGAGAGAGAGAGAGAGAGAGAGAGAGAGAGAGAGAGAGAGAGAGATTGACAGACAGACAGACAGAGACAGACACAGACAACAGAGAGAGATAGCGAGAAACAGAAAACAGACAGACTGACGAGACAGAGACAGACAGACAAACACAGACAGATACAGAAACGGAGAGAACGACAGACATAATATATACACAGTGCTCATCCAAAGTGTCTGCAGCCAGTTAGTTTAGCCTCAGTTTATAATGATATTAGTTTAGTTGCAGGAGGGGCCAGACCCTAACACTAAATCATAATTTATTGACACCGTAAATCCACCACCTCATTCCCTTAGCTTTTCTCGCTCAAAACTTGCCCTGAGTGGGGAATTGTTCTGAATTGGTGTATGAGGGGTGAGTGGGGGTGGGGGGTTAAAATGAGTTCAGATGAATGATTTCTCTAACTGGTTTTGAGACGTTCGAGCTTTTCTGGGTTTTTTGTTTTAGTGTGTGTGTGTGTGTGTGTGTGTGTGTGTGTGTGTGTGTGTGTGTGTGCGTGCGTGTGCGTGTGCGTGTGCGTGTGCGTGTGTGTGTGTGTGTGTGTGTGTGTGTGTGTGTGTGTGTGTGTGTGTGTGATAGCATCTTCTGTTCATTTTTCTTCTTTCACAGAACTACCATAGGCCCTACATGGATTGGGCATCTTCTTTCTTTCTTTCTCTCTCTCTTCGTCTCTGCTTTTCTCTGTGTCTGTCTCTCTTTGTCTGTCTCTTCCTGTCTATCTCTCTATCTATTTCTCTCTGCCTCTTCAACACACAATCTATGTTTCTCTGTGCATCTCTCAGTCTCTGTTTCACACACGCACGCACGCACGCACGCACGCACACACACGCACGCACGCACGCACGCACGCATCGCACGCACGCACGCACGCACGCACGCACACACACACATTTGTTTTTTTGGCAACAAGGTTGACATGTAATTCAGAAATGCAGAGACAGATTGACAGACAGAAAGACATAGGCCTACACACACACACGCACAGAGCATATATTTGGCTTCATTCCATGCATGCAATACTCAGTCTGCCGTTTCGACACCTACTTCATAACGTGGCATATTTTGCATAGCATAACGCGCTGTTCACGTGACCTTAACAGACCAATGGGAGCGATTACTTTCCATGGAATGATGTTCTTCACACCTCATGTAGACATTTACGAATGAAGAACATGTTTCTGCGCTCTTTGGCTGTTCTATGTCTTTCTCTCTTTCTTTGCTTCTTTCCTATAGTCATTTCATTTTCTGAACATGTTTCTGTGCAACTAAGGCCCAGTCACACTGCATACAATTTGACCCCAATACGATACGATTGCGACGATGTCTGTCAAGGGCCAGCCACACGTCCACTAAAATCGTACGACTGTATGAAACGATTCGATCACGTGGTCTCCAAGAACAAAATGCGCTTCGCGCTTCGAGATCACCTGATCGAATCGTATCGTACAGTCGTGCGATTTTAGCTGACGTGTGGCTGGCCCTTGAGTCACGATTCTGGTGAAGCACTTCCGTCTGAAAATAACTCTACAATTTTCGTTCACTATACTCATGTAGACCGCAATACACGGATGAAATAAAACGTCCGATAAAAACAAAGATATTTCATCCGATTCCTGTCTGGGAAACTACAAAAATAGTGAACGTAACTAGTAGGATTTCATCAGATTTATTTTGACAGTAGAATTGCACATGAGTCATGCCTCACACATGTCAAAATCGGATCGTACTGAATCGAATCGTATGCAGCGTAGCCGGTCGATTGTGACGATGCCAGTGATGATTCGCGTGAAACACTTCCGTCAAAAAATAATTATATTACCTCCCCTCTAAAAAGACTACTCAAGTAGACGCAATACATGAAATTTCACGTGAATCATGACTCGCATCGTCACAATCGCATCGCATTGACAGCGAATCGTAAGCAGTGTAGCATGCCCTTTATCCTGCTTTTGTGTGATGGTTCATCACGGTACGCAAAATGTCCCATACAGAAACAATAACCATGCTGACCTTGACCTTGAAGTTTGACCTTGAAAACGTACATTTTCTTCTTGTGGCCATAATTATCTTTCACGTCGTTGGACTTAACAATGTTCAAATTTGGTATGCAGATGCATTGGCTTATGATAGTTCCGAATATTTAGTGCAAGAAAGGTCATGGTCAAGGTCACAACGGTTATAGTCTGTCGATATGAACATCTGTAACCGGCTATTCACAACCACACATTTTGGGCGCATTCATTACTTGTTAACCCTTTCGCCGCCAGCTATTTTTCAAACAAAAATGTCCATGAAACTTACCTGGGTAGAGAGAAAAAAACCTATTGTCTGCAACATTGGGGATTCCTCTGTGACGTGCAAAAGGTGAAGCCTATCCTTAGCTCCCAGAATTAAGAGAACAGGGTCTTTGGATAACAGAGCCCTGATTTGATGCCTTTTAGTGACATGGGTGTTAAACCATTGTGGTTGCATAAATGCAACATTGGCGGTGAAAGGGTTAAGTGGGATTTTTGGCAATTGTTTTTAGTTTCTAGTCCCTGGAGTGCAGATGCGGGGTTTTTTGGGGGGTTTTGCGTGTTGTTTAGTCTTGTCTTTGTTTTTGAGTGTGTGAGTAGGTGGGCCTGTATCATTGTGTATGATTCCAATAGACAGGATCTCTATTTCATTCTGGTCCCTAAGGGATTGACAATACTGGCGCTGGCAGGTCTTATCTTGGTGGGGTTGGGGGGGCAATGGCGGGTATTTGCTTGTTTGTCTGTAAGCTGGTTTTGTCAAATTTCTCGTAGTTAACCATTTCTCAACAAAAATGCAAGGTAACTAATTTCAGTTACTGTGCGTCTGTGTGTGTGTGTGTGTGTGTGTGTGTGTGTGTGTGTGTGTGTGTGTGTGTGTGTGTTGTGTGTTGCGTGCGTGCGTGTGTGCATGTGTGCGTGCGTGCGTGCGTGTGCGTGCGTGTGTGTGTGTGTGTGTGGTGTGTGTGTGTGTGTGTGTGTGTGTGTGATGTAAGTCAAAGTCAAGTCAAAATTTTATTTCCAGATGGGAACATTGTATAAGCAAAAACATGCTTTTTTTCAACAAGCCATCCATAAATAAATGATGTAAAGAAAAAATAAAGAACTAAACATTCCACACATTGTGTGTGTGTCTGTGTGTCTGTGTGTGTGTGTGTGTGTGTGTGTGTGTGTGTGTGTGTGTGTGTGTGTGTGTGTGTGTGTGTGTGTGTGTGTGTGTGTGTGTGTCCTCTGTGTGTGTGTGTGCGCGCTTGCGTGCGTGTGTGTTGTGTGCGTCCTTTGTTGTGTGTGTGTGCGTGCGTGCGTGCGTCGCGTGCGTGCGCGCGTGCGGTGTGCGTGTGTGTGTATGTGTGTATGTGTGCGCGCGTGCGCGCATGTGTGTGTCGTGATGGCGCGTGTTTATCTGTATGCGCTTTGCGAAATCCATATTTTGCCACCGACATAATGATTATGCAAACACAGCAATCTGCAAGCGTGTTTGAGCAACGCCAATACTCAATCAAGTTCACCACACCGTAATTTGTCTTAATTCAGACTCCCAGCGAAGTCACACACGTCCCTATAAATTAGGACAAGCACACTCTCGGTAGTTTTCTGCCGTTTTTTCACCCGCCGTTTTTGTCAGTTTTGGTCCATTAGTTCTTTGAAAGGAGAATGCTCCATGTGATGTATTTGCTGCAGATTACACTGTTTGCTTGTTTGTGTGTTACTTTGCATTGTATTCATCTCTGCCTCCTCCCTCCCTCCCTCTCTCCCTCCCCCCACCCTCTCCCCTCTCGTCTCTCTCTCTCTCTCGCTCCTTCTATCTCTCTCAAATCTCTATATCTCTCGTCTCTCTCTCCTCTCTCTCTCTCTCGTCCCCCTTCTCTCTCTCTCTCTATCTCCTCTCTCTCTCTCTCTCTCACTCAGAGGGCAAAGCAGGTATAGACGTTTATGTGTTCAAATGCGTTTCTTGTTTGCAGTGATTTTATGTTTTTGATTTCCAGTTTTTTTTTCTCACGTTTCTAGTCAATTCTTAATTGTTTTCTTTTATCCAAGGACAGATTGTAAGAATAGGCATCGCCTAAAATCTTTATCCTTGTTCCATAAAGTTTGTCCGTGTTCAGTGCTCTCTCTCTCTCTCTCTCTCTCTCTCTCTCTCTCTCTCTGTCTCTCTCTCTCTCTCTCTCTCTCTCTCTCTTTCTTCTCTCTCTCTCAATCTCTCTCTCTCTCTCTCTCTCTCTCCATCCTCTCGCTCTCTCTCTCTCTCTCTCTTCTCTCTCTCTCTCTCTCTCTCTCTCTCTCTCTCTCTCCTCTCTCTCTCTCTCTCTCTCTCTCTCTCTCTCTCTCTCTCATCAACCTTCTAAAGTAGGTCATGTTTTGTCCATTTGTTCTTTGAAAGGAGGAAAGCTCCATGGTGATGTATTTGCTGCAGATTGCACTGTTTGCTTGTTTGTGTGTTAGTTTAATTACAATTAATTAGTTTGTCTTTAATTACAAGACAACCCGTCGACTAAACAGTTTCGCCTGTCTCTCATAATTTATAAATCCAAAGGAAATGGTATGCTTTAGTCATCTACAGAATGTGCTTTACAAATTAATGTTTGTCGTACAAACCCCCCCCCCCGACTTCGTCTGTCTCTGTGACTGTCTTCTCCCTCTCATCTACCTCATTCTCTCCCCCCTCTCTCTCTCTCTCTCTCTCCTCTCTCCCTCCAACAGTCCTCTCTCTCTCTCTCTCTCTCTCTCTCTTCGTCTTCCGTCTCTCTCTCCTCTCTCTCTCTCTCTTCTCTCTCTCTCTCTCTCTCTCTCTCGTCTCCTCAGTCTGCTCTCTCTCTCTCTCTCTCTCTCTCTTCTCTCTCTCTCTCTCTCTCTCTCTCTCTCTCTCTCTCTCTCTCTCTCTCTCATTAGTGATGTGCGGGTTTTCAACTGCATCTAAATTATTTTTTTATTTGTTTCCTCCTGTTTTCCCTCCTCCTCCTCCTCCTCCTCCTCCTGCGCCTCCTCCTCCTCCCTGCCTCATTATCAACCATCATCATCCATCTCGCTCTCTCTCTCCTCGTCTTGGTCTCATCTCAGTAATCCTCTCTCTCCCTTCTTTCTCATCTCTCTCTCATCGCTCGCTGCTACTCACTCTATCTCTTCATCTCATCTGGCTCCCGTTTCCGTTCGAAACACCATCTCTCTCTCGCTCCTCATCAAAACTTCTCTCCTCCTCACCTCGATCTATCTATCTATCTATCTCTCATACTCGTTAGTGATGTGCGGGTTTTTTTCTTTTCCCTTTACTCTGCTGGTTGTATTGACTGTGGTCTATGGCCAAAGTGCAAATAAACTAGTTCAGTGTTCTGTGTTGCTAAATATTAACACTCGTCTCATGGGCAAAATGTGACTGAAATTTGCTTTATTTCATGAGTGTGTGTGTGTGTGTGTGTGTGTGTGTGTGTGTGTGTGTGTGTGTGTGTGTGTGTGTGTGTGTGTGTGTGTGTGTGTGTGTGTGTGTGTGGTGTGTGTGTGTTGTGTTGTGTTTGTGTGTTGTGTGTTTGACCTCAAGTTCGTGTGAGTGTTTTGTGTGTTTTCTAGCTTTTCATTTTGTTAGTATTGTTTTTATCATGATTGTAAGCGCTTAGGGCTTTTGTTAAGATTAAGCGCCCTAAATATTCATTATTATTATTATTATAATTGGCATGGGCTTCTTACCCACCCATGGGCTTTTTACCCCGTCTTTCCCTACATACTTTATCGGATATGCTACTTTGCCTTATGAATTATGCACACAACCAAAACGCCAGTCACTTTCGTCATTTGCCTCGAGAAAGCTTAGTGTTTATTGACCTTACAATCTATATTCCATAACACTTACACCAGAGTCTGCAGTCTGTTTCAGTGTTTTTGTTGCTTGCATATTTGACTGCACTTTTTGAATAAAATAACGTCACTTTACACTTCCAGTGACGTTGCAGTCTGTTTCAGTTTTTTGTTACTTACACCAGATGGGAAATAAAGATTAGGAGAGGGGGTGGGGAGGAGAGAGAGAGAGAGAGAAAGAGAGAGAGAGAGAGAGAGGAGAGAGCGGGGGGGAGAGAGAGAGAGAGAGGGGGGTGCTGAAGAGAGCAAAAGAAATATGACGCAAGAATATTTATAATTGAGAGTTTGTGAACAATTGATGCGATAATATATAATAATAATAATAATAAATATAATAATAATAATAATAATAAATAATAATAATAATAATAATAATAATAAGAATAATAATAATAATAATAAGAATAATAATAATGACAATTTATATAGCGCTTATTCTCCTTACGGGGCTCTAAGCGCTTCACAAAATAAGTTACAAATCAGAGCAGAAATGAGCAGAAACAACAACAAAACAACGCACTTATCATAGGGAACAACCCGAAACGAAATCACGATAATTAGCCTACATTTACGTCACCCCCCCCCCCCCCCCCCCCTCCCCTCCTTTTCACACCGTGACCACTCCCTAGAATCCAAACCATTACAAATAGCGTTTTCCACGCAAAAGGCATTT
>CM065681.1:20302605-20305105 GCA_017654935.2 Phymorhynchus buccinoides | reverse complement strand
TGGAAAGACAAAAAGAAACGAATAAAAGAAACCACTAAACAAGATACAAAAATATCAAGTGGGCATAAATGAAGAACAGACCAGGCCAATATATCAAGTGCAAAGCAAACGCAACACATCTAGTCACACAAGGGAAATGAAAATTATATCCACAGAAAAAAACACAACAACAATCACAAACTATAAAAGTGAGGTAATCATAAATCGCATATAGAAACAAAGATTTGATGGGAAATAATATTTTGTTAGAAATAAACAAAAATGTATATAGGGTAAGACGGGGTAAAAAAAAAAGCCCATGGGCGGGTAAGAAGCCCATGCCAATTATCTCATGAAATAAAGCAATTTTCAGTCACATTTTGCCCCATGAGACGAGTGTTAATGTTTAGCATTCGTCTCATGGGCAAATGTGACTGAAATGTGCTTCATTTCGTGAGATAATTGGCATGGGCTTCTTACCCGCCCATGGGCTTTTTACCCCGTCTTCCCTTACCCAATAGACATGACAGTAAAACAAACCAGACAACAATAACATTACTACAACCGATCGTTATGATCATAAGAATGGAGCAATAAACAATATAGACAATGAGATAGATTCACAAAGACAGTCAGAAAGAAGGAAAGAAAAGATCGGCAAATTATTGAAATGTGGATACGGAATAAAAGTAATGCGACAGACAGAAAGACAAACGGGAAGATCTTTAACCCTTTCACCGCCAAAGTCGCATTTTAGCACCACAGTGATGTAACACCTATGCCACTAATAGGCATCAAATTGGGGTCTATTGTCCAAAGACCCTGTTGTCTTAGTTTCGGGAAGTAAGGATAGACCTTATCTTATATAATGTCACAGAAAAATCCCCAATACTGCGTATATGGATTTTGTTCTCTACACAGATACATTAAATGAAATATTTTGGCTGAAATATGGCTGGCGGTGAGAGGGTTAAACACAAGCAAAGACAAAAGGCAGACAGGAAATATTATTGAAGGAAAACAGACAGACACACAAACAAAGACCGATAGACAAAGAAAAAAGACACAGAGACAGACAGACAGACAGACAGACAGGAGAGAAACACCAAAATATATCTATAAAAAACACACATCTTTGCAGATCTTTGTAGCACTGCATTTTGGAGAGAATAAAACGTCCCCAGAGGAAGAGGCGCTTTCTCCTCGAAATATTGGGAAAAAGTAACCAGCTTGTTTGCCTTTGTGTTTTTTTTGTTCGACATAAAAAAAAAACATATAAAAAAAGGTAACAACAAAGTATGAACAATAAACCAAAGATTAAAGACAATTCCAAAAGAGGGGAGGGAGGGGGGAGCATGGGGAACATCAATGAATATGAGAAAACAGCATGATAGACACGCAATACTACGCACAGAAAGGGCCGGCCCCACGCCAGCTAAAATCGTACGGCTGTACGATACGAGTCGATCACGTGACCTCGAAGCTAGCGCGAATCGCATTTGTTCTTGGATGCCACGTGATCGCATCGTATTGCACACTCGTACGATTTTTATGGACGTGTGGCTGGCCCTTAATTAACAGATATAGGGGAACACGGGGTAAAAAGCGCATGGGCGGGTAAGAAGCCCACCCCAATTATCTCATGAAATGAAGCAAATTTCTGTCTCATTTTGCCCATGAGACGAGCGTTAATGTCTAGCATTCGTCTCATGGGCAAATTTGACTGAAAGTTTCTTTATTTCATGAGATAATTGGGGTGGGCTTCTTACCCGCCCATGCGCTTTTTACCCCGTCTTCCCCTATATATGATTGATCGCCCGTATGAAACAGACACAGAAAAGTGCATCATGCATGGTTGATAACTGGTTGACTGCCTGCTACACTGGCTGATCTCTTTATGAGTTGTGTGCAGTTTAGATCACCACAACTTCCCAACCAAAAGGCCTATCAATTATTATTTGTCCCCTTTATTGTCCTCGGTCCGCAAAAAGCGAAACAATGAGTATGTGTGTACCCTTTTGTCCGTGTGTCTGCCGGCGTGTCTGTTATACAGTTTGAATATCCAAAATTACGAAATGGATTTCGACCAAAGTCGGCGCAGTAAGACAGACAATGTCACCTATTATTCATTGATTGATTGATTGATTGATTGATTGACAATTGATTGTGAATTTGTTGCTTGCTTTTTTGGTCTTCATTACAAATATCTAAATGCCACGCATGCGCACAAGCACACAAGCGATGGTAGGCTACACACACAATCTTTCTGACATTAACACACACACACACACATCTACACACACCTGCACACACACACACACACATACACGCACGCGCACACACACACACATACACACACACACGCACGCACGCACGCACGCACGCACGCACGCACGCACGCACGCACGCACACACACGCACGCACACGCACGCACACGCACACGCACGCACACGCACACACACACACACACACACACACACACACACACACACACACACACACACACACACACACATTCTC
>CM065681.1:20277605-20287605 GCA_017654935.2 Phymorhynchus buccinoides | reverse complement strand
CTCTGTCTGTCCCCAGGATATCTCCCGAAAGACTTGACAGAATCGCTTCACATTTTGTGTGGTGGTGTGTCACAAAGCTCGGAAGGCATCCGCGCATACATTATCGCCGTCGTGAGCTTGAGCTTGACGTATGACCTTGAAAACCTAAAATCTTTAAGGGGCCATAACGTCTACACCGTTGGACTGGGAGTCTTCAAACTCGTTTTCTTCTTGTGTCTAGTCGAATCCGTCTTTGGGTTCTTCTGCTTTTGTTGGGTTTTTTTTTCTTTGTTATATTCATTTTTCTTCCTCCTTTTCGACTCATCTTCATCCACATCTCCTCCTCTGCTTCCTCCTCCTCCTCCTCTTCCTATTCTGAGTCTGCGTGTTGCTATCGTAGTAGTAGTAGTAGTAGTAGTAGTAGTAGTAGTAGTAGTAGTAGTAGTAGTAGTAGTAGTAGTAGTAGTAGTAGTAGTAGTAGTAGTAGTTGCTGTTTTTCTTCTTATTATTTTTAATTTTTTCTTCTTCATGATATTCCTTCTCCCCTTCCTCTTTTTATTTTTCTTATTCTTTTTCCTTTTTTGTCCCTCTTTTCTTCTTCCCCTTTGTGTGGTAAGAGTCATCGTGGTGGCAGCCCTGACATGGCCTTAGTTGTCGACGGGGCTATAATTTTAATCTTCATCTTAATCGTCGTCTTCTTCTTCTTCTTCTTCTTCTTCTTCTTCTTCTTCTTCTTCTTCTTCTTAGCTTCTTCTTCTTTTTCTTCTTTTTCTTCTTCTTCTTCTTCTTCTTCTTCTTCTTTCTTTTCTTGGTTCTTCTTCTTCTTGTTCTTTCTTCTTCTTCTTCTTCTTCTTCTCTTCTTTTTCTTTTTTCTTCTTCTTCCTCCTTTTTGCCTTCTTGCCTTCTTCTTCTCCTTTTCCTTCTTCTCCTTCTGTTTCTTCTTTTCTTCTTTTACTTCTTCCCCTCCCCCTCTTCTTTTCTTCTTCTTTTTTTCTTCTTCTTCTTCTTTCTTCTTCTTCTTCTTCTTCTTCTTCTTCTTGTTTCTTCTTCTTCTTCTTCTTCTTTCTTCTTCCTTTTCTTCTTCTTCCTTCCTCTTCTTCTTCTTCTTCTTCTTCTTCTTCTTCTTCTTCTTCTTCTTCTTCTTCTTCTTCTTCTTCTTCTTCTTCTTCTTCTTCTTCCTTTTCTTCTTGCTTCTTCTCTCCTTTTCCTTCTGTCCTTCTTCCTCTTCTCCTTTTTCCTCATCGTTTTGACCTCCTTTTTTTCATCTCTTCATAATCCCCGTCTTTTTCCCTTTTTTTCTTCTTCCCCTTCCTCCTCCTCCCCCTCCTCCTTCTTTTTTCCTCTCCTCTTTCTCCCCCGTTTTCCATTTGACTGACTTGTACAGTGGTTTCCACTCCCCTAATACCGGAGGTGCTCATTTGCAGCCTTTGACCTTTTCAACAAATTGCAGCCTCCCTCCCTCCCTATCATCCACCCTCGTCTCCACTCTGTGGAAGGAACCCTCTCCCTATCTCCCTACATTTGAACTTTTTAGACGTAAATATGTTTTCATTCTCTCTCCTTCTCATTTTCTTTTCCCACCCCCCTCTCTTTTACTCTATGTCTACGTGGGATTATATATATGCACGTGTCTGTATTTCTCTTACTCTCTCTCTCTCTCTCTCTCTCTCTCTCTCTCTCTCTCTCTCTCTCTCTCTCTCTCTCTCTCTCTTCTCTCTCATTCTCTCATTCTCTCTCTCTCTCTCTCTCTCTCTCTCTCTCTCTCTCTCTCTCTCTCTCTCTCTCTCTCTCTCTCTTTCTCTGCATGTGTTCGACTGAAGCATGGAACAGGGTCAACACTTGATACGTTTCTCCGTTAATTAACCCACTCATTAAGCGCACTCCACCCCCCACCCATCGACCCTATAATTGATGTTGTAATAACAATGCCCTGCCACGCTCCACCAGGCCCCAAGTGCTTCCAGAGTTTGTCTAACCCAGTTCCCAGTTCCCAGGTCTTCTTCTTCTTCTTTCTCCTCTCTGAAGCGAAGTACTTCTTCGCCTTCGTTAATCAAGTGTTGGAAAGTCAATGCAATGAGGTATTATAGGTATTAGGTATTAGGTACTTTATAGCCACAGAGGCGTCTCTGTGAAATTCTGGTTGCTCCCACCTGGAGAGCGCGTCGCAGCCAGAGGCGCGCCACCCTTTTTTTTTTGCATGCGACTTTTGAACGGGAAGGGACCCAAAATATGTGAAAGCTTGGGGTGACTTGGAGAGGGTGGGGGTTTGGGGTACTATGGTGGGGGTGAACAAATGAATGCGATAATAGAAATGGTGGGAAAGAGGGCAGTTCTTAATGTTTTGACCCTAATTATGTTCAATTGTTTGCGAAGCATGATTTGTCATTAATTTTTCCTTAGTTTTGTTTCCATTGTTTATGCATGCAAATGTGTTTCTTTGATTGTATTGTGCTTGTACGAGAACACACTGTAATTTCACCTAACGTGATAATAAAGTATTTTTGACTTTGACTTTGACTTGACACACACATACACACAGATGCAGGGAAAGAGTGAGTGAGTGAGATAGAGAGAGACAGCGAGAGACAGAGAGAGTGAGACAAAGAAAGAGAGACATACAGAGAGAGAGAGAGAGAGAGAGAGAGAGAGAGAGAGAGAGAGAGAGAGAGAGAGAGAGAGAGAGAGAGAGAGAGAGAGAGAGAGAGAGAGAGAGAGAGAGAGAGAGAGAGAGAGAGAGAGAGAGAGACAGAGAGACAGAGATACAGAGATAGAGAGATACAGAAACAGAGACAGAGAGACAAAGACAGGCAAACGGGAACGCTGTCTGATCAAGACTTGAAGAGACTCGTTCCAATTTGAAATGGAAAGAGGCTATAAACAATATGACATCCAACCGCAGACATGGATCTACTTTTTGTTAGCCTGACTTATGCCAGTCATGCTAAATATCCATTCGACCCGCTCCATTTTGCCATATTAACTCAAAACTTAGTCATAATCATAGGTTACTGTGGTTTCATGTTATTCAAACCATATCATTAACATCGAAACATAAAGGTACCAAAGTACCCCACTTTCGTACTTCGCCTTCTTTCTTTTGAATGGTTTCTTATACAATCTGAACGAGTAGGTCGTTTCTCTGTCTGTGTGTCCGTGTGTGCATGTATGATCCAAACGTACTGCTCCAATGGACGATTTTCGAGAACAAAAAAACCTAGGGGAGAGCACTTCGTGAAAATTAGAGTTGTTTACCTCCATTACTCGGTCAAATACCATAGCAGCAATGCAACAATGGCGTCGAAGCTTGAAACTGCAGGATGCCAGTCAGCGACTTGCAAACATTTTTTAAAGAAATATAAGGGGTGGCCAGTTGCTATAAAGTGATAGAACTTGCAAGCTATGACGTAAAAATATAACTTAAATCAAATTTAGAATGACGCACTGCGTTCTACATGCTGTGTGTCTCCTCAAACACACGAAGCGAGGGCTGGGGGGGGGGGGGGTGTCTACCTGAAGGTAGAGTAACTTCCCCTGTTTGACCGATTGAATTAGGTGAGATCACTCCCACACACCATGAAATTACTCCCCTTAATTATTTCCGAACAATTCCTATTGGTGTAACCAAAGATGTATCATAGAACGAAAACGCGTGACAACGACAGAAAGGTATTCACTAATTTAAAAAAACAGAGCCAATTATTATTTAAATGTACTCAAAGGGAAAAGATTGAGGGTTTTGATAGAAAAAGGGTTATCTTTCAAGGAATGTAGTCAATTGCTGGGCTATTAATATTTACAAAAAATAAAAAATAAAAAACAAAGTGGAATTTAAAACCCAAAAGGAGAGCTTTAATAACAAAAAGAAACACAAAAACAACACACCCGGGATGTGTGTTGCTTTTGTTTAATATCAAATGTTCATATAATCCGTGTGCATCATAGCGACAGAGACAGACAGGGAGGAGGGGGGGATACAGAAAGGCCAAAGTCATACATAAACACTCATATGCAGAGAGAGAGAGAGAGAGAGAGAGAGAGAGAGAAGAGAGAGAGAGAGAGAGAGAGAGAGAGAGAGAGAGAGAGAGAGATTTCAGAGTTTAATCCAATAAGGCCAAAGCCCCATATGAATGAGGGGCGGTACAATATTTTACAATACAATAGAGAGAGAGGTAGACAAATATGAGAGAGATAACAGAGATGAGAGAGAGAGAGAGAGAGAGAGAGAGAGAGAGAGAGAGAGAGAGAGAGAGAGAGAGAGAGAGAGAGAGAGAGAGAGAGAGAGAGAGAGAGAGAGAGAGAGAGAGAGAGAGTGTGTGTTAAACCTTGACATGCACTGACGTAAATGACCTATGCCCATCATTTGAAGTTTTTTTTAGACCTCCAACTGGGAGTACATGCATATAATTGTTTTGTTAGGTTGGTCAAGTTCCCAGGTTGAATGAGTTATTTTTCTTTATGACGTCTGGGGTTGTATCTTATCTGTACTATTGACCAAAGCATTGTTCTAGACAATGTCATTCATGTCTCTTTGGTCCGGTCTTGGTTCCATGTGTATATTGTTGAGATTCATTCCGAAAAAAAGACTCTCTCTCTCTCTCTCTCTGTCTCTCTGTCTCTCTCTCTCTCTCTCTCTCTCTCTCTCTCTCTCTCTCTCTCTCTCTCTCTCTCTCTCTCTCTCTCTCTCTCTCTCTCTCTCTCTCTCTCTCTCTCTCTCTCTTATGAACTGATGTTTTGTTATTGTTGTTTAATCGGTATTTTCATTTGCCACAGGACTGCGTGTAAAAAAGTATGTATATTTATCTCATTACCCTGCATAAATAAAAATTTCGTTTCGTTTCGTTCATTTGTTCGTTCTCTGTCTCTCTCTGTCTCTCTCTCTCTCTCTGTCTCTCTCTCTCTCTCTCTCTCTCTCTCTCTCTCTCTCTCTCTCTCTCTCTCTCTCTCTCTCTCTCTCTCTCTCTCTCTCTGTTGTCCTTAGCCCACATGTTCTCCCTCTGCCTGGATTTCGCAAGTCTCTCCTCACACATACCCTCTTTCCTGTCCCTTCTCTCTGTCTCTCGTCTTATGTTCAGTCACCTTTCAAAGACGTCTTAATTATTCTGATCGCTTCTCGGCCTCTTGGCTAAGACTCTGATTCAGGAACATAAATTTTTGTCTATACCCTGGTTGATTTCTTCAGCCCGTCGTACATGGCGAAAGCCGATACGCGACGTTAAACTGAACTTCCATCTCAGACGTATTGGATGCACGTATGTCGAAGCGATGCACTTACTCTCGAAAGGCTGGCATGTCTAAATAATGCCTTGCTGTAATCCAGTGGCCAAAATGATATATTGACTGTCTCTATAATTATCCTTGACTACTTTTAGTGTTTCTACAAATTGTAAGTTTAATCTCTCTCCTCCCCCCCCTCTCTCTCTCTCTCTCTGTATGTGTGCTCTGCGTCTGAGCGTTGCTCTGTCGTGTCGTGTCGTCGTGCGTCTCTGTGTGCGTTTCCCTTAGCGCGCAGCGTGTGTGCCTCCTTATGCTTTATTTTGCTTCAGTTCTAATACCTATGTTGTAGCTTTATATTGATGTGAAGAAAATTCTCTCTGTGCAAAATGTTTTATTATGAATCAAGATGTACAATGACGTATTACTATTCTTATGTTTACGTTTTGTGCTTGTATTTTGGCTAATACAGCATTCAGACAACAATACTTTCTTGTAAAGACAATAAAAGTTGATTGTTCATTGATTGATCGATACATGGATTGATTGATTGATTGATTGATTGATTGTTAAACTGTAATTAAAATCAAGTCCAATAGTTTATTGTTGATTACCACGTATGTCGAAGCGATGCCATTACTCCGAAAGGCTGGCATGTCTAAATAATGCCTTGCTGTAATCCAGTGGCCAAAATGATATATTGACTGTATTATAATTATCCTTGACTACTTTTAGTGTTTTACAAATTGTAAGTTTAATATATCTCCCCCCCCTCTCTCTCTCTCTATGTATGGGACTTAAAGCTAGTGCGACCCGTGCGTTTACGCACGTAAACGTGTGCGTGTTGACGTCGGTAAGAGCAGTGTGTGTGTAAATGTGCGCGTGCGCGCGCGAGCGTGTGTGCCTCCTTATGCTTTATTTTGCTTCAGTTCTAATACCTATGTTGTAGCTTTATATTGATGTAAAGAAAATTGTCTGTGCAAAATGTTTTATTATGAATGGAAGATGTACGAATGACTTTTGTCTTACTATTCTTATGTTTACGTTTTGTGCTTGTATTTTATGCTTATATGCATACCAGACAAACAATTTATTTCTTGTACAACAATAAAAGTTGCATTGATTGATTGATTGATTGATTGATTGATTGATTGATTGATTGATTGATAATACTGTAATTAAAATCAAGTCAATAGTTTATGGCTGTTGATTCTCAGCTGTACTTGGCAGCGTGAACGCTAAAGAAAGGTGGCAGAGTGGGTTAAGACGTTCGCCTGCCAAATGTAATGCGTGACTGCAACGTGAGTGACTCGGGTTCGAGTCCCGGCCTGTGCCCTTTCTTTCTAGTTTGACAGGAAAATCGAACTGAAAAACAAGCCAGTCCTTCGGATGTGGACGTTAAAGCTAGTCTGACCCGTGCACTTTACGCACGTAAAAATCCCACGACAGTTGACAGTCGGTAAGAGCAGGGATAAATCCCGCTGCCTGGTATGGCCAAATTTTCTAGCTAGGTTCTTGTAAGTCTATGCCCACACCCCCTCCCCGCAAAAAAGCCCCCCCCCCCTCAAAAATTGTTTTTAAAAAAATTGGGTACTTTACACTTGCTGCGCTTGCGGCGACGCACTCTCCGGGGAGAGCAGCCCGAATTTCCCTGTTTTGGGGGGGAGTCCTTTGAATATACAAATACCCCCCACAACAAACAAATTGCACAAATACCACCCGCCAAACTTTTGTGTACACAAATAGGGCAACTACCTATACAATATGTCTAGAGCATATGAGAGCTTCAATCAAGCTAAATTCCTAAATGGCCACAAAAGTCATGGTTAGAAGGGTAGGGTGAGGATAGTTACAAAATGTCACAGCATCCCACTGTTAGTCTCTTTCAGTAGCGTGTGCTTTTTATTTTTACACACATTAGCATCCAACAAACAAACAAACAAGCACACACCAAGTGTAAAGTGACGTTAATTTATATTCACAAGAAACGAGGCAACAAACAAATTGAGGCCGCTCGGCGAATGCGCCTGGTCACTCACAGATTGGATTGTAGAGGGGAAGTACTACTGTTCTTGCTCTTTTTCCTATCTCTGCTGTTTGCTGTTTTCTTGTATGTCTATGTTGATAAAGGCGCATTCGCCGAAATATCCAAAGTTACGTTTTGGTGCAGAGATCTTCTTGTTTATAGAATAACGTCACTTTACAATCCAGTCGAGGTAACTTGTTTGATTGTTGTATGTTCCAGTGCTGTTGCAGTCGCTTTCGGTTTTGGGGGGCTTTTTTTTTTTTTTTTACACATTAGCATTACCAAAGACTGTACAGGGGAAGATAAACATCCGGTCTCTTTTCCCTATATGAGTAGTGAGGACAGAAACACTGGTTATGTCCCTTTGAAACGTGACACATTTTACACATCGATAGGCCAGTTGAATTCTCCGTTCAAGTTCCAGTCCGAGTTTTTGGATAGCCTCCACCGTGAATAGTGTACACGTCCGCACTAACGATAACTCTATCAGCCCGGTTCGCCGAGC
The DNA here is from genome assembly GCA_017654935.2 of Phymorhynchus buccinoides. Taxonomy (NCBI): domain Eukaryota; kingdom Metazoa; phylum Mollusca; class Gastropoda; order Neogastropoda; family Raphitomidae; genus Phymorhynchus; species Phymorhynchus buccinoides. The sequence goes on along the minus strand of CM065681.1, from coordinate 20,279,884 downwards.
TTTTAAGTAATCCATCTTACCCTTTTAGAATATCTTTGGCATTACCAAATCAACAGTGTTTGTCCTACCCCCATCTGTTGTTTTGCATTGTTTCTAAGATCTGTACTGTAGCCATTATCAGTGGGGAAAGTACTTGCCTCTGTGTGAAAGGATGCAGGAGAAGAGGAACAAGATGAACAAGAACTCGAAACAAGAAGACAAAGGTCGAGAGGACAGACGAAGGGTCTGTTCTCATGATGGCCAGCTATCACTTAGCAGATGGAGACACCCTCGTCTCTTTTTCTCTCCTTCTTTTTCTTACATATCATTTCTTTCTTTTCTTTCTTTCTTTCTTCCTTTCATTCTTTTTCTTTCTTTTTTTAGGTTTTTGTTTTTCTGTCTTCCTTTCTTTCTTTCCATTTTGTTTCTGTCTTTCTTTTTCTCTTTCTTTCTTTCTCCTTTTCATTCTTTTGTCTTTGTTTCTTTCTTTTTCCTTTGTCTTTCTTCCTTCCTTCCTTTCTTTCCTTTTTTTTTTTTTCTTTCTTTTTGTTTTCTTCTTTCTTTCCTTTTTTTCTTTCTTTCTTCCTTTCATTCTTTTGTCTTTGTTTCTTTCTTTTTCCTTTTTCTTTCTTTCTTCCTTCCTTTCTTTCTTTCTTTCAGTTTCTTTCTTTCTTTTTCTTTCTTTCTGTCGTTCTTTCTTCCTTCCTTCCTTCCTTCCTTTCTTTCTTTTTTTTTGTTTTCTTCTTTCTTTCTTTTTTTTCTTTCTTTCTTTCTTTATTTCTTCCTTTCATTCTTTTTCCATTCTTTTTTTCTTTTTCCTTTGTTTCTTTCTTTCTTCCTTCCTTTCTTTCTTTTAGTTTCTTTCTTTCTTTTTTTTTCTTTCTGTCGTTCCTTCTTCTTTTCTTCCTTCCTTCCTTCCTTCCTTCCTTCCTTCCTTTCTTTCTTACTTACTTCTTTCATTCTTTTTTCTTCTTCTTCTTCTTCTTCTTCTTCTTCTTCTTCTTCTCCAATTCCACTCAGACCTACACACAAGTAGATTCCCATTACCTCTACGACCCGGGCCAATCAGAAAACGCCATCTTGCGACTCTCCAGGGACAGGGGGCCAGTCAGCACTCCTTTGTGCCAGAAGTGCCAGAAAGAAAGTCTTCGACAGCCCCGGACAGCCCCGGAGTCCTGGAGAAAGGGGATCATCCCTGTTTTTGGAGGGGAGTCGGCTTGTCCCGTTTCTCGTGCCATCTTCCCATTGATCCCATGTCAGATCCTATCGCCTGGCTTGCCAGTTCTTCTCTTAACCGGACAGTCTGACATACTAGGTGGACGCGTGAAGCCGTGTGCCTGCGTGCACGCACGCACGCGTATGCATGCACATACGCACAAAGACACAAACGTGTACGCACACTCGCCCACACATAAAAGCGCGCACACGCCAGAGTGCACGACCATGCACACACACTAATACACATGGGGGCGCGTGCGCGCATAAACATACACATGCCCGCGCGCGCACACATGCACACACACACACACACACACACACGCACACACACACACATACACACATGCACACACGCGCGCACGCACACACACACACACACACACACACACACACACACACACACACACACACGCACACACGCGTGCGCGCGCTTCTTCTGTTCATTTCGTGTGCGCATGAACTCGGTGATAAAATACCTGAATCATTCTATTTGAAAATTCTGAAAATACAATAATCCAATCAAGATGTTTGATTGTTTTAATTTTACTTTGTAAAGTCGGATAATATTTTACAAAATAAGTTAAAAGGTGTTGCATACTCAATAATATCTGATTACCTAAGACGAATTGTAGGCCTATGTAAACACGTTAATAGTCCACAAACAGGATATTGTAAGAGAAGTGGGGTGGGGGTGGTGGGGGCGGATAACAATCATGTGCACTGTACTGCTTCTTTGTAAAATGGCATTAATCAGTTATTTCTTCCCTGCATTTGGAGGGTTGAATGCTAAAAGGTATTATCAGTCACCTCAATGAAATGCAAAAAGGTTACATACAAATGAACAAAGAAAGTTCTTCAAGTCTTCAAGTACTGATCGTCAGGCCGTCTCCTAATAGACATTTAGTGACTATGGGGATGCGCAATGAGGGAGGGAAAAAACTATTTCTTATTTGATTTTATTCCTATTTCCCCCCTTTTTTGGGGGGGTGGGGGGTTAAAAAAAGTAATTATTTATTTATTGAACTTTTTATTTCGCAGTATCCAGGCAAGACCAATCCGGCTACCGTAGCGGTCCCCGGGGG
>CM065681.1:20270105-20272605 GCA_017654935.2 Phymorhynchus buccinoides | reverse complement strand
GATCGGTGCCCGAGATATGGCTACAAATAGATTTTCGGTTTTCAAGGTCGTACGTCAAGGTCAAGGTCACGACGGCAAAATGGTTTCCTATTAAGGTGGCACACCTTCACACAAAATTTGACGCGATTCGGTCAAGCGGTTCGGGAGATATCCTTGGGACAGACAGAAACCCCCCCAAAAAAAAAACAACACCCAAACATACAAACCAGCCCATCGCAAAGTCCGATCACCTAAGGTGACGGACAAAAAAAAAAGAGACACTCAGAGAAAAAACACAAAGACAGACCTTGAGAGACAGTACAGAGATACAATAGAAAACGTCAAAGGGGCTCAATCCACGCTCGACCTACCTTTCACATACTGGAAATAATGGGGAAGTGAAGACATTAATGGATCACGAGTAGGCAGGCGTCACCATTACCATCTGACAGATAAATCCATGAAATCAGATAAAAAACGGCTATATTGACAACAAAAAGAGATAATTTTGAAACTTTCAAAGCGCAAGACCCCCCCCCCCCCCCTCCCCTCTCTCTCTCTCTCTCTCTCTCTCTCTCTCTCTCTCTCTCTCTCTCTCTCTCTCTCTCTCTTCTCTCTCTCACCTCACAGACCCATTTTCTTAATCCACACAATTAAAGCCACAAATGACCATGATCAACACGTGACGGAGACTCGAAAATCCTTTTTAAACTCACAAACACTATATTACCTTCTCAACACTATATGACGTCAATTTCATTTCAGGGCCGGATCCTAGGGTTGGGGGGGGGGGGGTGTGCTTTGAGTGCTGCAGCACCCAACTCCCCCCCACCAGCTGTCCAAAAAAAAGGACAACCCACAGGAGATGCTCTTGCCACAAGGTGATAATGTTTGACCCCACCTTTTGTGTGTTATGACTGCAAGCTAAGAAGGTGCAAAACTGATAAAACGCTCTTAAGAAGTTCTGTTCTCAGCTCACAGGAGATGCCACAAAACAGTTTTAAAAATGTTGAAAACTCGTTTTCGGCACACCTGGGCTTTGCCCACCTGGACCCCCCACCAGGGCTTTGCCCCTGGACCCCCCACCACGGGGCCTAGGCGGCCCATGGACCCCGGCCTAAAAAACGTTTCAAGCACCCCCCCTTCAAAAGTCTGTGATCAGGTCCTGCATTTCTTCTTCCTCTTCTTGTTGTTCTTCTTCTTCTTCTTCTTCTTCTTCTTCTTCTTCTTCATCATCACCATCATCATCATCATTATCATCATCATCATCACCATAATCATTATTGTCACAAACCGTCATTCAACTCATGGTGCGACCGGATGTTTTGACTAGATTGCGTGTATGCGTGTGTCCGTGTTAGATGTCACTTCAAAGACCCGTGTTGTTTGCGCAGGTGTCATTTCCGGCGTGAGTATAGTTTTAGATTCGGCAAGAGGCCGGAGTTCGTAGTTTGAAGTTTAGTGTGCTTTTGGGCAGCGAGAAAGAAAGGTTCAGTGTGACCGCATGTGATTTGGGTCCACTGGTCAAGCTATGTGGCTCTCGGTTGAGTCTGTAGTGGGTGTACTGGTTTATCTAGTCCCTGTTGTTCTTCTGTGTGCCATTCACGCCACTCACATTCATTGCCTTTCTTACCATACATACAGCTGTATTTTAGGAACATTTTTAGCTAATAACCTTTTTGGAATACTAACCCTAGCCCTAATCCTAGCCCTAAGCCTAACCCTACCCCCCACCCTATAAGACGGAAAAACGCAACGAACCACAACTGTGACAAATCGCGGTGTACTGCAGTACATAGTGGGGGTAGGGTTAGGTTTAGGGTTAGGGTTAGGGATAGGGTTAGTATTCGAAAAAGGTTTTTAGCTAAAAATGTTCCTAAAATACAGCTTTATGTATGGTAAGAAAGGCAATAACTGAAAAATATAATTAACCGAGAAATGTAGGGGGGGTGGCACCTTATCTACGTTTTGTCCTCTGCTCCTCCATTATCCCTTATTCATTGACCCTTCATCTGTGGTCATCTGGATCTGGACTAACTTCTTCGGGAAACTCATCGTCAAACGAATTGCTCCACTTCACCCTTTGGGGCTGCGTTACTTCCCTTTTTTTGTTTTGTGGTGGTGACTCAAGCCACAAAACTATAACCCACACTTTGTTCTGTACGTCTGGCGCTGTCTGTCTGCTCTGTACGGTCACGCAAGATTGGCGCACTTCAAACTCGAAGGCGTACACTATCAAATTAGATGGGCCTGCTCTTTACAAATGCATGTATTTTAAAGCGTACAAAATAATAAACATACGTAATACAGACACTACAACAGACACGACGAGTATGCGGTGCTTCTTTCGATGAGTATAAAAGTCGCGCTTGTTTTTAAAATTCCTTTATTGAGGAAGAGTTAAATGAGCCTTTTGTGTACTTAATTTATGTTTAGAATTTAGTTTTACTGTGCTTTATTTCATAAATGTGAAGTATTGGATTTATTGTTATTTGGTTGATTGAATTTTGTGCTATTCATT
>CM065681.1:20242605-20245105 GCA_017654935.2 Phymorhynchus buccinoides | reverse complement strand
CAATTTGATTCTCTGTCATTTATTTCATGTGCCAATTTTTGTTTCATTTTCTTGACTTGATTGTTTTTATGTCAATTTTCTGCCATTGCCTGATGCATATGGTGTGAGTGTGTGAGTGAGTGAGAGGCCAGGTGTTATGAAGCTATTGTAGCTTATCCCTTTTTACCCTCAATAAAACATTCGTATTCGTATTCGTATTCGTATTCTCTCTCTCTCTCTCTCTCTCTCACTCTCTCTCTCTCTCTCTTTCTCACTCTTAATCTTAAAATCAAATCTTAATCCTCGCTAAATAAAGTTTCTCACTGTTCATTGCTCTCTCTCTCTCTCTCTCTCTCTCTTCTCTCTCTCTCTCTCTCTCTCTCTCTCTCTCTCTCTCACTCTCTCTCTCTCTCTCGCTCTCTCGTCTCTCTCCTCGTCTCTCTTCCTCTCTCTCTCTCTCTCTCATCATCTGTCCTCTATCTCTCATGTTTATCTTATTACCTACACCCAATGGCAATGCTACAAACCTCCCTGATTAATAAGTGAGGTCTCCTGTTCTTCCTATTGGGATTTGGCCCTGCCTCTCTACAAACGCATTAGCTCTGTCTGCAACACAGACGACACACGAGCAACACACACAGACAGACAGAGACAGACAGACAGCAAAAACATACAAAACAGACAGAGATGGAAATGGGGTTTGAACGAGCATGTGCAAGTGAATGAAATGTAGTGTGTGTGTGTGTGTGTGTGTGTGTGTGTGTGTGTGTGTGTGTGTGTGTGTGTGTGTGTGTGTGCGTGCGTGCGTAGCGTGCGTCAGCGTGCGTGTTGTGGCGTGTGCGTGCGCGCCCGTGCGTGTGCGTGCATGCGTTGCGTGCGTGCGGGGGGTGCGCGCGCTCTGCGCGTGTGGGGTGCGTGTGTTGCGGTGTGTTTATTTGAGTGAGTAGGAGAGTTTAGAGTGTAGAGAGGCAGAGAGAGAGATGGCAGAGACAGACATGACGACAGAGAGACACAAAGACAGACAGAGAGACAGGGAGACAGATAGACACACAAAAACACCAGAGTGAGATTAACCCTTTCACCGCCAATGTAGCATGTTTGCACCACAATGATTTAATCAGAACACCTCACGTTATACATTTTAGGAGCATTAAAACTCTTGAAATCAGGGTCCATTATTCACTGATATTGTGCTCCTAAGTTTGGGTAGTAGGGCTTGACCCTATTCTAAAAATTGTGTCACAGAAGCATCCCACACTATTGCAGACGAAGAATCTTTACTGTAGCCAAGTAAGTGTAACCCTTATTCACCGCCAAAGTCGCATTTTAGCACCACAGTGATTTAACACCTATGTCACTGAAAGGCATCAAATTGGGGTCTATTATCCAAAGACACTATTGTCTTAGTTTTGAGAAGTAAGGATATACCTTATTTTATGTATGTCACAGAAGAATCCACAATACTGCAGATGGATTTTGTTCCAGGTAAATTTAATGGAAATTTGCTTGGCTGGAATATGGCTGGCGGTGAAAGGGTTAAAGGAATGTTTTGCCTCAAAGATGGCTGGCAGTGAAAGGGTTCAGACAAAGAAACTGTGAGACAGACAGACAGACAAACAACGGACATACACACATGCAAAGATAGAAAATGAGTATTAGTGAAATGAGTGAAAATGAGTGTATGTGCATATGTGTGTGCGCGTGCGCGTGCGCGTGCGTGTGCGTGTGTAGGCTTATGTGTCTGTGTCTGTGTGTGTGACATAGCGGTAGAGAGCGAGATGGAGAGAGATGCTAGGTTATAATAAGCAGAAAAAGAGAGAGAAAGACAGACAGGCTGAGTGCTAAGAGGATTTTTTTTGCACACTTTGTAGTGCTCCAGATTTAGCAATTTCGGGAACCCTGAGAAATCGGTAACAATTTGTATCAGAATTGCACAAAGATTGTGGTTCGACAAGAAGATTGGACATTAACTCAAAACAACAACAACAAACAAACAAAAAAGACAAAGAAATCCGTAGCCACACAATTGTTCACCTGCCGATATGCGTACTTATATACGTGTATATAGGAATTATGCGCTTACTCTCGCATAATAATCTCTCTCTTATGTGCTTACTCTCACATAATAATCTCTCTCTTATGCGCTTATTATCGCATGATATGCGCAAATAGATCATACAACGACATCTAAATATTATTTATTTATGTTTATGTCTTAGCCTTACACTCATTATGTATAAGCATACGCATGCACAGAAACATACATGGTTCTGCATGCTCCCTCACATGCCCTTCTCCCCCCCCCCCCTCTCACACACACGCAAAGACACACCACAAACACATTTGGCGAAAGAGAGAAAGAGAGAGAGAGAGAGAGAGAGAGAGAGAGAGAGAGAGAGAGAGAGAAGAGAGAGAGAGAGAGAGAGAGAGAACTAAAAAAACACCTCTCAAACTAAAAATGTTCTAATGTCAGACTTCCGGCCTATAACATTGAGGGTGCGCACATGCACACGTAATATAA
>CM065681.1:20232605-20240105 GCA_017654935.2 Phymorhynchus buccinoides | reverse complement strand
CTTTTTTTTTAGCACTGTTCCCAAAATGTCTCGTATTTTGCACTATTTTTGTCTGGTAATGTCTTCTCTCCTCTGAGTTATTATAGTGGTTGAATTGTTGTTCCTTTTAATAAAATCCTTGCTTTTGTTAATGTTATTTCCTGATAAGTTTTTGTTTTCCGTCTAGATGTTGGCATTTCATATTTCTGTTTTCACTGTATGTGTTGCATTTTTATATATTTTTTTGTATATTTACAATGTATTGAATCCTTTTAAATCTCTCTCTCTCTCTCTCTCTCTCTCTCTCTCTCTCTCTCTCTCTCTCTCTCTCTCTCTCTCTCTCTCTCTCTCTCTCTCTCTCTCTCTCTCTCTCTCTCTCTCTCTCTCTCTCTCTCTCTCTCTTGAAAGTAATACAATCTATTAAAAAAAAAGACTTGTTTTGCTTAATATCACACTTTGTCTCAGTGTGTAATCGGAATGTAATAAAGGGAAGAGAAGGGGGAGGGTCCAAATCTTAAAGGGGCACCCTGACGTATTAGTTTTTGCAAGAAACACGTCGAGGTCACCAAAGAGACAGCCTTTTCAAGGATCGGAACACTCACTTTGCTCTGGTTTCCTATAAATCAAACCGTCAAAACGGCGATTCCTCCTCGGCGGAGTTGCCGGAGAGAGAGAAGCCATTTTGGACGGGGTGGGTGGAGGCCACTTATTGTGGTTGAAGCTTTTTTCTTCTTTGTAGTGCAGAACAAAAATTTGAACTATTTCGTTTGTTGTGAGCGAAACTCCTTTTGGTAAACTGTATACAAACTGTATAAAAAGGCTTGTATTGCGGAAAATTCGTGCAAACGATTTGGTCCAACTCAGACGGCCATTATAATTCACTGATTCACTGAAAGAATCAGACTTCCAGCTCCTCCGCCAAGGAGGAATCGTCGATTTGACGGTTTGATTTCTAGGAAACCAGAGCAAAGTGAGTGTTGCGATCTCTGTAAAGGATATTTTCCTGGTGATCTCGACGTGTTTCTTGCACAAACGTATCCCCTTCTAGCGATCTCTGTAAAGGATGGTTTCCTGGTGATCTCGACGTGTTTCTTGCACAAACGTATCCCCTTCTAGCGATCTCTGTAAAGGATGGTTTCCTGGTGATCTCGACGTGTTCCTTGCACAAACTTATCCCCTTCAAGCTTGTTATAAATGCATCATCTTCGCACAATGTCCTACCTTGCAAGCTTGCTCAGTCATGCTCGTTCTCGCACATGAGGTTTATACTACTTCTTGACGACACGAAAGGGCAATGATTTTAGGACTGACTTGACCATGCCACCTAGTGACGAGTCAGGGGCGGATAATTGTCTGTGGCTATATGCTACTACTTCATGACAGGCAAGGGCGATAATCTTATGTAGATAGCGCACGCACTTCAGTGCACGAGACAGGGGCAGATAACTGTTCAGTATAAAGCCTCATTGAGCAGTTGAGAGCAAGGAAAAGAAAGTGGGGAGAGAGAAAGAGTTTGTCTTTAAAGCCAAGTTCACAATGAAGAGAGTGGGATGGGGTGGAGACCCTTCCAGATCCAGGAACCGAAATCATGAGTGCGTCTTAAACAGGTAACACGGGTAGTAAAGTGTAAGTTAGAAGGAACAACCAATGGTTTTGACAGTTTCTTCGAATTTTACATTTTACTACCAGTGTTAACCGTTTAAGACGCACTTATGATTATTGTACCAGATAACAACGAAACAAAAAAAAAACCCACAAAAACAAGGACAGTTTGAATTGAGCTGGCGAGGACAAAACTCAGTTAGGATATGAGTAGACTGCAACGCCAGTCTATAATGAAGTTTTTACTCCTGGGGCAAAAAATATCACCTAGACCTATGCTAAAGGTCTCGATAGACGTGCACATTTTGCTACTCTTTCAACACAGTGACAGCCACTCATAAGATTACCTGCGTATTACTGTGTTGCCATGAAGAAATAGTGAACAATGTTTACGTGCACAGATACCTTAACAGATTGCTTTATCGGGTTTACCCGTTACAAGTCTTGACAGTCGCAAATAGCTGAACATGAGTAGCCGCAAATGCAACAATTGTGTACAATTTGCGCTCAGGAAACCCATCAACCAAATTAGCACTGACAATGAGTATTTACGAAATTAGCATATTTTGAGGCGGAAAAAAACGGAAGAGGAGGCGGGGCGGCCCACCTTTTGAACGAAATTCAATTTTGAAGAGTAGTTCGTCATTATTTGAGTAGAACTACTCGAAAAGAGTAGAATCTTCAAGGAGTTGATCTGCTTCATCATAATATATCAAATATAAAACTATACATCTCAATGACCAGATTTTGTTTGCTGTGTTTGTTTCACTCGTTCTTCTTCGATTTAGCATTATTACTCTGGGACCTTTCAAAGTGCGCAGTTTCATGACACCTCGCGGTCCACTGGGCGATAAGCGACAAGAATTCCACCGAACTCTGCCCTCTTGGGTACACCAACAGGTCAATGAAGTGAAAGAGAGAGGGTTTTTGGATGGCAATATGAAAGCAGGTGTATGGTGAAGGTATATATATGTATATGTATTTCGATGGTCACCAACCGTGTTTTGTTGTAAAGATTTGTCGTTCGCTAGAAGTCAGAGAGCAGCGGGGGTGGAAGGAAGGGGTCCTCTCTTTCTGGGCTCTCTCTAGAAGTAGGTCTAGTTTCTCTACGTTGCGTGCTGGACAACGTACGTGAAAAGGCCGTACGGTGCAAATAGTAAATGCTTATAAAAACTCTATCTCTCTATCTCTTGTCTTTGAAACTTCTGAAGCTCTGTCTTTCTGTAAGAAAGAAAAGCTCAATAAAATAAAAACAAAACAGGCTAAAAATAAATATAAAGACTTCCTTATCTCTCTCCTCTCTCTCGTCTCCTGCTCGGAATCTCTCAATCTCTGTTTCTCTCTCTGCTACATCTCTCTCTCATTTTTTGTGGGTTGCTAATTTCGTCAGAAGGTGGGGTGCGCCTAAACAAGACAGCGCAAATTTGTAACAAAACCGCGCAAAATGTAACAATTGTTACATTTTGCGCAGTTGAACATTTTGCGCTTAGTCCAGACACCCGTTTACCCCCTACACAAGTCTTGAGTAGTCTGGTTAGAGCTGAAATGGCGTAGTTTTGACACGTGACAATGTGTACTTCTATTCATGAAACCATTCAAACAATGTTCACTGACAATGAGTCTTATTGGAGCATTATTTTCAATTTTGAAGAGTAGTAGAGGTCCAAATTGAGTAGAATACTACTCGAAAAGAGTAGAGTAAACAGGTCTGCTTTATTGGTATAAAACTATGGTTTGTCAGTCAGACAGATTCTGAACGTGGTTGTTAGAAGTCCCTGATGAACTCTGGGACCTTTCTTTGCGCAGTTTCATGACACCTCGCGGTCCACTGCCATTCAATGTCTATAGACAAGAATTCCACCGAACTCTGCCCTCTTTACACCAACAGGTCAATGAAGTGAAAGAGAGAGTGTTTTTTATGGCACGATGAAAGCAGGTCACATGGTAAAGGTATATGTATGTATTGATGGTCACCAACCGTGTTTTGTTGTAAAGATTTGTCGTTCGCTAGAAGTCAGAGAGCAGCGGGGGTGGAAGGAAGGGGTGGGTTTGGGGGCAGAGAGATAGAAGTAGGTCTAGTTTATCTACGTTGCGTGCTGGACAACGTACGTGAAAAGGCCGTACGGTGCAAATAGTAAATGCTTATAAAAACCTATCCAAATTCCCTTTGAAACTCCTGAAGCATTCTTTAGTAAGAAAGAAAAGCTCAATAAAATAAAAACAAAACAGGCTAAAAATAAATAAAGACAAATATTCTAAGTTCAACTCCTGCAAGGAAGTTATGTTTTAAGCAACATTGTTTCTCTCTTTTTGATAATTTCAACTCCTGCAAGGAATTTATGTTTTAAAGACCCCCCACGTCACGTGTCACATTCCCTCTTATGTCCTGGAAGATTTCATAAGATTCCTTACCAGCTATAAGAGGGGAAAACCATGATTTTGACACGTGACGTAGTGGGTCTATAAAGACCCACCACGTCACGTGTCACATTCCCTCTTATGCTAGGTTATAAGAGGGAAAACCGTGATTTTGACACGTGACGTGGTGGGTCTTTAAGAAACATTGTTTCTCTCTTTTGGATGGCGTTGGTTTGTCAGTGAGCAGAATTGAACGTGGACATTGTTGGATGACTCTGAGAAGAGAACCCATTGCCTTTGAGGCAATGTGCCACGAGAAAACTGCTGGGCATCTCACATGTGGAAAGAAAAACAATCGACTATGTCCGCAACAAGATCAAGGACCTGGCTGGGCCGCAGGAGTCACTACTATCCACAGTGAAGCGTCGCCAGCTTGTCTGGTTTGGCCACGTCGCCCGTCACGATTCCTTGTCTAAGACCATCCTCCCAAGGTACTGACTGTAGAGACAGAAGAAGAGCCGGGCTGACAACATCAAAGAATCTTCTTCAAGCATGGACATGAACAACCTGATTCCTCTTGCACACCGCAGAGAGGAATGGAGGACCCTGACTTCTTTGCTGCTGCCTCATTCAGTCCCCCCCAACGACTCTCACGGAGGTCAATGGACTAAAGGAAAGGAAGGAGCAGAATTGCTCTAAATGTGGTTACTTTATTCAGAAGTAAACCTTTTGTGGACGGGTAAAGTATCACTCAAAGAAAATTCACGAATATGAACAGAGCTTTTATATATTACTATATATATTATAGATGCTTCTTGCTCTTAGATACATTGCGGTCCCCCCCCTTCCCCCCCCCCCCCCTCCCCTACCCTCCCGTATACTTTAAGAGTGACAAGTGTTCTTCTTCTTGTTTGAGATTCTTCTTCTCGCTGGATTGTTCTACACTTCTTGCTGTATCAGTGGCAAAGCTAAAACTAGTTGTGTACCTATTAAGTTCACACAGTTCATTCTTCACCAGTCACAAGTCAGTGAGCACAAATCACTGTTCTTCATGAACCATTACCTTAGTTCTTTCTATTTGGCCGAAGGAAGGGAAACGTGTATCTCTATTAACATAGGTCACCCTTGGTTGTTAAGGTATTCATCTCGTCATACGTTCTTCTTCTTATCTTTGAACAGTGTCTCTCTCATGACTCATCTTCTATCGTTCCCGTCATTCTTCGAATTTATTATTTCTTCTTCTTCTTCTCTTCTTCTTCTTCTTCTTCTTCTTCTTCCTTCTTCTTCTTCTTCTTCTTCTCTCTTCTTCTTGTTCTTCTTTCTTCTTCTTCTTGCTTCTTCTTCTTCTTCTTCTTCTTCTTCTTCTTCTTCCTACCTTCATCTTCTTCTTCTTCCCTTCTTCTTCTTCTTCTTCTTCTTCTTCCTTCTTCTTCTTCTTCTTCTTCTTTCTTCTTCTTCTTCTTCTTCTTTCTTCTTCTTCTTCTATATTAGTTTCTATTTCTGTATAACAGTCGAAAGGGCCACTTTTGTGGCAATTTATCGACGAAAAACTAGTAGGGGAGAGCACCTATTCCCTAATCTCAATATCGTTTTATTCTTATTATTTTATTTTTTGTTCCTGATCTTTCCTTCTTGTTCCTGATCTTCCTTTCTTCTTGATTCTTCCTTCCTCTTGTTTTCCTTTCTTGATCTTTCATTCCCCATTCTTTTTTCTCTTGTTTATTTTCTGTCTTCCTCCTTCTTCAGGCATTTCTGTATCATCTTGTTGCTCTGTCGATGGGGTGGGGGTGGAGGAAAATGGGGGAGAATGGGGTGAGGGGTGGGGATTGGGGGAAGGGTGTGGAAGAGTGTTGTTTACATCTGGTTTGGGGGTCTGGTGGAGTTCATAGTTCCTTGTTTCTGCATGAATGGTTAATATCATTATTTGTTTTGTTTTTATTCTAGTATTACTTCTTTTCTTCTCTTTGTACGTTTTATTTCTTTTGTTCTTTATGGGTATATTTGTAAAAATAAAAAAAAAAGTGTTTGGTGCCTAAAGCACACGATTTGACCCCAATACGATACGATTGTGACGATGTCTGTGAGTCATGATTCACGTCAAAAACGTCCGTCTAAAATTAACTCTAGGGGAAGACGGGGTAAAAAGCGCATGGGCGGGTAAGAAGCTCACCCCAATTATCTCATGAAATGAAGCAAATTTCAGTCTCATTTTGCCCATGAGACGAGCGTTAATGTCTAGCATTCGTCTCATGGGCAAATTTGGCTGAAATTTTCTTTATTTCATGAGATAATTGGGGTGGGCTTCTTACCCGCCCATGCGCTTTTTACCCCGTCTTCCCCTACTATTTTCGTTTACTATACTCATGTAGACCGCAATACATGAATCAATATAAAATGTCCCGATAAACAAAATAAGATATTTTTTTCAGATTCGTGTACGGGAGACTACAAATAGAGTGAACATAACTAGTAGGATTTCATCAGATTTATTTAGACAGTACCATTTCACGTCAATCATGCCTCACAAATGTCAAAATCGGATCGTAGTGAATCGAATTGTATGCAGTATGGCCGGCCCTTGAATCTTAACCCAATAAAAGGTCAAATCAATCAATTAATCAATCAATCTTCTTCTTCTCAATCAATCAATTATTTATTGTCCCCATTTTAAAACAAGGAAATTTGTCTTGCAATCGATCAATGCAACACCCAAAAACAAAAACACAATACAATAAATACAGACATCTTAAAGGTGGACCCTGACGGATGAGTTTTTTCAAGAAAGAAGTCGAGATCACCAAAAAGACAGCCTTTTCAAGGATTGGAACACTCACTTTGCTCTGGTTTCCTAGACATTAAACCGTCAAAACGGCGATTCCTTCTTGGCGGAGATGCCAGAGAGAGTAACCATTTTGGATGGGGTGGGTGGAGGTCACTCATTGTGGTTGAAGCGCTTTCTTTTTTTGCAGTGCAGTTAAAAAACAAAACAGTTGGAGCTATTTCCTTTGTTGTGAGCGAAACTCCTTTAGATAAACTGCATAAAATTAAAACAAGAAAGAAAGAAAGGCTTGTATCGCGAAAATTCGTGCAAACGACTTGGTCTAAACTCAGGCGGCCATTACAAAAGAAACGGCACACGACTTCTCTTTGGGTGAAATAATTTGACTTCCAGCACCTCCGCCAAGGAGGAATCGCCGATTTGACGGTTTGAATTCTAGGAAACCAGAGCGAAGTGAGTGTTGCAATCTCTGTAAAGGGTGTTTCCTGGTGATCTCGACGTGTTTCTTACAAACAAAACTCATCCGTCAGGGTGCCCCCTTTGAGGTGTCTGTGCACATGAATACCCCCCCCCCCCCCCACACCCCCCCCCTCCCACACACACACACACACACACACACACACACACACACACACACACACACACACACACACACACACACACACACACACACACACATTGGAATGTTTAGTTCTTTATTTTTTCTTTATATCATTTTTTATGGATGGCTTGTTGAAAAAAAGCATGTTTTTGCTTATACAATGTTCCCATCTGGAAATAAA
>CM065681.1:20200105-20217605 GCA_017654935.2 Phymorhynchus buccinoides | reverse complement strand
GTTATAGGTTTGTGGCTTTGAGCCACAAACAAAAACCAAGGATGACCCAGAACTGTCTGCATGACCATCACTCACACAGCACACAACAGTGGTGTCAGAGTATTAGTGCACAAACAAATCAACGTTGAGTCAAGAATGGCATAGCCTTCTTTCTCTCCACCACTGTTTGTCGTGTACTGATGAATGAATGAAAATCCGTTTAACGTCCTCCGGTCTGAAACAGACACATATGGGACATTAGTAGATATAAAGATGGTGGGAACGATCCTGGAGGCAATGCCCGGAGGCAGTGCAACACCAGGAAAGTCCCTAATTTGTAGCGATACAGATGTGTATTTATGAGTTGTTGCGTACTGTATGAGTGATGGTCATAGGCAGCCATGGGTCATCCTTTACTTAGGATGAATCTTGCTCTGTCTCAATGCGGCTGTTGTTTATGCTTTGCTAGGCGACTTGGTGCCGAAAATAACTTTGGGTGAAGGGAGTTAATTACAGAGAGAGTTACCTTTCTTTACTTTATTACATTCCCCTCTCCTTGCCTCACTACGTCTATCTTTGATAGGTGTAAAGCTGGGGGAATGAGGTCCTTGTCTCTTGGGCATTGTTTATCACGTGCTGTAATGTAGAAAGCAGAAGGAAGAAACATAGAAAGACGAAAATAGAAAAATAATGAAGCAAACCAACCAAACTTCAGCAAAGAACCGCAAACTAAACCAGTATATAAAACAAAAGAAGAGAAAGAGCAGGATGGGGAGTGATATAGTAAGTGAAAAGGAGAAAGAGAGAGAGGAGGCAGACAGACAGACAGTGAGGTACAGAGAGAGAGAGAGAGAGAGAGAGAGAGAGAGAGAGAGAGAGAGAGAGAGAGAGAGAGAGAGAGAGAGAGAGAGAGAGAGAGAGCAAGATGGGAAGTGAAATAGTAAGTGAAATGGAGAGAAAGAGAGAGAGGAGGCAGACCGACAGCCAGGCAGAGAGAGAGAGAGAGAGAGAGAGAGAGAGAGAGAGAGAGAGAGAGAGAGAGAGAGAGAGAGAGAGAGAGAGAGAGAGAGAGAGAGAGAGAGAGAGAGAGAGAGAGAGCAAGATGGGAAGTGAAATAGTAAGTGAAATGGAGAGAAAGAGAGAGAGAGGCAGACCGACAGCCAGAGAGAGAGAGAGAGAGAGAGAGAGCTGAGAGAGAGAGAGAGAGAGAGAGAGAGAGAGAGAGAGAGAGAGAGAGAGAGAGAGAGAGAGAGAGAGAGAGAGAGAGAGAGAGAGAGCAAGATGGGAAGTGAAATAGTAACGAATACGAATACGAATACGAATACGATACGAATACGAATGTTTTTATTGAGGGTAAAACAGATAAGCTGGGTAGCTTTTTTACACTATTGCCCTCAAGCAAATAAACAATTAATGAAGAAAATTATTAACAGAAACGTAAAAACAACAACAACAAAACTGGCAACAATAGTGACAAAAATATACATGTAATATAATACAACAAGGCAAAAATGGCCACACAACAGCAATTCAAAATTAAAGACCCCCACCCCACCCCACAAAAAACACACCAAGAAACAACAACAAAAAACACCTCCCGGTCTCTACCCCCTCCCCCCCGCACTCACTCCCACAAGCACCCCCCACATACCCCACCCCCACAAACCTATGCACACATACATACATGCATACAAATTCTTATATTATGTACATGTACATGTATATCAGTTCACATAAAATCTTAAATGTTCTCTACACCTTGTAATATCATTTGAATGTATATATAAACATAATTAAACGTGTATTGTGAACATATGTATTGTAATTCGTAAGGTAAAATAAAACTAAACAGATTTATAATTGGTCCATCAAGTATTTATGATATGCCTTTCTGAAAGATGACAAGCTCGGTTTCTGTTTTATGTGGTTAGGCATATCGTTCCACAATTTTGCTCCTGAGTGGACTAATGAGGACATGAATAGATTTGTTCTAGGTCTAGGGGTACGAATAATCGACTTCCCACGAATGTTATATACTGGGAAATGTTTTTGCAGATAATATGGTGTTAATTTATTCATAATTTTAAACATAAACACAGCTTTGTTATGCTTACATTTGAGATGAAAAGGCAGAATATCTAATTTCTTATAGTCACATGAATCAAGGGAGGAGGATTTTAATAGAATAAGTTTAAGGGAACGTAAGTGAAATGGAGAGAAAGAGAGAGAGGAGGCAGACAGACAGACAGGCAGACAGAGAGAGAGAGAGAGAGAGAGAGAGAGAGAGAGAGAGAGAGAGAGAGAGAGAGAGAGAGAGAGAGAGAGAGAGAGAGAGAGAGAGAGAGAGAGAGAGAGAGAGAGAGAGAGAGAGAAAGAGAAAGAAGAGAGAGAGAGAGAGAAAGAGCAAGATAGGAAGTGAAATAGTAAATGAAAAGGAGAGAAGGAGAGAGAGGAGGCAGACAGACAGACAGACAGCGAGACAGACACAGAGAAAGAGAGGCAGACAGAGAGAGAGAGAGAGAAAGAGAGAGAGAGAGAGAGAGAGAGAGAGAGAGAGAGAGAGAGAGAGAGAGAGAGAGAGAGAGAGAGAGAGAGAGAGAGAGAGAGAGAGAGAGAGAGAGAGAGAGAGAGAGACGGGAGAGAGAGAGAGAGAGAGAGAGAGAGAGAGAGAGAGGGAGAGAGAGAGAGAGAGAGAGAGAGAGGAGAGAGAGAGAGAGAGAGAGAGAGAGAGAGAGAGAGAGAGAGAGAGAGAGAGAGAGAGAGAGAGAGAGAGAGAGAGAGAGAGAGAGAAAAGCAAAAACACAAGACACAAGCTGTGCTCATTACATGTAAGGAACGATTTTAACAGAAAGCCACTTCTGGAAGCCATGGGGAGTTACAACTAACTGTTAGGGAGTTGAACAAAAAACCCAAAACAATGGTTCTAAAAGATGAGCACAGTAATATTATTTGCACGCCAGAGAATAAACAGGCCTGCCAATAGACAAACAAGGACAACACGCATGCAGACCAACAACCCAGCAGAGACAAGCTGATTGACGGGCAGGGTAGAAGAACATGGCAACCACGGGGATGGACATAGGAGAAAAGGACAGCTAATTGAAAGAGATTGCGGGATCCTTGGGGAAATATCGCTTAAGTATTGTTTCCTTGTTCTAATTGTGGTTGTCTTTCCTGCAGAGGTTTTGTGTGTGTGTTTTGTTTTCAATATAAACGCCCCCCTCCCCTTGTGTACCCCTTTGAACGCTGGATGTATTAGTATTTATGACATATCATTCATTTTCTAGCCAGATATTCAAAAGCCAAAAGACATTGATGTTAAAATCTACCTTTGCTATGTTTTAGCGCTATAATTGGTTTAAAGGTGATAATGTGTTTAAATGAAACGAAAACAGTTACTCTTTTGATAATATACATGACTACAAACCACTAAAAAAGACTTGATTTTAAAAAATGTTTTCAAAACATTGTTCATGTTTATTACAAAAGAACAAGGAATCGATTCCCAAAACACAGCCTTAATAATAGTGTTCCTAAGAAAAGAACTCTGGGTGTATTTTTGACAGCAGCTTGTTTTAAACAGTCTATTTTTGTCAGGACTGAATTTAACATTGTCTCTCAAATATATTTCCATACCCAAACTCTGTAGCTGCAAAACTAGCACGTGCCACTGACAATAAGTGTACGCCCCCTCCCAACTCACTTCGATCCCCAGGCAACCAATATTTCCATATTTCAAGACCCAAACGCACCTGGCACGTCTGAACAATTCATTGACTCACTTACATTTTATAACAGGCACGTGTCTTCTGCTTTTCGTTATCAACAGGAACCAGGAACCGGATGCATGGTTCGCGCATGCTTCTTTCGCTTCATGGCGGGAATCTCATTAGCAATTAGTTAATGCAGACTCCTGCTGCACATATGAACACGGATCGGTTTCCAATCTTCTTCTTCTTCTTCTTCTTCTTCTTCTTCTTCTTCTTCTTCTTCTTCTTCTTCTTCTTCTTCTTCTTCTTCTTCTTCTTCTTCTTCTTTTGCCTCAGTGGACAAGAATGAATTACAAGCCAAAACCGCAACTGACAAACCGCTTGTTACAGTTACATGCACGTGTAACCCAGTGGCATAACTGTACAAAACAATAATTCCAAAACCATTTATCGCATACTTGGACGTGTACGTATCGTTTAACCATACCAGCACAGCTTATCATCGCTACGCTTTAAAAATAGTTTCACGGTGAAACGATTATCGTGGAGATAATTGTTTGGGGTTTTTTTTTCTCTCTCTCTCTTTCCTTTTGCTTCTGCATTGGTGGTTATCTTAGCGGTGGCGTGACTTTGCTTGCGTGTCAGCAAGACTGCTTAAATAGATGACTGATATGAGAGATCTTACACTTTTAAAGTGTGGAGCAAAGAACAGTTTATCCTCAAGGAACAATACTTAAAATAAATTATATTGTTTTGAAAAGAAAATGTTTCTGTTCAACATATTCTGTGTTTTCCATATCTGCTTACGACCTATATGGCTTCAACCTCAGGGAAAGAGCTTAGTAGGACTACATTTAAACTGATTCGAAGTATAAATAGTATTGTACATCTGCATTGTTAAACATTCGGAACTTTCCTGGTGTTGCACTGCCTCCGGGCATTGCCTCCAGGATCGTTGCCACCATCTTTATATCTACTAATGTCCCATGTGTGTCTGTTCCAGACCGGAGGACGTTAAGCAGAATTTCATCAAATAGTATCCCTTATCAGAGATTTGCTATGTTTCAGTGCCTTCCAGTCTGGGTTTTTTTTTATACCCATGCCATTAATGAGTATTCAGTCGTGTGTATAATTCTTCCACAACGTGTTTTTCCACGATTCGCACATATTTCATACTCGAATTTGATTGTGCTTATAAGATTAATAATTATGACTCAGGCAATGTAGGGCTACACAGTCTTTCAGGCTTAATAATACAAAATTACGACAAAGGACAAAAAAGTCAGAAATAGAGCAACAAGGAACACAGTCTGCATAGATCAGTTCAGGATATTGTATTTAATATTTCGGAAATGTTTAGGGCTGGTGAGACTACGGCGGACTTGAAAGACTGCGACTATGGAGACTGTGTGTAGGAGAGAGAAGGGGAGAATGAGAGAGAGAGAGAGAGAGAGAGAGAGAGAGAGAGAGAGAGAGAGAGAGAGAGAGAGAGAGAGAGAGAGAGAGAGAGAGAGAGAGAGAGACGGAGAGAGACAGAGAGAGACAGAGAGAGACAGAGAGAGACAGAGAGAGAGAGAGAGGCTCAACTCAACTCAGTGTACTGACTAGGCCATCTGCCCATGTCACAAGGGAACAGTGGGAGGGGGTAAATGACCAATGGCACATAACTAATAATAAATACAGAATTCATTACAAAACCACAAACATTGATGATCGTGTAGTGAGGGAACAGTGGGAGGGGTACAGAATGCAGAATAACTAGTTAGTCTTGTACAGCAATAGAATGCAAACAAAAAACCCATAATCCTAATTCATTAATCCATCCCGTGGTACATGGAAACAATGGGGAGGCAAAACAACACTAAGCTATTATATATTCAGAAATAATTAGAGAGAGAGAGAGAGAGAGAGAGAGAGAGAGAGAGAGAGAGAGAGAGAGAGAGAGAGAGAGAGAGAGAGAGAGAGAGAGAGAGACAGACAGACAGACAGACAGACAGTCAGACAGACAGATAAACAAACAAGGAAACAAAACAATCAGACAGACACACAGACAAAACGAGAGGGAACAGAGAAAGAACAACATCAACGACAACAGTAATGATTGATTACGAATCTAAAGTTTTTCATTAATGACAAGATACAAAAACTGGAGGATCGTTCTCAAGCGTGCCTCACGCTTCATCTGCCCCTCAGCTAAGGCGTGAACATTGGCCCCCAGCCCCGAAGCCATTGTCATCATGGAGGAAAGCCAAGGGATACTTTTTAAATCTTCACGAAGAATCTATGTTGGGTTGGGTTTTGTATCGTTGTTGCTTGGCTTGATCTCTTTTAACTTCAAAAATATTATTAGGTATAATTTGCATAAGCATGTTGCGAAAATGTAAGTGTTTCGCAGCAGGAATTTTTTTAGGAAGGTTCCCTTACAGATATACACACACACGCACACGCACGCACACACACACACACAGACACGGACACACACATACAGACACACACAGACACGGACACATACACATACAGACACACACAGACACGGACACACACAGACACGGACACACACAGACACGGACACACACACACACGGACACACACACACACACACACACACACACACACACACACACACACACACACACACACACACACACACACACACACACACACACACACACAGACACACGCGCGCGCGCTCGTGCACACACGCATACACACATACACACACTAACACTAACACAAATATACATTAATCAATATAAAATATTAAAAAAACACTGATAAAATAGCGATATTTCGGTATATGTTTTCAACCTTCGACGGGCAAAGCACCAGGGCAACTACATTATGCTACAATATACTACAATGTACATTAACACACACACACATTCTTGCGCGCGGGAGAGATCAAAAGAGAGAGGGTGAGCACATGAGACAAACAACGCTACAGACATTGGCACAGACTTGTCCAATACATTTAATCGACATTGTTTTTTTATTAACTTTTTTTTTCCAGAGAACTGGAACAATCAACCCAATTTGAACCCGTTCTAATTCCTTGTCCGCCCTCTTCGTGCACTGCCAGCTGCAAAGGCAAAATCACCACAGCATTCATCATAGACACGGGGACATGTCACATGCTTTTTAGCCTACACAACAGGAACCGGAAACCAGAAATATGGTTTCCATGTTTTTCTTGCGCTTCATTGCAGACTCGTTGTGGTGTATGATTTGAGCTTCCTGCTGCCCTTACGAAATAATTGTTAGGGTGTGCTTTATTTTTTATTGTTAGAATGGAAATTCGAGCTTCTTCGAATGTTCGCGCAAAATCAATAATCGCAGTTTGGTATTTTTCAAAATGTTTGGAATATCTTTTCATCCAGTTGCACACAAACACCTATAGTTTTAGTTCACTAAATTAGGTTTCCTTTTGAGGGTCTTTGAATATTCACTGCATGTAAATAAAGACATCGAATATATATACTGTTATACTTCGTATCTCGTATTTCTTACCAATAAAATGAATGAAGTATCACATTAACTTTAACGGAAACTTTATACACGTTCACACCATTGCTTGTTATGTTTAGTTGGTGTCGAAGGAATATAGTCTGTGACATACACATCGAACCAAGCTTCAAACGTCAGTATTGTTGTGTGACTAAATTAATGGAAACATCCTTCATGCACAAAAGAAGAAGTATGCGATTACGATTTCCATTATCTGTTAATCCATATGATACCTGGCACCATTAGTGTTTGCCCAGCCCAACTTTAGGTTTTGTGGCAAGGCCGGATCTAGGGGGGGGGGGGGGGGGGGGGGGGGGGGGGAGGTCTCTGATTTCCGGATACACCCCTCCCCCCCTCAGCCCCCAGTTTATGCAAGGGTCCCAGTTTATACTCAGCCCCCCTCATACAAGGGTGAAAAGTAAGAAAATGGCTCATGTTTGCCTTAATAAGCCCTGGGTCCCCAAATCGGCATCCCCCTAACCCAGAACCGATGCAGCTCCCAGGACCCCCGGCGACCCCCCCCCCCCCCCCCCCCCCCCCCCCCCCCCCCCCCCACCCCCCCAAGGGGAATCACTTGGTCCGGCTCTGTGTGTTATGAAGCATGCTTAAAGTTAAACACGACGGTTGCATAAATTGCTTCTTTTTAGTGTTAGTAGTTCAACACACAAACTATTCTAGCAATGCACAAAAAGGTTTTCATGAAATCGATGCATGCATCTTTATAAGTAGTCTCTGTGAGGACCAAATTTGACATATATAAAAGGACTAATGACTTGGTTGTACAATGGTTCTAAGTACCCCCTATCATTCGTAAATGATAGAGACGGATACGCGGGTGGAAATAGAGGGGGTAGAAGAGATAAATATCAAAGATAAAGGAAACACCGTCAGGCTGAAAGACATTCACAGCGTAAGAGACCCCCTAACTCAGGGCATAATTCTGATCTTCCTTCAGTGTCCATTGAAGGGGAAGGCAGAGAGATTTAAAAGCGAACATTTCGCCAGAGTTTTTTAACAAAGAAAGGGTTGGGATAGAGAAAGAGCAAAGGGCCGGCTACACTACATACGATTCGCTGTCAATGCGATGCGATTGTGACGATGAGAGTCACGATTCACGTGAAATACTTCCGTCTAAAAAAGAGTTCTACCATTTTCGGTCTATGTACTCAAGTAGACCCAATACACGAATTTCACGTGAATAATGACACGTCGCATCGCAATGAACAACGAATCGTATGCAGTGTAGCAGGCCCTTAAAGACCCCCCACGTCACGTGTCACATTCCCTCTTATGCTAGGAAGATTTCTTAAGATTTTTTACTGGCTATAAGAGGGAAAACCCGTGATTTTGACACGTGACGTGGTGGGTCTTTAAAGGGGCACCCTGACGGATGAGTTTCTGCAAGCAACACATCGAGATCACCATGAAAACACCATTTTGCTCTGGTTTCCTAGAAATCAAACCGTCAAATCGGCGATTTATCCTTGGCGGAGGTGCTGGAAGTCAACTTCTGTCACTGAAAGAGAAGGCGTGTGCCGTCTCTTTTGTAATGGCGACCAAATTTTTGGCACGATTTTTTCACAATACAAGTCTTTTTATTCATCTTTTTTTTAACTTTTATGCTGTTTATCTGAAAGTTTCGCTCACAACAAAGGAAATAGCTTCCTTTTTTACTGCACTACTAAAAAGAAAAAGCTTAAACCACAATGGGTTTGACCCCCACCCACCCCATCCAAAATGGTTTCTCTTTCCGGCACCTCCGCCAAGGAGGAATCGCCGTTTTGACGGTTTGATTTCTAGGAAACCAAAGCAAAGCGAGTGTTCCGATCTTTCAAAAGGCTGTCTTTCTGGTGATCTCAACGTGTTCCTTGCAAAAAAACTCATCCGTCAGGGTCCACCTTTATAAGAGAGGAGTGGTGTGGGGTGAGAAGGTGAGAGAGAGGAGTGACATTTGAGGTCAATTCTTCTTCTTGCTTATTGCCCAGCCAACCAGATGTGATCGTATCAGAGTTGGACCATAAAGCCTGAATACTCAAAGAGTGATGATGTTTACTCCGCGGCTGACTGAAGCCGGTTTTGTACTCCCACCCTTTCACCTACACTACAGGCGGGGATCGTTGTGAACTCACTCACTGCCTCCTGTTACCATACTTAGCACTTCCCATCTTCCACCTTTTTACCTTCCAGGCGGGAAGTAAGAAAGTTGGCTTCATTCTTTGCGAGGTTGGTAGTTGGCTGCGAAGTAATCACTCTTTGTGACATTTAGGCTTTGGGGTGGGAACCAGGGAAACGCAGAGCTGAACACTCAACATTATGTAAATTCAGATTTGCATCCACGCAATGCACACGCATGCGCACAGGCACGCACAAACATACATACTAATATTACATGAGGACGCGCGTGCACGCACCCACGCGCGCGTAGGCATTCACACGCGCAGAAAGAGAGAACCAACGAGCGGCGACAAGAAACTAAATGTAGTGAGAGAAATAGAGAGTATAGATAGAGTAAAGACAGTAGAGAGAGAGAGAGAGAGAGAGAGAGAGAGAGAGAGAGAGAGAGAGAGAGAGAGAGAGAGAGAGAGAGAGAGAGAGAGAGAGAGAGAGAGAGAGAGAGAGACAGAGAGAGAGAGAGAGAGAGACAGAGAGAGAGAGAGAGAGAGAGAGAGAGAGAGAGAGAGAGAGATAGAGAGAGAGAGAGAGAGAGAGAGAGAGAGAGAGAGAGAGAGAGAGAGAGAGAGAGAGAGAGAGAGAGAGAGAGAGAGAGAGAGAGAGAGAGAGAGAGAGGTCAGAGAGAGAGAATAGAGTTCGCACACAAATCAGATTCACAGAGACAGAGACATGGAAGCCAGAGCGATAGAGAGAGAGAGAGAGAGAGAGAGAGAGAGAGAGAGAGAGAGAGAGAGAGAGAGAGAGAGAGAGAGAGAGAGAGAGAGAGAGAGAGAGAGAGAGAGAGAGAGAGAGAGAGAGAGAGAGAGAGAGAGAGAGAGAGAGAGAGAGAGAGGACGGACGGACGGACGGACAGACAGACAGACTGAAACAGTCCTCCCCTCCCTCTCTCTCTGTCTCTCTCTGTCTCTCTCTCTCTCTCTCTCTCTCTCTTCTCTCTCTCTCTCTCTCTCTCTCTCTCTCTCTCTCGCCTCTTTTTTTTAAATATAATGTAATTGTTATTCATTTAATTATTAATACTTTATTCATTATTTCATTCATCTGTTATCTATTTCTGTGTCTCGGCGCTGCGTGGTGACCTTCGGTTTTTGTGGGTTATTTTCATTATATCGGCAGCCGTCTTCAACCCGTTGAAGTTGCCCGATTGACTTGACTTGACTTGAAAGAAGAAGAAGAAGAAGAAGAAGAAGAAGAAGAAGAAGAAGAAGAAGAAGAAGAAGAAGAAGAAGAAGAAGAAGAAGAAGAAGAAGAAGAAGAAGAAGAAGAAAGAAGAAGAAGAAGAAGAAGAAGAAGAAGAAGAAAGAAGAAGAAGAAGAAGAAGAAGAAGAAGAAGAAGAAGAAGAAGAAGAAGAAGAAGAAGAAGAAGAAGAAGAAGAAGAAGAAGAAGAAGAAAGAAGAAGAAGAAGAAGAAGAAGAAGAAAAAGAAGAAGAAGAAGAAGAAGAAGAAGAAGAAGAAGAAGAAGAAGAAGAAGAAGAAGAAGAAGAAGAAGAAGAAGAAGAAGAAGAAGAAGAAGAAGAAGAAGAAGAAGAAGAAGAAGATGATGATGATGATGAAGAAGAAGAGAAAGAAGAAGAAAGAAAGAAATAAGAAGCACCAGAAGAAGAAGAAGAAAAGAAGAAGAAGAAGAAGAAGAAGAAGAAGAAGAAGAAGAAGAAGAAGATGAATGATGATGAAGAAGAAGAGAACGAAGAAATATCTGCACCAATCTGTGAAGAAGAAGAAGAAGAAGAAGAAGAAGAAGAAGAAGAAGAAAGAAGAAGAAGAAGAAAGAAGAAGAAGAAGAAGAAGAAGAAGAAGAAGAAGAAAAGAAGAAGAAGAAGAAGAAGAAGAAGAAGAAGAAGAAGAAGAAGAAGAAGAAGAAGAAGAAGAAGAAGAAGAAGAAGAAGAAGAAGAAAGAAGAAGAAGAAGAAAGAAGAAGAAGAAGAAGAAGAAGAAGAAGAAGAAGAAGAAGAAGAAGAAGAAGAAGAAGAAGAAGAAGAAGGCAGACTTTGAGAGAACGAACGAACGAAATAATTTTAGTGACAGAGGGTAATACAGAAATGAAGCAAATACCTGCTTCTTTACATCCAGCCCTCTGGGGTGGTGGGGGTGGGGTGGGGGGGAGGAGAGAGAGAAGAAAAGCACATAGGAAAAAAAGTTGCACAAGCAAAGGAATATGAGAGACAAGAAGAAAGACACTGACACAGACAAAGACAGAGAGACACAGAAAGTGGGGAATAAGGAGGAGGGGTCGGAGCTTCAGACGGACAGGAAAGAACTTTAGACGGGGGAGAAAGAAGCAGAGAGAGGCTAACAAAAACTGGACGACAGGGAAAGACATATTATATAGGCACAGTTGAAAGAGGACGCCTCACGAAGCTACAGTATGTTTCACACAACGGGAACCTTAAAGGTGGACTATGACGGATGCGATTTTGCAAGAAACGCGTCGGGATCACCATGAAAACACCATTTACAGAGATCGGAGCTCTGATTTCCTACAAATCAAACCGTCAAATCGGCGATTCCTCCTTTGCGGAGGTGCTGAAAGTCAAATTATGTCACTGAAAGAGAAGGCGTGTGCCGTCTCTTTTGTAATGGCGGCCTGAGTTTAGACCCAATTGTTTGCACGAAATTTGCGCAATACAAGCTTTTTATTTTATTTTTTTATATTTTATACAGTTTATCTAAATGAGTTTCGCTCACAACAAAAGAAATAGCTTCATTGTTCTGTTTTGTTTTTACTGCATTACAAAAAAGAAAAATCTTCAACCACAATGGTTTGGCCTCCACCCACCCCATCAAAAATGGCTTCTCTCTCCGGCATCTCCGCCAAGGAGGATTCGCAGTTTTGACGGTTTGATTTCTAGGAAACCTGTGAGTGTCGTGATCTCTGTAAAGGGTGTTTTCATGGTGATCTCGACGTGTTTCTTGCAAACACTCATCCTTCAGGGTGCCCCTTTAAACAACAGAAATACGGCTTCCGCGGGAGCTAGTTTTACTGTCTCCTGTTCCCTCCCTTTCTGAACAAACAGTCTGCTTTCATTCATCTGACAAGACAGATCGGGTAGCCATGAGAATTTTCCGGGTAGTTGACCACAACATGATGTACCCGTCCAATAGCCCATTATTTGCCTTCTACCCTACTCTAGTTTCTTTTCTGCCTCATGTTCCTCCCGTTGCCGTTACCCCTTAAAGGTGCACCCTGACGGATGAGTGTTTGCAAGAAACACGTCGATATCACCAGAAAGACAGCCTTTTAAAGGATCGAAACACTCACTTTGCTCTGGTTTCCTAGAAATCAAACCGTCAAAAAACGGCGATTCCTCCTTGGCGGAGTTGCCGTAGAGAGAAGCCATTTTGGACGGGGTGGGTGGAGGTCACTCGCAGTGGTTGAAGCTTTGCTTCTTTGTAGTGCAGTAAAAAAAAAAAAAGGAACTATTTCCTTTGTTGTGAGCGAAACTCCTTTTGGTAAACTGTAAATAAAAAGGCTTGTATTGTGGAAATTTCGTGATTTGGTCTAAGCGACTCAGGTGGCCATTAGAAAAGAGAAGACACATGCCTTCTCTTTCATTGAAAGAATCCGCCAAGGAGGAATCGCCGATTTGACGGTTTGATTTACAGGAAACCAGAGCAAAGTGAGTGTTGCGATCTCTGTAAAGGGTGTTTTCCTGGTTATATCGACGTGTTTCTTGTATATAAAAAAAACTATTCCGTCAGGGTGCCCCTTTAACGTGTTTCTAAAAGTTACTATACCGTTACAGTCGATTATGGAGCTCAATTTTTTTTTTTTTTCAGCTTGATGGCAATTTTTTGTTATTGAGTAGAATTTGTTTTGTTTGTGGGGGCTTTGCCAAGAGAATGTCGATCTAAGCACTTAGAAACGAATGAAGAGTAACAAAAAAAGGAATGAAGGATTGAAGAACGGAAAAACAGTAATCACACAATTTATGTATGCTAATTGCATTCCATGACAGTTGACACCCTTTAATCTTTGACACATTTCTAATATTCTTACCTTTCATCTGTCTGTCTGTATGTCCGTTTGTATGTGTTTGCGTGCGGGCGACGGGGTAAGAGCGATACAGAGAGAGAGAGAGAGAGAGACAGAGAGAGAGAGAGAGAGAGAGAGAGAGAGAGAGAGAGAGAGAGAGAGAGAGAGAGAGAGAGAGAGAGAGAGAGAGAGAGAGAGAGAGAGAGAGAGAGAGAGAGAGAGAGAGAGAGAGAGAGAGAGAGAGAGAGAGAGAGAGAGAGAGAGAGAGAGAGAGAGAGAGAGAGAGAGAGAGAGAGAGAGAGAGAGAGAGAGAGAGAGAGAGAGAGAGAGAGGAGAGAGTCGAAGCTGTTAAACGGAGGGCAGCACGCCATCGAAACACATCCAGCGTGGAGACTATGCATCAGCAGTTACACTGGTCCCCACTCTCCCAGCGCAGAAGGAAGATCCGCCTCACCAACTTCTTCAAGATCCATCGTGGAGAGTTGGTGATCAACTCCACCAGGAAGCCAACCCCCAACCCCCCAACAAGATCAACACACTCCCTGCATGCTGAGTCTTACCAGCTGCCGGCATGCAGGACTCTGTACCGCCAGCAGTCTTTCTTCCCTCGCACCATTGCTGAGTGGAACGCACTTCCACCGGTGTCAGTTTCATCAGCCACGGTGGAAGCCTTCAAGAACCAAATCTAAATCCCCCCTCCCCCCTCCTTCCCCCTCCCCCTTCTTCGTCCTCCTCCTCTTCAACCCTCAGTCCCCCCCCCCACTCCATCTCTTCAGTGCCCCCCTCCCCCCACTCCCATCCCCTCTACCAAACTGAGACTCATCATACCCTGGAATTGACACTGATTAACCCTGATTGACATTCAAGCCGGATTTGACCTTACCTACTACTACTAACATGCGCAGAACCCTTCTCAGTTCTATATAATCAGAATCTTGAAATTGATGAAGGCGGATGATTAATGGAGGAAGAAGAAGAAGAAGAGTGAGAGAGAGAGAGAGAGAAAGAGAGAGAGAGAGAGAGACACAGAGAGAGAGAGAGAGAGAGAGAGAGAGAGAGAGAGAGAGAGAGAGAGAGAGAGAGAGAGAGAGAGAGAGAGAGAGAGAGAGAGAGAGAGAGAGAGAGAGAGAGAGAGAGAGAGAGAGAGAGAGAGAGAGAGAGAGAGAGAGAGAGAGAGAGAGAGAGAGAGAGAGAGAGAGAGAGAGAGAGAGAGAGAGAGAGAGAGAGAGAGAGCGTAGGGTTGTGTGTGTGTGTGCGTGCGTGAGTGAGTGCGTGCCTGCGTGTGTGTGTGTGTGTGTGTGTGTGTGTGTGTGTGTGTGTGTGTGTGTGTGTGTGTGTGTGTGTGTGTGTGTGTGTGTGTGTGTGTGTGTGTGTGTGTGTGTGTGTGTGTGTGTGTGTGTGTGTGTGTGTCTGTGTGTGTGTTTCTTTGTATGTTTGTTGCACTATGTCCTGAAACATAAAAACACGCTTCTTGGTTGCGGACAACTAACTCAAAAACTAATTGTTCAAGCATCGAATATCACACTACATTATTGAAAGGAACAGGTCTCGCAATGATGATTTACTGTTCACTGTGTCACCACTCGCGCGTTCGTGCTTGCGTACATGCGAGTGTGTGTGTGTGTGTGTGTGTGTGTGTGTGTGTGTGTGTGTGTGTGTGTGTGTGTGTGTGTGTGTGTGTGTGTGTGTGTGTGTGTGTGTGTGTTGTGTCACCGTATGTGTGTGTATATGTGTGTGTGTGTCACAGTATGTGTGTGTATGTGTCACAGTATGTGTGTGTATGTGTGTGTGTCACAGTATGTGTGTGTATGTGTGTGTGTGTGTGTCACAGTATGTGTGTGTATGTGTGTGTGTCACAGTATGTGTGTGTGTCACAGTGTGTGTGTGTGTGTGTGTGTGTGTGTGTGTGTGTGTGTGTGTGTGTGTGTGTGTGTGTGTGTGTGTGTGTGTGTGTGTGTGTGTGTGTGTGTCACCGTATGTGTGTGTGTATGTGTGTGTGTAACAGTACATGTGTGTGTGTGTGTGTGTGTGTGTGTGTGTGTGTGTGTGTGTGTGTGTGTGTGTGTGTGTGTGTGTGTGTGTGTGTGTGTGTGTGAGAGAGAGAGTCACAGTATGTGTGTGTGTGTCACAGTATATGTGTGTGTATGTGTGTGTGTCACAGTGTGTGTCACAGTATGTGTGTGTGTCACAGTGTGTGTGTGTGTGTGTGTGTGTGTGTGTGTTCGTGCGCGTGAGTGCGTGTATTTGTGTGTGTCACAGTATATATGTGTGTGTGTGTGTGTGTGTGTGTGTGTGTGCTTGTACATCTGCGTGTGCTTCTCTTAGTTCTACCTGACACGCTAGATTCTCTTTCTTATTTGGCATTTGGCATAGTCACAGAGGCGTCTCTGTGAAATTCGGGTTGCTCCCACCTGGAGAGCGCGTCGCAGCCAGAGGCGCGCCACCCATGTATTCCTTTACAAACTGATTTTCTTCCAAGAATTCCCTAATTCCAAGCTATTTCTCTAATTACCGAAGGGCCTACCATATACAGTCCCTTCCATTGACTAAATTGTAATAAGAAACCGAAGCTTACACACTGACATATCCAATCCACTAGAAACCTATCTTAAAGGGGCACCCGGATGGGTACGTTTAAAAAAACCAAACACACGTCAAGATCACTAGGAAAAAAACCTTTACAGAGATTGCAACACTCACTCTGCTCTGGTTTCTTATAAATCAAACGGTCAAATCGGCGATTCCTCCTTGGCGGAGGTGCTGGAAGTCAGAAATATTCAGTGAAAGACAAGGCATGCGCCTTCTCTTTTCTAATGGCCGCCTGTGTCGCTTTAATTAGGCCAAATCGTTAGCGCGAAATGTTCACAATACAAGCCTTTATTTCATACAGTTTCAGTTTGCCAAAAGGAGATTCGCTCACAACAAAAGAAATAGCTCCCTCCCCACCCCTTCAAAAATGGCGGGTCTTCTGTCATTCAGGTGTCACGTGTCACATTCCCTCTTATACTAGGAAGATTTCTTAAGACTTCTTACCAGCTATAAGAGGGAAAACACGTGAAAATCGTGATTTTGACATGTGACGTGGTGGGGCTTTAACGAATTATTAAAACAGGGCGCAGAATTTTCCCCAAAGAGTAAGTACGAAAATGCATAGTCACCCAAAGAAGCGTTTTTCCCACGTTTCGTGATTGGCTTGGGTGCACCTTTAAATGTCTGTACTATCTTGCACTAGACACGGTGTCACGATAAATAAGTAGTCGTATGAAATATTTACCTCTGCGCATGCGCATTAGAGCAGTTACTTATCTCACGTGATTACTACTAACCCTAACCCTAACCCTATCCCTAACCACGGAAAGAACCAAGAAATAGAGCAGGAGGGTGTAAATCTACATGTTTGTAGAGAAATCGATGTACAAAGCCATGCACTTAGTTTCGTAATGATTCACAATGGCGAACAAACAAACGATTCTGATTGGCTACGCGGCTAGAGGTAAAAATCTCATAGAGGTAAAAATACACCGCCACACCGGCAATCCTTAACCCAGCAACTGACAGGCATTAACCCTTTAACCTTAAACCTTCAAACGAAAAGTTCCAGAAAGGGATCCTCCGTGTAACTAAGTCACGTAACGTACACTACAGACAACAGACAACAAAGCAAATTAATGTTGCCCTGGGCCTGTATTCACGTTGAGATAGCATGAGACTTAGCATGATGCTAACTTAGAAGCTCTTCCAATTGGCCTATAGGATTTAATAGGACTTTTGGAAGAGCTTCTAAGTTAGCATGATGCTAAGTCTCATGCTATCTCAACGTGAATACAGGCCCTGGTCTATCATAAGCTTAGTGTATGCGTTACGCGCAATCGGCCCTGCACCTGTTATATTAACATTATTGTACCACATTATCCTTTTGTAACTTCCTTTTCAGTGTGAGTGTGTATGTGCACGAAAACATGGACGCGCACAAAACATTATGTTTTAAAAGGAATCCACAGAGCCATTATTATCGGGACTTATCCTTTCCTTAGTGTCATTACTTATATTATCTTCCATGACTGCAGTAGTTCGAAGACCGTACCATCTACCAAAAAGAACAGCGTACAACTACAGAAGTTTAGCACTGTTTCATTGAGTTTGAATTATCTCCTTTCCATACTT
>CM065681.1:20187605-20197605 GCA_017654935.2 Phymorhynchus buccinoides | reverse complement strand
GTTAACATAGTTTACAAAATATCACTATTTCCCCATGGCAACACAGTGATTTGTAAGTCATATTAAGGTCTCCGTGCACGTTAACAATATTCACAAAATATTTCTATTTCCCCATGGCAACACAGTGAGCTTTAAGTCATACTATGAGTGGCCTAACTCTGTGTTGCCATGGGGAAATGGAGATATTTTGTGAATAGTGTTAACGTCTACAGATACCTTAATAGCCGCTTTACACTATCCAACTTTTTAGTTGGAAGAAAAATTCAGTTGTGAACTCCATTCAACAAGTTTGTGGCCGTGGGCTGTCTTCACACTATCAGCAAGCATTGGGTGTTTTCGCACAACTTCCTGAGTGAGTTGGAAGGAAATGTCGCACTCGCCAATTCCTTCCGATCTGGTTGGAAGAATTTCAACCGACCAAATTTTGCATTTGTGATTATTTCTTCTTCTTCTTCTTCTTCTTCTTCTTCTCTTCTTCTTCTTCTTCTTCTTCTTCTTCTTCTTCTTCTTCTTCTTCTTCTTCTTCTTCTTCTTCTTCTTCTTTTTGTTCTTCTTCTTCTTCTTCTTCTTCTTCTTCTTCTTCTTCTTCTTCTTCTTCTTCTTCTTCTACGATCAATCAGACAGGTTTCTGTCATATGAACGTAGAACGTTGTGCGCCTTAATAAAAATAATTTAAAAAAGACCGAGCACGTTCGTCCTCAGGTGGAGAACATCTTTGTACGAGTTTCTAGAACAAAGGCAGAAGAATGGGCCACTAAGACAGACATATAGTAGATGATAGTAAGCAAAAGGGAAAAGGGCAGATTCAAAGAGAGTGACAGATTATATGAAGTTACAGGCACAGAACTTCCAGAAGGTGGGGGAACTATTTGTACAAAAGACATCCCGGTATCCCCACGTTACGGGGAGTGTGTGTGTGTGTGTGGGGGGGGGGGTGTTCTCTCCTCCAAGAGGACTAGGGCGCAGTTGAGGGGCATGCAAAAGATAGAGATACATTGAGATCTTCTTCTTCTTCTTCTTCTTTTTCTACGATCGCTCAGACAGTTTCCTGTCAATTATGAGCGCAGATGCGTCCTGCTGCCGTTATGCGCCTAACTAAGAAATAGTTAGGCCCAGCAAGTCCTACTTCGGCTGGAGGAAATGTTTTTGAAAGTGTTTCGTGAAAAAAAAAAAAAAAAGGCAGGAGAATGTACCGGTAAGGCAGAAAGATAATAGATGACAGTACGCAAAGGGAAAAGGCATAGTCGAAGAGAGTGACAGATTAGAGGAAGTTACAAGCACAGAACTTCCAGAAGGTGGGGGAACTATTTATACAAAAGACCCTCCGGTATCCCCACGGGGGGACATTGAGATCGATAGAAACAGAAACAGAAACAGAGGGACAGGAAGAAAAACAAACAGACAAAGACTGTATAAATACAAACGGAGTCACATTCTATCACTAATAAAACTACTGCACACAGGGATTGTTGTTGCCTGTCTGCCGTTTCCGACAATGACTGCCAGGTAGCTATTCCGGCTACAATTTGTTTATTGTAGAGAAGCCTTGCCCAGGATACACCCCTACTCTCTCGGTGAAAAGAAATTGGGGACAAGAGTTGGCGTAGGGCAAGGTCCCCATATAAACGGTCAACCAATCCCATTGGCTGCAGCACCAGAGCCGGTACAAATGCCCCCCTTAGATAGAGAGTCATAGTCTCCCACGAAACACTAAGCTGTTCCATGATATTCCAATACTGTAGTCATAGTCTCCAACAAAACACTAAGCTGTACCATGATATTCCAATACTGTAGTCATAGTCTCCAACAAAACACTAAGCTGTACCATGATATTCCAATACTGTAGTCATAGTCTCCCACGAAACACTAAGCTGTTCCATGATATTCCAATACTGTAGTCATAGTCTCCCACGAAACACTAAGCTGTTTCATGATATTCCAATACTGTAGTCATAGTCTCCCACGAAACACTAAGCTGCACAATGATATTCCAATACTGTAGTCATAGTCTCCCACGAAACACTAAGCTGTACCATGATATTCCAATACTGTAGTCATAGTCTCCCACGAAACACTAAGCTGTTCCATGATATTCCAATACTGTAGTCATAGTCTCCCACGAAACACTAAGCTGCACAATGATATTCCAATACTGTAGTCATAGTCTCCCACGAAACACTAAGCTGTACCATGATATTCCAATACTGTAGTCACAGTATCCCACGAAACACTAAGCTGTACCATGATATTCCAATACTGTAGAAACTCATATAATAGTACAGCTCTCATTTACTATTGGCCCTTTCTACATACTAATGTTAACGAGTGAGCTGATGATTTGTTGTCATTGTTGCTTTTTGTGTGTATGTTCGCTTATAATGGAGTTCTTTGTGCTGATGATTTGTTGTTGTCATTGTTGCTTTTCCTTTTGTAACCCCCTCCCCTCTGACATGGGCAGAAGGCCTGGATCAGTAAACTTTGTGATTTGTGATTTGTGAATGTCAACCAGTGCAAAAAAAACAGGGATTGAATGATTAACCAACCTCACACCGAAGCACATACAATGAACATGACATGTTAGAAACAAACGAAGTCACGCTTCACAGTCACGTTCTTTCCTACCTATATTGATGGCACTGATGAGCTGTTTCTTGTCATGCCCCTCGCAGCACATACAATGATATAGGTATGCTTGGTCGCCTTTTCTACGTCATTCCTTGTGGGAACTGAAACATGAAAAAAGTATCGACATTTTTATCAACAGATCTGTGAATCGTCATCATCATCGTCGCTGTCGTAGTCGTCGTCATCATCATCATCATCATCATCAGCAGCAGCAGCAGCAGCAGCAGCAGCAGCAGCAGCAGCGTCATTGTCGTCGTCGTTGTCGGCATCATCATCGTTGAGGTCATCATCGTCAACATCATCGTCATGAACAAGATAATGACCATCATCACTATCCTCTTCTTTTTTATCATCATCATCATCATCATCATCATCATCATCATCATCATCATCATCATCATCATCATCATCATCATCATCATCATCGTCATTGTCATCGTCGTTGTCGGCATCATCATCGTTGAGGTCATCATCATCAACATCATCGTCATGAACAAGGTAATGACCATCATCAGTATCTTCTTTTTCTTCATCATCATCATCATCATCATCATCATCATCATCATCATCATCATCATCATCATCATCATCATCGT
Source organism: Phymorhynchus buccinoides (assembly GCA_017654935.2). NCBI lineage: Eukaryota > Metazoa > Mollusca > Gastropoda > Neogastropoda > Raphitomidae > Phymorhynchus > Phymorhynchus buccinoides. The sequence continues at coordinate 20,194,384 of CM065681.1, read as the reverse complement.
AATCATCAACAACAACAACAACAACAACAACAACAACAACAACAACAACAACAACAACAACAACAACAACAACAACAACAATATATATATATCAGCAGCAGCAGCAGCAATTTCAGCATCAGCATCAGCAGCATCAGCAGCATCATAATATGTGACACAGATCGTTCAAAACTTACGGTGTTTTTCTCTTTTTTTTTGTTTTGTTTTGTTAGGTGCATCTAAATGAGTGGCAGATGGTCTGCTTCCCCCCTCCCCCCCTTCCCAACACCCCCCCCCCCTCTCTCTCTCTCTCCCTCCTTCCCTCCTCCCCCACCCTCTCCCTCTCCTCCCTCCCTATCTCTCTCTCTCTCTCTCTCTCTCTCTCTCTCTCTTCTCTCTCTCTCTCTCTTCTCTCTCTCTCTCTCTCTCTCTCAAGTATATTTATATGTGTTACGCCCAATCCGTGAAATTGCCTATTTCATGAAATGGGCAAAATGACTTTGCCCAATGTATTAAATGGACAATGTATATCACATGTTTGAGTCCCCATTCAGACAAGGGAGGGAGGGAGAGGGAGAATTGGCGCATAAGATTGATTCAATGGTATCACACTTTTCTACACTGTATGTGCACCCCTATCCTGCCCCCCAACTCGACCAGATGCTAAGCTGGGGCATGCCTGAGCCACATGTTGAATCAAACGTTTTATCAAATTAAGTCTGAATAAAATAATTTTAACTCATCTACAGATGAGATTTCTCATTCGTTTGAACCAATTCTTGATCCATGTGTGCTAATGAACAGAAACTATTTTTCATTCATATTGCTTTTCTCAATTATAAATTGGCTATTTCACGAACTGGGCAAACCATTTCATGAAATGGGCAATTTCATGGATTGGGCGTAACATATGCATAACTAATCTAATTTTACTTTCTATTACGTCCTACTGCCAGGATCGTTGTAATTAGAGCTCAGACAGCTGCGCACGTACAGTACGCTAAGCCGTTCAGCTTGGAGAAGTAAGAATAAAGTTGCTGTTATGTAGAACCATAACATCAATATCATTACATATTGGTTCGAACAAGATTTATTTTAAACAAGATTTCCTTTTCACACAAAAGGTTTTTGTTGTTGTATTTATGGTTTGTGACACGTTAGAACACGTGTCATTATAACAAGCATTTAATCAGAGAGTTAGTAAGGAACACAAGACTGACAGCAACGAATTTGGTACTGATAATAGGCATTAAGTATTATGTACTTTATAGTCACAGAGGCGTCTCTGTGAAATTCGGGTTGCTCCCACCTGGAGAGCGCGTCGCAGCCTGAGGCGCGCCACCTAATGTTTTGTTTGCATGCGATTTTTGTGTGACTATTGAGGAAGGAATGGGTGTGTGTGTTAAGTTTTGACCAAATGACAACTTTTTTGTTGCCACCGAGTTTAACGTGTGCTAAGTGCATGGGCACACGGGACCTCGGTTAATCGTCTCATCCGAAAGACTCCACGTTGAGACCGTAAGGCCTAGTGTAAAGTGAGAGGAAAAATCCCCTGTACCCAGATTCGAACTCGTGTTTACTTGACACGAGGCGAACGCGTTACCACTGTGCCACTCTACTACAGGAACAGGAGAACAGGAAAAAGGAAAAAGAACAAAAACTAAACTAGAAAAAGGAACAAAAACTAACATTTTTACCCCCCCCTCCCCCCATGCATTTTCTCGGTTAATTGTATTTTTCCGTTTTTGCCTTTCTTACCATACATAAAGCTGTATTTTAGGAACATTTTTAGCTAATTACCTTTTTGGAATACTAACCCTAACCCTAACCCTACCCCTAAACCTAACCCTACCCCCCACTATGTACTGCAGTACACCGCGATTTGTGACAGTTGTGGTTCGTTGCGTTTTTCCGTCTTATACGGTGGGGGGTAGGGTTAGGGTTAGGGCTAGGGTTAGGGTTAGGGTTAGTATTCCAAAAAGGTTATTAGCTAAAAATGTTCCTAAAATACAGCTTTATGTATGGTAAGAAAGGCAATAACGGAAAAATACAATTAACCGAGATAGGTAGGGGGGGTGGCACATCTTTACCTTTACCCACTGCGCTGGCTGCGACGCGCTCTCCAGGTAGGAACAGCTCGAATTTCACAGAGACGAGTCTCTATGACCATTATAAGTGTAGAGTGGCACAGGGGTATCGCGTTCGCCTCGTGTCAAGTCAACCCGAGTTCGAACCTGGGTACAGGGGATTTTTCCTCTCACTTTACAGTAGGCCATAACGGTCTGAACGTGGAGTCTTTCGGATGAGACGATTAACCGAGGTCCCGTGTGCCCATGCACTTAGCACACGTTAAACCCAGTGGCAACGAAAAAGTTGTCATTTGGTCAAAATTTAGCACCCTCCCACCCCCACCCTTCCTTCCTCCTCAATCACACAAAAATCGCATGCAATTTTTTTGTAATGGGTGGCGCGCCTCTGGCTGCGACGCGCTCTCCAGGTGGGAGAACCCGAATTTCACAGAGACGTCTCTGTGACTATAAAGTACCCGAATACCTAATACATAATACTAATATAATATAATATAATATTACATATCAAGTATGAGGTACAACGGCACGACAACAACAACAAATTGCAATTTCACACCTAAACACAAAACTAGACAGGGAGGCATATTAGCCTTTCAAATGTCTCTTAAGCATAAGTTAAGGCACCGACGTAACGGGATTAACGAGTCAAGTTACAGAGCCAGCTTAGCGTCACACACAAAAACCATCTTCAATTATTTAAGCCTCAAAGGACAAGCGTACTGCTGAAGCGAAGAGAAGATTAGTAATGGTCGACCCAACTGCACTGTTTGGAATGCTCTGTAGCGTTATGTAACCGCTATGTAGCGATATGTATCCACTATGTAGCGTTATGCAACCGCTATGTAGCAATATGCATCCACTATGTAGCGCTATGTAACCGCTATGTAGCGTTATGTAGCCGCTATGTATCGATATATATCCACTATGTAGCAATATGTATCCACTATGTAGCGTTATGTAACCGCTATGTATCGATATGTACTCACTATGTAGCGATATGTAACCGCTGTGTAGCGTTATGTATCCACAATGTAGCGATATGCATCCACTATGTAGCGATATGTATCCACTATGTAGCATTATGTAACACTATGTAGCGTTATGTATTCACTATGTAGCGCTATGTAACAGTATGTAGCGTTATGTAATCCACTATGTAACCGCTATGTAGCGATATGTATCCAGATCTCTGGGTATAAGCTTTCAACTGTCGGGCGCTCTTTTGCTGTTTCAGGACCAACCTCCTGGAACAAACGTCCTCTCTCCCTCCGTCAGCGACCGACCCACTCTGCTTTCAAATAAACCTCAAACTCCATCTGTTTCCCAGTCATTGAAGATCATTCTCTCTTTCCGACCTCTTTCTTCCTGTGTGCGCTTCGATTTGATTTCTATCAAGATTTAGCGCCTTATAAATATTGTATGTTGTTGTTATGCAACGCTTTGTTAGCGTTGTGTTGTAGCTATGTAGCGCTCTGTAGCAATACATTAACGGTGCAGTACACCGAAGACCCTACAATGGTTTAGTTTACGGTCTTCGGGTGCACTACATAGATTGCATTCTAGTGACCAGAGTGCTTAACTTTCGCCGCTGACACCAACAAATTACCTTTCCTTTTACTTGTTTGTTGTTGAAAGTGTTCATCGTGTTGGTAATTCCAAATTTCTAAACATTTTCTTCGGCAACATGCAAAAAGCGCGACTCTCTGAATATTCCCATTTGCGCGATCGTACGAAAAGAGCGAATGTCACTGACAGAAAGAGCGAATAAGACTGACAGAAAGCGAGAGGGTCGTTGAGGATTGGGATGGGGCAAGAAGTACCTTACAAGAAAAAATGTCTGTTACTTTCTTACTATCCCTAACCCTATCCCTAACCTATCCCTAACCCTATCCCTAACTTTCTGAGTTTTATGCGACTCTCTGAAATTCGCTCTTTTTGTCATTAATGTTCGCTCTTTTCGGCATCTTGTAGTTCACGCATTTCGTATCGCGATTTTCGAAAAGTCGCGCTTTTCGAATGCTCCGTTTTCTTCTTCTTTCACAACACAAACAGATTCCCTCTTTACTGATTGTTTCGTCCACTCCTGTGGACTTCCTCGGAGTGAATGACTGGTTGAAAACATCTCACTCGATGCTCAGGTTCTCGGGATTTTCCGAGACTGGGAGATTAGACTGGGAGGGGGGTAAGATACTAGAAAGGGAAAGTGACTGCAAAAGGCGTCAAACGAAGGAGGCCATTCACATCCGTTTACAAAAAGCAGTCATGGACAGGGACCTACAACCTTCCTTGGATCTACAACCCTCTTTTCGCTGATCTCCGTAAGATCGGCGGAAAATCCCGAGAACCTGAGCATCAAGCGAGATGTTTTCATCCAGTCATTCACTCCGAGGAAGTCCACAGGAGTGGACGAAACAGTCAGTAAATAGGGAATCTGTTTGTGTTGTGAAAGAAGAAAAAAATGTGTCTGCCTGTGTCTTTTTGACGGTCTGTTTGTTGGTCAGTCGTTCAGTCCATTTGGTTTCTTTCCCTCTCTCGCTCTGTCTTTCGTGAAACAATCACCCAATCTAGATAGACCAGCTAAAGCCTAATCATTATGGCTTGGCTTCGCGAACGAAGATCATCGAGGTATTTTGTCCACGCTGACAACATGCATTACGTCGAAAGCCTAATGCACACAGCATAATAGACGATTTTCGGGGGGGGGGGGGGGGGGGGGGGAAACTAGGGAGAGCACTTCGTGAAAATTAGAGATGATTACCTCGACTTACTCGGTCAAAACCACGGCAACCATGGCAGCATGGCGTCGAAGATTGAAACCGCAGGATGCCGGTCAGCGACTTGCAAACATTTGTTTTTATATAGAAAAATAAGGGGTAGCCAGTTGCTACAAAGTGATAGAACTTGCAAACTGTGATGTAAAAATATAAATTACATCAAATTTAGAATGAGGCACTGCGTTCTACATGCTGTGTGTCTCTTAAAACACACGAGGCGACGGCTGGGGATCTACCTGAAGGTAGAGTAACTTCCCCTGTTTGACCGATTGAATTAGGCGAGATCACTCCCACACACCATGACATGACTCCCCTTAATTATTTCCGAACAATTCCTATTATCTCTTTTGCCAAGGCAGCCAAGTCGATAGTTTCTAGCATGCCAGATAGGGCCGCATCCGATTGGTTAAGTAGAAACTATCCAGTAGCAAACAATATTGACGACTGCATGAATGTGTGTGTGGTGTGTGTGTGTGTGTGTGTGTGTGTGTGTGTGTGTGTGTGTGTGTGTGTTGTGTGTGTGTGTGTGTGAGTGGTATTGGAGCCTGTAATTATTTACAATTACATCCCTGCCGAAACGTATGTGATAAATGATTCGACTTGAGGGAGGTTTGGACTTGTTTTGGTGTTCCGCTTTATTTCTATCGTCCAGTGAGCCCCCATGTAGATTGGATCCTATGCTGCGCTGCCTGGGGCGCCAATGAAGACGCTCGCTCTGAGCCAAAGGATGAAGGCGTTGCTTGTAGTGCAGAAGCGGAAAGTTGGAAAAGTTGTGGAGAATGTTTATGACTGGCAGCTGTGTAGCTGGCTGATGGATTAGAACAAGAGGTGGGGGGTGGGGGTAGACTGGCTTGAAGGGGGTGTGATGGGCTTGTCGTTATCATATCTTAGCAGTCATTGTAGTGGCGTAAGTAACAGTGATGCATAAAGTTGGTTGTAGCTATAGATAAGTAGAAGTAGTTGTTAAGGTCTCTGTACACGTTAACACTAATCACAAAATATATCTACTTCCCCGTGGCAACACAGTGTTAGGCCACTCATAATATAACTTACAACTCAGTGCGTTACCATGGGAAAATAGTGATATTTTGTGAATAATGTTAACGTGCACAGGGACCTAAACAGCGTATTAATAACAATGAAATTACATATCGCTTTAATGACAAAGGTTGTTGATAAAATGTAATAGAAAAGGCGCAAGCAGCACTGATGACAGCTGCAGTATATAAGAGCAATGTTAAAGGACAACCACGGGTAACGCAACCAGATTATCTGTATTAATTTTTTTTAAATCGGGACTTTGCTGGTTTCGTACTGCCTCCGGGCATTGCCTCCAGTATTGTTCCCACCATATTTGTATTTACAAATGTCCCATATGTGTCTGATTCAGACCAAGAGGACGTAAAACACCATTTTCGTCGTCGACAATCACGGGTAGTTTTGGAATGAATATAACAGTAACGGCATCACAAGCAACAGCAATATTAGCAGCTGTAATAGTAATTCTACAAGCAGCAGCAAGCAAGGGGAAAAGCAACAGACCCAGCATCCTTGATCGTAATAACGTTGTTTTAACAGCTGTTTGCTTCCGCAGGCACTTCTTACACCTACCTACCTGTGCCCACATTGGAAACTCTTACCGGTACACCTCTTCTCCACCCACTCCTATTTCATTTTCTCCTCCAATTTGTGTCCAACACAACCCTTTATTCTTTGCCCTGCACACACACACGCACACACATAAACACACACACACACACACACACACACACACACACACACATGCATGCGCGCACGTACGCACGCACGCACACGCACGCACGCACACACACCTTTTTTCTTCAATGCTCATTGTCAAACGACTTTTGCCATTAATCTAGTTGGCATTAGTCTGAAGGTGGAACCAATAGCATAGTGAGAGTGGGAGCTTTGCACG
>CM065681.1:20177605-20180105 GCA_017654935.2 Phymorhynchus buccinoides | reverse complement strand
CAGACACAACCTTGGACATATGGACAAACAGACACAACCTTGGACATATGGACAAACAGACACAACCTTGGACATATGGACAAACAGACACAACCTTGGACATATGGGACAAACAGACACAACCTTGGACATATGGACAAACAGACACAACCTTGGACATATGGACAAACAGACAAAAGCACCTTCCAGTCGCAAAATACTTACGTTTTCAGAGACCAGGAAGAACAAAGGGGTACATAAAAGTATGTTTTGTATGCACGGTTGCAACGTTGATGTAGTCCGATTGGCTCTTGTTGTCATTGTCATTGAAATCAGCAGCACGTAAACCAACGACAATGCAAGTCGCAAAATATGTTCAGGTCATGGATGAAGAAAAAGAGAGGATAAGTATCTTCATTTTTTCTATAACTACAACGAACTGTCACTAATTTTGTTTAGAATTGATGGGCCATGAGTCAAAGCATAAGCCGGGTCATTGGAGCAGTGAGGATTTGGGTTGCACGCATGCTCTTTGATTACTCAGACTCAGAACCACTTTATTATCTCATACATAGAGAAATTAATTTGTGGCACGGCACAATAACACATCAATTACAGACACATAACCTTATGGAAATAATGAAACAAGCCAACACATAAAACTCTATAGAAGCATGTAGTAATACGATTATTTATAAAATAGTGCATCAGTGCATTTCATAAATTTTATAATAGATTGCATAAAAAGGGGAAGTGTCCAATTTACTGTTGATGACGTGTGATTAACTAAAGGCTTTCATTTTTGTTGCATGTCTTACTGAAGACAGTGTATAAAGTGTGCATTTCTAGCAAAAGCTGGCCCAAACATCTACCACATACATTAGCGACTCAAAGAGAAGGTACCTTTGCTAGGTGACATTGTGTTCGATTAGATGTTATAGGCTATTTGAATTCCCCGTTTTCCTAGTACTCTAAACGATTGATGACAGATCAGGCGTTGATTACTCTTAGACTCTTTTCTTCTCTCTTTGTTTGTCCCTTTTTTAAAAATCAAAATTATCTGAGCTGTTCCTGAGTTTCGGTACATAAAATAATAACTTTTTTCCTAAGAGTAACAACCGCTTTTCTTTCTTGTCTGATTAAACAGAATATTAATTGTTTTCCTTTCCCCTCCACCTAACATTTTACTGTATTTGCTGCTTTTCTATAATTATTTATGAACACATTATACCACAAAACACTACCAACCCTTCATGCACTGTACAAATGTGGATTGGAATGGCTTTATAGCTTAAAATGCCACTGTTAATACTGGTGGATCCATAAAGGATGCCAGTGGTTCTCACCATTGGGACAAAAAGTAAACCAGCACAATCTTTTCCTTTTATTTTATTATTTTCACAAAAAGTATACACAGTTAGTGGTGTTTGTGGTTTCTTTGATCAAATTTGTATAATTATTTAGTACTTTTTTAAAGTTTCTTTTCTACTCTTAGACTTAGGACAAAACACACCTGTATGCCTCTCACTGTCCGAGGCGCCAGGTGTAGGGCACCACCCAACGCTCTGTTGTTGGTTCACTGCCATCCCAACTTAGCATCAAACGGGTAATGGGGTGCATCCAACACACACGTTCTACGTCACTCCTGTCACTTGTCAATGACAATGACATGCACCAGTATAATGGTGTCGTCGATGTTTTAACCATTTGTGTCCCACAAAACCTCTGGTTTTCCTATGACAATAAAAATGTTGTTCTTGTTGTTCTTGTTCTTGTTGTTCTTGTCACATCCAAACCCAGCACGTCCTATGCCTCAATGAGTCTGACCATGGACCAGCTCATTCGCGAACGTTCCATCATTTCCTGTGGCCATATTTCACTCCATTGGCAAAGATGGAGATTAACACCCTCTCCTCCATTTCTCGGTTCTTTCCAGTTTGTGTTTTCTTTCAGTGTTGCCTTTCTTGCTGCAGATTGAGCACTCAAACCTCTATCGTTTTCTATATTTAACGTTACATTTCATCCATAATATCCATTCGCTAATAGTAGCTAATGTATTATTATGTACTTTATAGTCACAGAGGCGTCTCTGTGAAATTCAGGTTGCTCCCACCTGGACAGCGCATCGCAGACAGAGGCTGCACCCATTTTTTTTTAAAAATTTTCATGCGATTTTTGTGTGACTGATGAGGAAGGAAGGGAGGGGGTGGTACATTTTGACCAAATGACAACTTTTGCGTTGCCACTGGGTTTAACATGTGCTAAGTGCATGGGCACACGGGACCTCGGTTTATCGTCTCATCCGAAAGACTCCACATTCACACCGTAAGGCCTAGTGCAAAGTGAGAGGAAAAATCCCCTGTACCCAGGTTCGAACTCGGGTTTACTTGACACGAGGTGAACGCGCTACCACTGTGCCACTCTACACGAATGTAGCTAATAGTAGAATTTAAAGGCAAGACAGAAAAACGCAAAAGATTGTGACAGGGGGGTGTTAACCTGCATCTTAACCACTCCATTT
>CM065681.1:20170105-20172605 GCA_017654935.2 Phymorhynchus buccinoides | reverse complement strand
AGAATTGAAGAAAGAAAACAAAACGAAGGGAGAAAGAAACTCAGAAAGAATGCCACAACGACAAGAAAATCAAGAAACACAACAACAAAACAAAAAGGAAAAAAGACAGAAAGCAAAAAGGGAAAAAATAAAAATGTTGTTGCTGTTGTTGTTGTCGTTGTTGTTGTTGTCGTTGTTGCTGTTGTCGTCGTACCTTGGATAAACGACTCCAGGAAGGAGTGCTCCCACCAGCGAAAGCGCTTGAACACTATGGTACAAATGCATCAGCTAGGGATGAGAACATTACGTGTGTGAACGTTTTAAATTTGATTACCCCGAAACGTGGGCAGCCACACTCCGATTTCGGAGGATCTTAGAGACTGGTGATGTTATGCTAGGAGCTTGTCATGGCTGAAAGACAATCCCCGCATAACTAACAACATTTTGATGTAGCCTTGGTGTTCTAGCCTATGTCCGACACAGCCTTAAGCCAAGGTGAATTAAGAAAGAAAGAAGAACAAAAGGGGGAGGGGGGGGGGGGGTGAGAAAATATGCCACCATACACAAAATATATTGAAATAACTATCGACCTATCCTAAACCACCTGAACCGTGTCAGCTAGGTGAACTGTGTATCCAGTGTGGAAGTATTGACAAGCGGAGTTACAATGTATGCCCTGGTGCTTGTGTGGCCAGTGAAGCAATGACAGTTTTGTTCCCTTTGTGCGCTTGTGCATTGCGAGACGAAGGCGTATTCTACAGGGGTTAGGGTTACTAACCCTATAGAAAGTTGTCAAAGGTGCCAACAACAAAAAATGTGTGGGGGGGGGTGAGGGTGTGGGGGGGGGGGGGTATGTATGTGTCGGTGTGTGGACGTATTTTAAAATTGTGTGCTGCTCAGTTTTGCAATGTTTTTAGTTTCTTGTTTTCATGGTCTTTAAATGATTGTTGTGTGCCTGATTTATGGAAAATGTCTGTGATATGTCCTGTGCCCAAGAAAAACAAGCCTGCCTCTTTGAACGACTATCGTCCCATTGCTCTGACCTCAATTCCTATTAAATGTTTTGAAAGAATCGTCCTCAAACGCGTTACAACACAGACAACACGATACCTTGACCCAAACCAGTTCGCATACAAGCCTAACAGATGTACAGACGACGCAACACTCACTCTCCTCCACAACACTTACACACATCTGGAAAAAACTGGATCTTTTGTACGCATTCTTTTTATTGATTTATCATCTGCATTTAACACTATCCAACCCCACCTATTGGCCACAAAACTTCTTTCCTATGATGTTGAACCTAAACTTGTTAAATGGATCGTCAGTTTTCTAGTCCATAGATCCCAGTCTGTCCGTTTTGAAAAGGCCCTCTCTTCTGTTAGACACATTTCTACTGGCTCTCCCCAAGGCACTGTCCTCTCACCTGTTCTCTTTACCCTCTACACAAACGACTGCACTGGCACTGAAACCACTCCTCTGATCAAATATTCCGATGATTCTGCTCTCCAAGATCTTTCCAATTCTGACCAAATCTATTTTGACCGTGTGAATGTTTTCGTTACCTGGTGTGAGAATAATTATCTAGATCTGAATGTGCAAAAGACGAAAGAAATGGTGATTGATTTTAGACGAAAGCCCTCAGTTGTGCCTGATCTTTTTATTAACGGAACGAAAGTTGAGCGAGTGAGTGAGTACAAGTACTTAGGAACAACTATTGATCATAAATTGAATTTTAATGCCAATGTCGATGCAATACACAAGAAGTGCAATTCTAGAATGTACTGTTTGCAGAAACTAAGAAGTCTTGATGTCAACAAAACAGTACTACAGGGTTTTTACAGGTGCTTCATTGAGTCCATTTTAACGTTTTCCTGTGTGTGCTGGTTCGGTAGTTTGAGTGTCAAGAATAAGAATGTATTGAATAAAATAGTGAACGTTTGCGGTAAGATTGTGGGAGTGAAACAGAGCAGTATGAATGCGTTGTATGAACGACGAGTGAAACACAAAGGACGAATGATATCGAGTGACTGCAGCCACGGCCTCAGCAAATTTTATGAGCTCTTGCCTTCCGGCAAGCGCTTCCAAACTCCGAAATTCAAGACTCTTAGAAGTAGAAACAGTTTTTTACCCGTGTCCATTTCATTGTTAAATAAATAAGTGCAATATCTGTCTTAATTAGGCTTCTATACGTTTTAAGATTGGTACACATTTTAACAAGCAACAATCTCTTAGCTCCCGCGCGTGTACCGGTATGTGTGTATGTGTGGGGGGGGGGGGGGGGGGGTATGTGTGTGCGCGGTCAATGCGCGCGCGCAGGTGTGTGTGTCTTTCAGTAGGCATGGGTGTATGTGTTTGTTCTTTGTGGATTTGCTATAATTTATGCTGGTTTGTGTGTGGATATGTTTGAGTAGGTGCACACGTATCCATTTTTTTTTATATGATCATGAATTATGTGGATATGTTAACTTGTTAATATGATAATATATGACTTTGTTTAAATATAAAGTATGCGTGT
>CM065681.1:20155105-20162605 GCA_017654935.2 Phymorhynchus buccinoides | reverse complement strand
TTGTAATTTCATGTAAAACCCTACTTCTCTCTGTCTGCCATTTAGAGCAATTCAACCACTTGTATTTCTTACAACCATCTGACGAGCCAGAACCCGGGCACAAATATAAATTTATTAGATGAAAAGGGGCCGGGAAAGTTGCTCATCTCCCATACCCTAGAGAAGTGGGCTAAAGGCAAATTATCTAAAGTCTTCCCTAGGGACTTAGCCTTTTAACCCATTACCTCGTCACATCTAATTGGGGGCTCGCGTCCGGGATATTTTTTTTCATAAAGTCTAACAAATTTCAATTCAAACGGTAGTTCCTTTTCAAAAACTTATCTTGTGTCCACTGGGAAAGTTATTGTGATTTGGTTCACTGTGTTTTGATTTGATTTGTTTGAATGCTATTTATGACTTTATTTTGATGTGCATGCTATTTCTGTTTATGTTGAAATAGTTAAGTGTTGTTTGATACATTCAACTCAGCAGCTTTGTTTTTATTTTGAATAGTTGTATTTACAACCATGGCTGAGATTGTTAAACTTAGGAGGGAACTTAAAGAATGGGGAGAATCTCTAGGATTGTCAGGCCAAGAGTTAGCCAATTTTGTCATATCTGAATACGACAAAGAGAAAGCTCGCGAGACTCAAGAGGCTGACAAAGCTCGGGAGGCTCAAGAGGCTGATAAAGTCCGTGAAGAAGCTCAGAAAGACAAGCAGAGAGCTCATGATGCTGCCGAGCAAGAGCAAATCCGTACTCATGAGTTAAGGCAGAGACAACTAGTGCAGGATGCCAAAAATAAAGAACTCGAACTTGAGGCCACTGAGCGGGAAAAAGCGCGAGACCATGAGCTAGCTATGAAGCAGCTTGAAAACTCAGCAGACTCTGAGACTGCTGCCCCTCAAAATTTTCCCCCTCCCATTCATACCTCAGCCATGACCTTCACATTGGAGGCATTCAATGAGGCAACAGAATCTATCGATGCATTCCTCGATAGGTTTGAAAGACTGGCCCAGGAATTTGAGCTTGCTCCGGAAAAGTTCAACCTCAAGCTTGCCCAAAGTCTCAGGGGTGTGGCTTATGAGGTGTACAGTAAACTTCCGTCAAGCCAAATTACCGACTACCCAGCTTTGAAAGAAGCCCTGCTCAACAGATACGAGTTGACAGCTGACGCCTACCGGAAAAAGTTCCGGTCAACCAGAAAAGGTAGGGGAGAGTCCTATGCCCAATTTTCAGATAGACTGGGGAACTATCTGACAAAATGGGTGTCCCTTTCTGCCAAATCAGAGTCCTATGAGGATTTACGGGAACTGATGGTTTGCGAGCAACTGCGCGAAACCATGTCCCCAGAGTTACGCACCTTTACTGCCGAACAAGGTGCCACAACTCTGGCTGACCTCATCCAGCTAAGTGACCGATACACTCTAGCCCATGATGAACCTAGCGCCCCTAAAAGGCCAAAACTACAGCAAGTTGTTGGGTCCACTGGTTCACAGCAGAGCAGGTTTAACCCCAACTCCAAAAGTGGGTCAAACAGTTCTACCCATGAACGACAACCACTGGGACAACCCTTATTCTGCTCATACTGCAAGTCGAACACCCACAATCGGGATGACTGCAGGAAACTTGCTTACAAGCGGCAAAATGTTGCAACTATGCAAGTCGTCTCGACTTCGCAGAATTGCACAAACCCCTCCCCAGTACAGTGTCCAGGCACACCGTCAGTCGTTGGACAGGCGACTGTCAACAACATCCCTGTTCAATGTCTCTATGACACTGGACTGTCATGCGACGCAATTGTCTGCGGATCCTTAGTCCCCGCGTCAGCATACACGGGAGACTTCATCTCTCTGCAAGGCCCTGATGCTGCAATCCCCCCATCCACTTTGCCAGTCGCCATAATCAATGTCGACACCAGATATGTTAAGGGACCCATCAAGGCAGTGCTCATGGACAGTCCTGTCTATGACCTCATACTGGGATCACAGTATGTGTTTTTAGGGCACCCCTCTCAACCTGCTATTGTTTCAGCAGGATTCCCTTCTCCCCAATCCACAAACCAACTCCCTCCCTCCTTCCCAAAGAGCAAATCTCCCTCAGCAGGGAAGAAACCTCTCAACGCGGCAAACCAAATTGCCGCGCGAGCAAATCCAGATTGTCCCAAGTCCCCAAGTCCGCCACAACTTGGAAAATCCTTCCCAAGGAATGTCCGCCTAATGACCCAAGACCACTCGCCACAGGTACCTCAGGTGAAAGGCAGCACTGTACCCGCAAACACCCACCGAAGGTACTATCGGGACAGGCCGCCGCACATACAGCCGTCACCTACCCCTCCCTTTCAGCGAGTGGCAGTCGACTTGGTCGGGCCTCTACCTAAACGGAAGAAGAAATTCCGGTACATAGTCACCGTGGTCGACATATGTACCATGCAGTGCGATGCCGCCCCAATCTCCTCACTTGATGCTAGCCAGATAGCCGCGGCACTCAAAGCCATTTTCGCCCGAATCGGCCTACCAAACCACATCATCAGCAATGATGAATCCAGGCTAAAGGGGAAACTCAGGCAAGAGGTGTTTGCTATTCTGCAATCAACCTTGGGACAACTCAACACAGGATTGCCGCACCAACCTCAGTCGGAATCCATTCCACTGATCTCTAACCCACCTGCTCCTTTGAACTCTGTGTTGCGACCAGATGTTCCACCATTCCAGCCGACCCAGTCTCCCCACTAATTTGTCCCTGTCGCCCAAGTCGAAAGTGGAGTCGGCGTTCCACAGGAAGATTCCGGTACCAGAATCTTTTCTTCGGGGGGCCTCTGTGACGTAAGTGTCCCGCGCGACCCGCTTTCTTTATTTCTTATCTACACCCCCCCCCCCCCCCCCCTCTCCCCCCCCCCCCCCTCGCCTTTTCATTTCTCTGTCCAGCCGCCACGTTAATTGCCCCGGCTGCTTCAAAGAGAACGCCGCGTAAGGGCGTTGTCCGTTTCAAGTTCGAATTGTCTCCCCGGTCGGCACGTACCACCTACCGAGGTTATCTCCCTTCACCCCCCCCCCCCTTTTTCTACCGTCTCATCACAAGAAAGTGACAACCACGGTTATCTCCCTTTGAAGATGGTTTTGCTTTGTCAATCACAAGGTTAGGAATGTCAGGAATGTGATAAGGATGGAATAGGCGCGTGATTGTTCGGTACAATTAGAACAGCAATCTTGTGACGTGTGGACTGTAATACACCAATAGCAGGCTTTCATTGTTTGAAAGTGAAGGCTATAATTGGAGTGGTGAGAAAAAGTTGTCACACAAGATGCTGAAACGTAGCTAGAGCAACACTCACAACCAGTCATCATAAGCCCACTAGTAAGTATTATTGATGGCAGGTGATTGAGATCTTGTTTGTTTGACTCTAGTTTTGATCTAGATCCTATGTTCAATGATGAATAAGGAGTAGATAGATATGTTATAGAAAAGAAGTGGTAAACATTCTATTCTATTTATGTGCACTGATTATTTGTGTGTGTGTGTTTTTGACTTGAACACTTTTGGTACCAGAACCGGAGTTTATGCCTACTAACCCTTTTGTCTATTTTTAGTAGGAAACCTATGGGCCGCAATCTTGCACTATTTTTAGTAGGAAACCTATGGGCCGCAATCTTGCACTTTATGATACCATTCCTTTCCAGGTGTTGGATGGAGAGTGATGTTGTCTTGATCACCTTTTATGTTTTACTGATCTCAGTTTGTTAACTGAAATTCAGTTTATTTATTAACTACATGTAGTGCTATTGTACAAGGGAAGCCTTCAAGCCGGTTGGGATTCACTAATTCCCTGCCGACTGAAGCCCCTTGTCTCTAAGCCATAGAGATCTACATCCACCTTCTCCTGTGATTATCAGCAGGGCATCGTGGGCCGGACGATCATCCCGGACTCCACCAAGCACCAAGACGGGATCGCCGCCAAGACGACCCGCACCCAGAATCCGCGAGGAGACCACGCCTGAACCGTGCCATCCCGCGAAGCCGTAATAGGAACGACTGGGAGCTACTCTCACCTGACGAGCAAGCCCAGAACTTCAAACAGCTAAGTCTACCTGACTGCGCCAATCATTTGAACTTTCCTACGGACACCGAATATAATTAGTAACCCTTCCGGCATGGGGCGAACCTTATAGAAAGACAAAAGTCTTGTGAATCCTTTCGGATTTCATTGTGTTTTATCCATATTTTGTTTTGGCGCCATTGAGCTGCTTTATTATTATTGTTGCATAATCTTATGCAGATTTTGGGAGTAAATAAAATACAAGTGTCAAATAATCCTGAACCCTTTGGTCAGACTGATGAGAGTGGGAGTCTTGTAATTTCATGTAAAACCCTACTTCTCTCTGTCTGCCATTTAGAGCAATTCAACCACTTGTATTTCTTACAACCATCTGACGAGCCAGAACCCGGGCACAAATATAAATTTATTAGATGAAAAGGGGCCGGGAAAGTTGCTCATTCCCACCACACACCCCCACCCCCCACCCCCCCCCCCCCCCCCCCCCCCCCAACCCCCCCCCCCCCCCCCCCCCCCCCCCCCCCCCCACCCCCCCCCCCCTACCCTAGAGAAGTGGGCTAAAGGCAAATTATCTAAAGTCTTCCCTAGGGACTTAGCCTTTTAACCCATTACCTCGTCCCCCCCCCCCCCCCCCCCCCCCCCCCCCCCCCCCCCCCCCCCCCCCCCCCCCACCCCCCCCCCCCCCCCCCCCCCCCCCCCCCCCCCCCCCCCCCCCCCCCCCCCCCCCCCCCCCCCCCCCCTTGTGCTTCGTTTGTTCTGGAACAGTTCCAGACCAGAGTGTCAGCTGTTGAAATGTACCATGGAAACAACAAATCAACGACCAAAAGCAAAAGCATGCACCCGTTGAAGGATGATGCCAATTATCAACTGATTTATTCTTATAGCCTATTCTTACACTCCCGGATATCTGCTAGTTCACCGTTTTACCTTGTATTGTTTTTTGCACAACTTCCTTCCAACGCCTATTAGTATTAGCCGGTGCTGTGGCAACACACTTGCCACGCCTCCTTACGTTTGACAGCAGCTTTCACTATTTGTAGCCACGAGGCGAGAGCTGGTTAACGTTTTCAGGTATCTAAGTTTGTGTTCCTGACTACCTGTCTGACTATCTATCAGTGTGAACACGATAACGTTTGAACGAGGGGAGGGGTGTTAGGAGGCTCAAATTTTGCATGCGGATAGGTATTTAGGACATTCTAGACCAAGGTCGAAAACGAAGGTAATTTGGTAAAAAAAAAAAAAAAAAAAAAAAAGCTACGGTCACTGGAGCCAAAAATGCTGCCGCGCACCTGCTTTTTCCTCTAGCCGTCAATAACGCGCGATCTACAGTTGATATCCTCGCTGGCGCAGGGGTACTGTATTGTGCAGACTGTTTGATCGGACTTTAGTTTCAGGGGTGTTTGTCTGTTCGTTCCCGCAAGGTCACTGGACCCGAAAATGCTGCCACGCGACTGGTTGATTTAGCGTTTTCACGCTTTAATTGGGTTTTTTTCCCTTCTCTTAAAACTAGGTCACTGCACTGAGCGCTTCAGGCAGCCAAACTGGAGATCACTCTCCCGGGTTAGGCCTATATTACTTCCGTTTGACAAACTAAGGGCAACTTGTGATCGAAATGTATTTTTGGCGTCGCGTGCGATCGAGAGACAGCGACACAGAGTAAATTAGAAAGAAGGAGCGAGTTTGGCGTTGCTGAGAAACGCTTCTAATTGGAACGCCACCTTGTGTCGAGGGCTAAGGCCTTATTCTTCTTCTGTGTTCCCAGGTAATACGGCCATAAGAGATAAGGTACGTATGTGTCCGGTTTTCGGTTTTCACTGGTCTCCCCGCTGCGTACAGCAGACGCATTCCAATTTGGAATGAGCTGAAAGGAGAACATTTGGAGCATTTGTTTTTGGGGGAAAGGCAGAAGAATGTGTCAGTAAGTGAGAAAGATAGTAGATGACAGAAAGCAAAGGGAAAAGGCAGAAGAATGTGTCAGTAAGTCAGAAAGATAGTAGATGACAGAAAGCAAAGGGAAAAGGCAGAAGAATGTGTCAGTCAGAAAGATAGTAGATGACAGAAAGCAAAGGGAAAAGGCAGAGTCAACGAGAGTGACAGGTTAGAGGAAGTTACAAGCACAGAACTTCCAGAAGGTGGGGTAACTATTTATACAAGACCTCCCCCCCCCCCCCCGGTATCCTCACGGGGAGGGGCTAATGACGATGACTCCACCAGAACAGCCCATTTCTACATCATCACCATCGCTATAACTTGGTCCAGCAGTCAATGACGATAACTCCACCAGAACAGCCCATTTCTACCTCATCACCATCGCTATAACTTGGTCCGGCGTCAATGCAATGACGACGGCTTCAGGTCCTTTAAGGTCTCAATAGACGTGAGCATTTTTCACCCTTTCCCCATGGCAAACACAGTGATATGCCAGTCGTAAAATCACTAGCATATCACTGTGTTGACATGGGGAAAGAGCAAAAAATGTAAACATGTATTAAAGACCATTACCCCCCCCAAAAAAAAAATATAAAAAAGAGCAAGAAAATGTTACGAGTATCCAAGCAAAATAATGGTGGCAAAATCAATGGATGTTTTACTGCCCTTCATCTGCCCACAACGTTCCTTGATCTCCGGAGTTTATGATGACTCTGTGGCTTCATCGACAACCCCCACTGCACCGCACTGCATAATAATGGACCTGCCCTATGGGGGGCCAAACGTGGTTTTATTATCTACTCTATTTTAGCCTATTCAATACGAAAAAGAGCTATTGAATACACAAAAAACTAGTTAATAGTGTCAATGTAAATATTAAATAGAAATAGTAAATAATCCAAAATATAGACAAACTTAATTCATTACTGCGCTTTTCTATTCAATACTGTTCTTATTCTATTGAATAGAAAAGTGAAAAGTATTGAATAGAAAAGTGAAAAGTATTGAATAGAAAAGTGGAGTAATGAATTAAGAGCTTGTATCTATTCCATACTTTGTAAAAAGATTCCATACTTTGTAAAAAATATTCCATACTTTGTAGAAATATTCCATACTTTGCAAAAAATATTCCATACTTTGTAAAAAATATTCCATAATGTGCTTGTTCTATTGAATAGATTCAAACTCAGTAGAGTAGAAAATGAAACGCTAAAGAATAAAATGAATTCCAAACCATTCTTTGTTCAATATCCCCAAAATTTATTAAATACTTCCAATATCTATTCAATACATCTTGTGGATATAGAGTAGATAATGCTCTTTTCATACCACCATCTCTTTCTAATCAATATTATCCGTAAAGTATTATTAAATAGCTTAAATAGTAAAGAATTGGTTTCGAATGCAAAACTCATTCTCTACTCTCTCGGCTAGCCAGCTGACGGTTATTGTCAGAGACACCAAGACTACGTGAGGGCTTTATGCAAATCTTGAAGGTCAACACTGAGTCCAACCATCGTTCCGAGCAGCCATACTGA
>CM065681.1:20145105-20147605 GCA_017654935.2 Phymorhynchus buccinoides | reverse complement strand
GCGCTGCAAAATATCTTCCCCGCGATTATTTTCATAAGTGAAATTTATATTCTTAGCCTTTTTCTTTTTATAATTAATGTAATTGATACTATGATCGAGTTTTGCGAATGTCTGTTGTAAATGTTAAAGTGAGGTACTCATTACTGTAAATTAATTAAATTAGAGATTCGTCATGCCTTCCCGTTCACGAATTTTCCTGAACGTTGTGGCTGCCCAGCCCCTTGAGGGGTTGTTGCAACATGAACACTCAGGCCGAGTTCAGGGAAAGAAATTCTTACAAGTATAATTTTTCGTATTTAAATCTTTTTTATATATTTTATATATTTTCATATCATTATATGAAATATATCCATCGCGATTTATCGTCAGAAGTGGGCTTCTGCGACGTACAAATCCAGATCACATTTATCACATCAAGGTTTGGTTAAAGTAAGGAAATGAGAGACTTAGTGCGATTTTTTCACGCCAGAGGGCATGACGCTCGTGTGGGGCTAATCCTCTCTATATTCTTAGTTGGGGATAAAGAAAATGAGAGAGAGAGAGAGTGAGTAGTCCTACCATCTCTCTCTCTCTTACTACGTCCAAGTAAGAAAATCGCGTGATAAGCCCCTAGTGCATTGACTGCCCTCTGGCGTGACAAATATCGCCATAGGTCGACCATTGGAATGGGATAGGGTTACGGCATGTTTTAGTCAGTTTCCGAGACACATGTATTCTTCTTCTTCTTCGATCGCTCAGACAGTTTCCTGTCAATTATAAGCGCAGATGCGTCATCCTGCCGTTATGCACCTAACTAAGAAATAATTAGGCCTAACATGTCCGACTTCGGCTGGAGGAAATCTGTTTGAAAGTGTTTCTTGAAAAAAGGCAGGAGAATGGACCGGTAAGGCAGAAAGATAGTAGATGAGAGTAAGCAAAGGGAAAAGGCAGAGTCAAAGAGAGTGACAGATTAGAGGCAGTTACAAGCACAGAACTTCCAGAAGAAGAGGGAACTATTTACACAAAAGCCCCCCCGGTATCCCCACGGGGCCAGACACATGCATGATACACAATGTATGCGCCCCATGACTGAACCCCGTAACCGTAGCTTTGGGAATGTGGTTACGCGGACCCGTAACCACAGCTACTGCCTTCTCCGGGGAAAAAAGGAGGTTAATCGTCCGTATGTGCGCATCTGTCTGTGTCAGTAAATATGTGCGCACATACACGCACACGCTGTGGTATCTTTGCCTATCATTCTTCTGTCTTTATTTAAGAGCCGCAGCACAAAGCATTCAACCAGACACCTGCGTGTAAAGAAAGTTTTCCGACAACTTTGGCTCATTGATGAAAAACGGAGGGAAAGGGTGGTAGCTTTGGAAGGAGAGAAGGGATGGAAGAAACAGACGAACAAAATTTGCAAGCTGCCACTTTGCCATAGCAGACAGCAGAGATCATGGCGCAACTGAAATTGACATCATTCAGAAGGTATAGTTTAGTTGTCTGTGCGCGCAAACCCGCACGCACGCACGCACGCACGCACACACACACACACACACACACACACACACACACACACACACACACACACACACACACACACACACACACACACACTTTGTTTTTAAGTGGCGGTGGAAATCACGTGCTGCCAAATCGTTTGGATCGGTTACATCAAGAAAAACATGTTTGACATGACTGCTTACCTGTCTGTTTGTTTGTCTGTCCGTCTCTGCCTCCCCCCCCCCCTCTCTCTCTCTCTCTCTCTCTCTCTCACTCTCTCTCTCTCTCTCACTATCTCACTCTCTCTCTCTCTCTCTCTCTCTCTCTCTCCTCTCTCTCTCTCTCTCTCTCTCTCTCTCTCTCTGTGTTATTTTCATTGTTTTATATATCTATATTGTTCCCCCCTTAATAATTAATAATCATATAGTAAAAAGCCAAGTGTCCGTGTGTGTGTTTGTCTGTCTGTCTGTCTGAAACACAAAACGGGCCTTATAACTCCGCCGTTTTTTGACCGAATCGCTTCAAAGTTGCTGTGAGCCCTAACGGGGCGATGGCAATGGCAACCGAGGCGGCCGTGTCATTTGTGCGGTTTGGCAAATGCGCGAAACGCGTATGCGCGGACTCTCGGCGCCAGTATCTCCGGCATTTCTGGACCGATTGCCTTCAAATCTGGCAGGTAGATGACCGGGGATGGTTACTATCGGTGTGCCAAACCGAAAGCGAATCGGTTCAGAAACGCGCGCGCTATACGCCGCTTCACCTTTTCACGAATAACTCCGCCATTTCTTAACCCCTTGACAGCCAGAGAAAATGTTAAAAACAATCATTGGGCAAATCATGCCATGAAAAAGACAACTGATAGAGCCAATCTGGCAAAATGGTCTGGGATATAACTATCTTGACTGTGTTAGAGCAAAAGCCATTATATCAGAGTTATTCCTCTCCATCTGATGATGTAATCAGTGATGTCATCAGGTCAGTACGTAATACGTTGGTGGCAGTCAAGGGGTTAACCGAA
>CM065681.1:20132049-20139605 GCA_017654935.2 Phymorhynchus buccinoides | reverse complement strand
CGCAGCGCGCTCGTGTGTGTGGTGTGTGTTTCTCTGGTGCGTGTATGTGTTCCGTTTTTGCGATGTTGTGTAAAACATTTTTACTCTAAAAAAACACAAACCGTTTTTTAAAAAACAATGAAAGAAAATAATCGCCAAATTGAAATGAAACAAAGCCAGAAAGGGGTTTTGTTTTTGGGGGGGGGGTGTGGGTGGGGGTGTAAGACAGACATAAAAAAACACCCAGACAAAATATGATAAATAACCGAAAATAAAAGAAAGGAAACGACTAGAATACCACAGAGAGACAACACTGAAACATTCAGAGGACAGACAGAAAGAGTAGAAAAGAGAAAGAGAAGAAAAAAAAAGAAACACACAGAAAGAACAGAAACAAAGAAGGAAGATAAAATCGAGAACAATCAAAGAAAAAATTTAATAGAAAAACTGTGTATACATTCCCCCCCCCGCCCCCCCCCCCCCCCCCAACACCAATTATCTTTTGAGACAGCTTACAAAGGTGTTTGTCATGCGAGGACAAATTGGATTTGTCCATTCTTATGGAGTTTAACCATTGGCGAGAATTACACGCGTTGTGATTTGTTGCTTTGGCACAGAGAGAGGAGAGAGAGAGAGAGAGAGAGAGAGGAGACTATAGCGATAGATACGAGGGGGGAATAGATAGAGCGAGAGCCGAGAGAGAGAGAGAGAGAGAGAGAGAGAGAGAGAGATAGAAGAGAGAGAGAGAGCGAGCTACGTATCTATCGCGCTATCCGCTCGCGAGCGCTAGAGAGCGATCGATTAATAGAGCGAGGCGCGCGCAGCTAGTATATATGTATCGCGAGAGATCTCGCGATCTACGCTATCTATCGCGACAGCTTCTCTCTCTCCTCTCTATCTCTCGCTATCACTCTCTCTATAGAGTCGAGATCTAGAGAGATCTATAGCTAGATGAGATCTAGCTCTCTCTCATTCGCTCTCTCTCTCTCTCTCTCTCTCTCTCTCGCTCTCTCTCGCTCTATCTCTCTCTCTCGCTCTCTCGCTAGTCTCTTTCTCGATATCTCTATCTCATCTCGCTCTCTCTCTCTATCTTCTCTACTTCTCTACTCTCTCTCTATACTCTCTACTCTCTATCTCTCCTCTCTCTCTCTAGCGCTCTCTCTCTCGCGCTACTCTCGCGCCTATATCTAGATCGCTCTCTCCTAGCTCTCTCTCTCTCTCGCTTCTCTCTCTTCTCTCTCTCTCTCTATCTTCGTCTCTATCTCTGCTCTCCTCTCTCTTCTCTCTCTACTCTTCTCGTCTCTATCATCTCTCTCTATTCTCTGCCTCTCTCTCTCCTCTCTCGTCTCTCTCTCATCTCTGCTCTCGCATCTCTTACTATCTCACACCTCTCTATAGCTCTCTCTATCTCGCTCTCGCGCTCTCTCTTCTCTGCTCCTCTCTCTCTCTCTCTACGTCCTCTCTCTCCTCCAAGGGAATTCAGCTGACATTCTTTTTCAATTATATTATCTTGAAATGTCAGGGGTGTTTTAACGTTTACAATTCAAAGTTAATTCAAAGTAGCTCGTTGATGTAGGGTTCTCACAAAGTCATCAATGTTAGTAGAGTTTGCTAATGGCAAAGACAAAGTTTGCACAAAAACTACACTAAACAATGAATGTCATTATATAGAGAGAACTAGTGGACGGACAGCGTTGCAATTGTCGCTCGCATGGTTTTATTGATTACAATCAACAATAAGTACGTTAAATAGATAAATATGTGTGTCATGCTATAATATAAATTATCAAACAAGGCAATAGTTGGGCAAGCACTGGCAATGGTCAAGATTGATATTTCCACTGTTCCAGAGAATAAAGCAGGAATAAAAGAGGATCCATCGAAAGATTGATTGCTATAAGTTAATAATGGTTATTGATCCCTCTCTCTCTCTCTCTCTCTCTCTCTCTCTCTCTCTCTCTCTCTCTCTCTCTCTCTCTCTCTCTCTCTCTCTCTCCCCCCCTCTCTCTCTCTCTCTCTCTCTCTCTCTCTCTCTCTGGTTTTTTTTTTCTAAGATGATGTAATGAAATTAAATGATAATTATTTGGTTGGTATAATTTTGTTTCACACGTTTGATTAATGTTCTTTCAGTTATGTTGTATTTATGTCATGTTGTTGCACGTAACCTGAATTTTTTTCTTTGGGAGATATTAAAGTATACTTCAACTTGAACTTGAAGGCATATCGTGTTCTAACGAGTGTTTCCCCCCCACATTTCGACATAACCACACTCATTTATCAAAACAAGTTTGAACAAAAGGCTGCAACAGCATAATTCAAGTTGAACAGTGGGCGCTTTAAACTTGGGGAACTTTCTATGTTGTAATGCATCAGGGCCCTATGATTTCCAGACTTACTTACATGTATCATAACCATTGCGAAAAAAATGTATTGGTTCTAACTTTCTATGGTGTAAAGCATTAGGCCCCCGTCTGATTTCCACACTCACTTACATGTATTGTAACCATAGCAGAAAAAACAATGTATTGGTTCTAATAAGTTGTACATGTTCTATTCTAATCAGTTATATCCCCCCTTTTACACTATTCATCATCATATAGTAAAACGCCAAGTGTCCGTGTGTGTGTGTGTGTGTGTGTGTGTCTGTCTGTCTGTCTGAAACACAAAACGGGCCTTATAACTCCGCCGTTTTTTTTTTTTGACCGACCGAAATCGCTTCAAATTTGCTGTGAGCCCTAACGGGGCGATGGCAACGGCAACCGAGGCGGCCGTATCATTTGCTTCAAATTTGCTGTCAGACTTGCTGTGGCAGGGGCGAAGCCTGGCAGCAAATTTGAGGAGAATCGGGAGAGCGCGTCACTCTCAGAGCAGCGCCAACGGGAAACGGGGCCTTATAACTCCGCCGTTTCTTAACCGAATCGCTTCAAATTTGCTGTACTCAGCGTTACCAGTACTTGGCGTTACCGTCACTAGGCGTTACCGTTACTAGGGAGAGCGCATCACTCTCAGAGCAGCGCCAACAGGAAACGGGGCCTTATAACTCCGCCTTTTCTTAACCGAATCGCTTCAAATTTGCTGTACTCAGCGTTACCAGTACTTCGCGTTACCGTTACTAGGCGTTACCGTTACTAGGGAGAGCGCGTCACTCTCAGAGCAGCGCCAACGGGAAACGGGGCCTTATAACTCCACCGTTTTCTTAACCAAATCGCTTCAAATTTGCTGTACTCAGCGTTTCCAGTACTTGGCGTTACCATTACGAGCCGTTACCGTTACTAGGCGTTACCGGTACTCGACGTTGCGCTATTTTTTATAAACTCTTACTGCCTTCTTGGTCTGTTTTTGTTGGCCGTCTTTACACATGTGTTCACAACAACAACAACAAAAAACAAAAAAAACAACAGCAGCAGCAGCAAACACATTTTTTAATTTAATTTCGATATTAGAAGAGGTATAATATTTCAGGTGCATACGTATGCTTCTTTTCTCAGTAATTCTACACACACTAGTCCCCAGATACGCAGCGCGAGGTAGGGACCTACACACACTAGTCCCCAGATACGCAGCGCGATGTAGGGACCTACACACACTAGTCCCCAGATACGCAGGGCGAGGTGGGGACCTACAGACACAAGTCCCCAGATACGCGGGGCGAGGTAGGGACCTACACACACTAGTCCCCAGATACGCAGCGGGCGAGGTAGGGACCTACACACACTAGTCCCCAGATACGCAGCGCGAGGTAGGGACGCGAGGTAGGGACCTACACACACTAGTCCCCAGATACGCGGCGCGAGGTAGGGACCTACACACACTAGTCCCCAGATACGCAGCGCGAGGTAGGGACCTACACACACTAGTCCCCAGATACGCGGGGCGAGGTAGGGACCTTAAGCCTCAGGAAGAAGTAATTATTTTACATCCACCTCCTTTTCTCCTCCCCCCCCCCCCCTCCTCCACTCCCTAACTACTTCTTTTCTGCCATTCTTTACCTTCGCCACCCCTTTCTCTCCACCCCCACCCCCACCCCTCAACCGTCAACCAGCAATTCCAACCTCCCAAACGACTGTAAATTCCCATTGTGCTGATGCCATGCATAGTACTGACTCGGATCGTTGCAGGTTTCGCTGCATTGAAAAAAGCTACACCCGTTGGTTACGCCTCGGTGTAGGCCTATCCATCGTGCTGTTGGATTATGACAGTGGCATGATGGGGGTTGGGCAACTTTTTTTTTTTTTACCTGGGAAGTGGCTAAAAATACACCTTGGGTTGGATTTTACATCGTCTGGAGCCACGCTTTTATATGTACGAATCTCCGCCATGTTTCTTTTGCCAAGGACTTGATTACGATTTCTGCAGGCGAGCATACGTTTTTGTCTGATTCGGTTGGTTGGTTAGTTCGTTGGTTGACTTGTTAGTTTATCATCCAGGTGTTTTTGTTTTTTTAAACACGGATACGGATATGTTGTACTTTGTGCACCCCCCTCACCGTCCCCTTCAAATTGAAAAAAAATCCAAGTCAGTCACTAACCTTGATATGGGGAAGATTTGATCCTTGTATTAGATAAGTAATGAGCTTCTTCTTCTTCTTCTTCTTCTTCGTCTGCGGTAAGGTACGTATGTGTCCAGTTTTCAGCTTAACGATGAGCTTTCGAGCATAGCTCAATCCATAGATATGTACAGTACAGGCTTCTCAAATGTGTCACAATGGTTGAATGTAACTTAATGCTGGATCACATGGACAGGACTGTCTACACTCTATTTTAGAAGTGCATGACGTGGGGTAAGATACCCGCTTGATTCATGCACGAAATTAGGGTACATTTGAAATAAGTATCCCACCGTTGACGCTGTGACAGAGTGGAAACACACGCCCCACTTTCTCCCTTTCTTTCTCAACTACCCCCACCCCTCCCCTTTCTTTTCTCGGCCGCCACTTTAATTACAATTCTACATCAAACCTGACGCCGATTAAGGCATTTATCTCTTTGAAGCCCGTTTTATCTCCCCTTTCAGCTTATGACACCCACATTGGTGGTCTCCCTTTGTTCCCCGTATTTCCTTTCCCGATCACGAGAAGGATTGGAATGACTGGAATGTTACATGTGCCAGTGATGTAACCGGCTCGTGATGGTTCTGTACTACTATGCATAATACTATGACATCATCTTGTGACTTGTCGACTGCTATAAACCAATCACAGGGTCTCGTTGTTTGAAATTGGAAGGGAAAATTTGAGTAGTGAGGAAAGTTAGCCTACACATACTCTCTCATAATACCTCCAAAACCTGGCGAAGCAACATTGCAGACTCAACCTCTCTCCCAGCCAATCCTAATAGCCCAACTAGTGAGCATTATTGACGGCTGGTGATTGAGATTTGTTTTGTTAGATCATATTTTTGATCTAGATCCTATGTTCAATGATGAATAAGGAGTAGATATGTTATTGAAAAGAAGTGGTAAACATTCTGTTCTATTTATGTGCACTGATTATTTGTGTGTGTGTTTTTGACTTTAACTCTTTTGGTACCAGAACCGGATTTTATGCCTACTAACCCTTTTGTATATTTTTAGTAGGAAGCCTGTGGGTTGCAATCTTGCACTTTATGATAACATTCCTTTCCAGGTGTTGGATGGAGAGTGATGTTGGCTTGATCATAGACTTTGATCTAGCCGGGTACTGACTAATACCAGTTGTTTCCTGTACACCTTTTATGTTTTACTGATCTCAGTTTGTTAACTGAAATTCAGTTTATTTATTATTAGTGCTATTGTACAAGGGCAGCCTTCTAGCCGGTTGGGATCCACTAATTCCCTGCCGACTGAAGCCCCTTGTCTCTAAGCCATAGAGATCTACATCCACCTTCTCCTGTGATTATCAGCAGGGCATCGTGGTCAGGACGCTCATCCCTGACTCACAAGAAACCAGACGGGAACGCCGCCAAGACGCCCCGCACCCAGAATCCGCGAGGAGACCACGCCTGAACCGTGCCATCCCGCGAAGCCGTAACCGGAACGACTGGGAGCTACTCTCACCTGACGAGCAAGCCCAGCCAACCCAGCACTCGCCGATCCCTACGGAGGAACTTGACAACAGCTAAGTCCACAGGACCGCGCCAATCATTTGAACTTTCCTCCGGACAATGAAGATTATTAGTGACCCTTCTCACTTGGGGCTAACCTTCTAGAAAGACAAAAGTCTTGTAAATCCTTTCGGATTTCATTGGGGGTTTTTCATTCATATTTTGTTTTGGCGCCATTGAGCTGCTTTATTATTATTGTTGCATAATCTTATGCAGATTGTGTGAGTAAATAAAATACAAGTGTCAAATAATTCTGAACCCTTTGGTCAGACTGATGAGAGTGGAAGTCTTGTAATTTCATGTAAAACCCTACTTCTCTCTGTCTGCCATTTAGAGCAAATCAACCACTTGTATTTCTTACAATCATACGAGCCAGAACCCGGGCACAAATATAAATTTATTAGATGAAAAGGGGCCGGGAAAGTTGCTCACCTCCTATACCCTAGAGAAGTGGGCTAAAGGCAAATTTTCTACTTGAAAATTTAACACACTAAAAGTCTTCCCTAGAGACTTAGTCTTAGTCTATTACTTAGTCTTATTACCTCGTCGCAGACGCATAGAAAGCGACAAAAAATGTCAATTCCAATAATGATCACCACGTTGACTACACGGAGGTTTCTGCCGCGATGAACAACGTTGAAAAGAGAGAGGCAAACAGGCAGAAAGACAGGGAGATAGACAGACAGACAGACAAACATAGGGGAAGACGGGGTAAAAAGCCCATGGGCGGGTAAGAAGCCCATGCCATTTATCTCATGAAATAAAGCAAATTTCAGTCACATTTAACACTCGTCTCATGGGCAAAATGTGACTGAAATTTTCTTTATTTCATGAGATAATTGGCATGGGCTTCTTACCCGCCCATGGGCTTTTTACCCCGTCTTACCCTACACGCTGACAGAAAGAATGTGAGAACTAGTTTGTGCCTGGCCATACACCCACTCCCTTTTTTTTAGTCACCATGCTTTGCGTGGTTCAGATAAAGTCAGTCAACGACGGAAGAGCACAAGAGCGTTGAAAGCATTGTGGGTGCGTTATTTATGACCACACTGTTCGGTCCTGAACTCAATTGATCTCGGTCGGTTTTTCTTGTGAAGAGAGAGAGAGAGAGAGAGAGAGAGAGAGAGAGAGAGAGAGAGAGAGAGAGAGAGAGAGAGAGAGAGAGAGAGAGAGAGAGCACTGAACACTGAAAAACTTT
Organism: Phymorhynchus buccinoides; assembly: GCA_017654935.2. Taxonomy (NCBI): domain Eukaryota; kingdom Metazoa; phylum Mollusca; class Gastropoda; order Neogastropoda; family Raphitomidae; genus Phymorhynchus; species Phymorhynchus buccinoides. The sequence continues at coordinate 20,132,348 of CM065681.1, read as the reverse complement.
ATTTAACAAGGATAAAGATCAGTTTTAGGCGATGGCTATTCTTACAATCTGTCCTTCAGAGAGAGAGAGAGAGAGAGAGAGAGAGAGAGAGAGAGAGAGAGAGAGAGAGAGAGAGAGAGAGAGAGAGAGAGAGAGAGAAGGAGCAGAGTCGCATTCCATGGATTCTTTTAATTCCAATTAATGTTTTATTGTACATTTACCCAAATAAATCAAAACTGTCCCCAAGAAAACACACACACACGCGCGCGCGCGCGCGCGCGCGCGCACGCACACACACACACACACACACACACACACAC
>CM065681.1:20122049-20127049 GCA_017654935.2 Phymorhynchus buccinoides | reverse complement strand
GCCCCCTGTCTCCAACTAATGTTTCTGTGCATAGGGAAGGAAGGAAGGAAGGAAGGAACGATTGAACGAATGAACCAACGAACGAACGATAAAATGAAGGAACGAAGGAACGAACGAATGAAGGAACGAACGAACGAATAACAAAATGAAGGAAGGAAGGAAGGAAGGGTGGAAGGAACGAATGAATGAACGAACGAACGAATAACAAAATGAAGGAAAGAAGGAAGGAAGGGTGGAAGGAACGAATGAATGAACGAACGAACGAAAAAAGCAAAGAAGTAAGGAAAGAACGAATGAACGAACGAATGAACGAGTGAATGAATGAATGAATGAACGAACGAATGAATGAACGTAGGAAGGAAGGAAGGAAGAAAGAAAGGAAGGAAGGGTGGATGGAAAGAACGAATGAATGAACGAACGAATGAATGAATGAACGAACTAACGAACGAAAAAATGAAGGAAGGAAGGAAGAAAGAAAGGAAAGAAGGAAGGAAGGAAGGAAGGAAGGGTGGATGGAATGAACGAATGAATGAACGAACGAACGACAAAATGAAGGAAGGAAGGAAGAAAGGAAGGAACGAAGAATGGAAGAAACAAAGGAACGAACGAATGAATGAATGAATGAATGAACGAACGAACGAACGAACAATGCAAAGAAGGAAGGAAAGAACGAAGGAAGGAAGGAAGGAACGAACGAACGAACGAGTGAACGAATGAATAAATGAACGAACGAATGAATGAACGTAAAAATGAAGGAATGAAGGAATGAACGAACGAACGAATGAATGAATGGAATGATGAATGAGTGAATGAATGAATGAATGCATGTACCTTTCATTGACAGTGGCACGTCATGCATGAGTGCATGACTAGCCCACCTCCCACTGATCTGATACTCTACATATCCCCCTATACAATACATTTCCCCATACACTATTCATCCGGAGCTGCGTAATTAGCTGCTGTTATTGCCCACTTCAGCACCGATTAGTGTGCGAGCTGTGTTGCTGACAGAGCAATAACTATAGGATTAGGTGGGGGGAGGGGGGGGGAGCGTGAATACGTTTTTTTTCTTTCTTAAAGTCCCCCCACGCTCAGCCGCCAAATCTGGCTGAAAGACTTCTTTTTATTAGTTAAACACTTCTTCCATACCGATTTGAAAAAATTCTGCTTCGTTATTAAATAACCAGAGCAGATCTATTATGACTCACCTGTGTGACAGCACTGGGCGCTGACATATTTGTCACAAGAAGGCCGCCATGTTAATCACGAAATGGGGGCCGCCATATTTACTATCTGCTAAGGCGCAGCTATCATGATATACCACAACAATTTATTTTGATGAAAGGCTTGTATCATGCAAACAGAAGTATCCCTTATTCATTTTAAAGCAATTCAGCACCTTTCTTCATAAATGTTATTAATTTCATCAGCCTAGCGCATCAGATGTCGTAGACTACATTTTGGTTTGAGATTAAAACAGAACGGAAGCTACTCAAGCAAGCAGACGATAACTTTTCATCTTGTTCTGCCTCCTCGCCGTGACTTGGCCACAATGATTGATTTGGTACAGACGTTGTGATTGCTTTTATTCTGCCAAACTGATATGTTTGGGCATCAATTTCGTTATTATAGTTTACATCTTAGTGTGATTTGTCTGTGATTGTCAGTCAGAAACTCCAGTAGCCGAGTAGGCCTGTATGTTGAAGGTGAACGGTGAAACCAAAAACTGAAAAAGAAGCTGTTTTTCGACAATTTTGATGATTGCTCAAAAAGATCATCTAGAAGATTACCACTGTTCTTGTTCATTATCTGTCATTCAACTGAACCGGATGGTGTTAGTCTTCACAAGTTTCCAAAGAATACTAGATCTAAAACAAGAAGTGACTGGAATGACTGTTCGAAGATCTATTCGCAGGCCAACTTGAAGGTGTGTCTTGTGAAAACTCATTGTTGTGTTCGAAGCATTTCACACCCCAGTGCTACAGAGAGAAAAGAAGGTTGGCCAGTACTACAAGTACAGTAGGGAAACAGTGAAGAGATGATTGAGAAAAAGTGCCGTGCCTACCGTGAACACTGTTGCATTGACATTGCCGTACAGTGGGGCAGCGACTAGACCTACACTACAGCAGTATAACTATAATCTTGTGTTGGCACATCTTTAGATCTAGTGGGTGCCAGTGCCGTCACCGTGACAAAATCGATCACCACACATTTGGCCATTGCGTCAGTGTCAAGTTCTGTGGATCAACAAAATGTAAGTGAAAATTGCTATTTGTTTGTTTCTTTCCTTCCTTCCTTCAAGCGACCACAATCATTTGCTGACTATTCTGTCATTGTTTGATGTGTCATTATTGTTTGATGTGTGAGGCGCCGTGGCCGGTTGGTTAGAGTCGCCGCTCGTAATCCAACAGGTTTGCGAGTGCGGTGGGTTCGAACCCGGCTGGTCACAGTGTTGTATCCTTGGGAAAGATACTTTACTCCTATTTCCTGGTCCTTCGGATGAGACCTAAAACCGAGGTCCCGTGTGCGAACGCACGCACAAGATCTTGCGCGCATGTTAAAACCCATTCCTCTATTCGGTACGAGTAGGCCGTGTGTGCCGGTGGAATGGATGACACGAACTCACAAAGCATGCATCCTGTGCGCCAATAGCAGTCTAAACGAAGACTTTGGGCGTGGGGCAGGATAAACATCCCCAATCGGAAGAAGAAGTTTGTCATTTTAACTAGATATACGACTTTTAATTTTAGATCAGATTAGGCAGCTGATCTGGAGGGCTGCGCTGAAATTTGCTAAATACACTAGAGATGCCTAGCGTAGAGCCGGTTCACACGCGCGCGCACACCACGCACGCACACATACACAAACGCGCGCGCGCGCGCGCGCACACACAGTTTATTATTTTCCATTATTTTTTCCAGGAGAGGCCTCCAATGCGTTTATTATTTTCCAGGAGAGGCCTCCAATGCATTTTTATTGTGTTCAAAATATTGTCAACCTTTGGAAGGCAAGCAACCAGACCGAGCCGATGGATGTCGCCCTCCTTTTCTCTCCCCCCCCCCCTCCCCCAGCCCACCCCATTTGACTCCTTGATCCAACCCTATTCACATGTTTTTGATCAGTACATTGCTTTCTTTTGTAATTGCCATTATGACAATTATCTTTACTTCATAATCATTTATAAGATAGAATTATTCAAGATGAACAACCAAAACGCAATATTATCTACACTGCTTTTCTTCTTCACGTTTAAACTTCTAGATCTAGAAGAGTCTATAAAATAAATTAGACCTTGTATCTTATTTGTAGATCGCACTCTAGGAATGAAAGATCAATGGTAGACCAACCAAGATAATCCTACCAAAAACGTATGTTTAAGAAAATGAAGAAGATATAGTCTAGAGTCTATATACTTGCCTGATGAGTAGCTACAATGCAGATCTAGTCTACATGGTGTAGTCTTGTAGGGCTTCTGCTCTGCTAGCACCAAAAAAGACTCCCAACTAGAATACTGAAAGCTTAGTTTTCTTCTTTCTTGTTCAGACCTCAGGCTGTAGAATTCCATGACAAGTTCCTACTTGGCATAGGCCTACTACCCAGTACTCAGTAGGCCTAGACTAAAATCGTACAATCATAGAATGGAGAAACGGAGAAGGACATGCGAGGCGAAGTTGCTTACCATTTGATTCTGAATCAGCTATTCTCAGAGCACGACTGGCAAACGTCATTTCTCTGCACATCTTTACGTCACCGTTGATGTCTGATGAAAGTGTTCTTTCTTTTGTAATATTATGTAGTCAACATCAGAGTCACGGTCCTTCTACTGTACTGAGATTTTCGATGAAACTATCGTCTGCTTTTCGGAGGGGGAGGCTTCCTGTGCCATGCACACTGATTGGATCATTATTATTAATTTGATATAAGGTTTCTGATTAGCGTTCCCTCTTATTCCCTCTTATAAATCAAAAGACCCGTATGTTCATATACCGGAACTAAAAATCCCAGGTAAAAATCGAGGTTTTCGAGACGTTATTTCTCGGTTACCAAAGCAAACTGGGAGTTGTGTTTTTTGAAGGGGGTGTTGTTTTGGTGATCTATACGCGTGTCTGGGACAGAAACGTCCAAACGTGGCCCGTCTTTAAAGACCCCCCACGTCACGTGTCACTTTCCCTCGTATGCTAGGAAGATTTCTTAATTAACATTTCTTACCAGCTTCAAGAGGGAAAACACGTAAAAACCGTGATTTTGACACGTGACGTGGTGGGTCTTTAAGGTGTCGGGCGGGAGGGGGGAGCAGAACGAATGGGAGGAGGAGGGGGGGGGGGGTGAGAGAAAGAAGGTCTCAGATATAAGGAGGGTGATGGAATTGGGGACAAGGGGAGGGAGAATAGACTACGCAATGTTAAAGACCCACCAGATCACGTGTCAAAATCACGGGTTTCGCGTGTTTTCCCTCTTATAGCTGGTATGAAATCTTGTTTTGACCAGGTTTGACTCCCATGCAAATGCCCCCAAATTTAAAAAAAACAAAACATCATTTTAATTTAAGGAGCAGCCTCAATTTGAAGTTGGGTGAATTGGTATGTGGGTCACAGCTACCCAGAAAAAACACAAGTGACTTAATCGTGGTGGGTCAGTGGGTCTATAAGGTAAAACAAATACACGTTGTTAGTTTTTACTCTTTCCCCATGGTAGCAACACAGTGTTATATTAGTATTAATATTACTAGCGTATCACTGTACGTGCTGCCATGGGGAAAATGTGAAAAATAACAACTTGTATTTCGACCATTAGAACTGGAACTGGGACTGCTTGTCTGTACGTGTTGTCATGGGGAAAACGTGCAAAATAACAACGTGTTTTTCGACCATTACGTAGCCCATCAGAACTGGGACTGGGACTGCTTGTCTGTACGTGTTGCCATGGGGAAAACGTGCAAAATAACAACGTGTTTTTCGACCATTACGTAGCCCATCGGAACATGTACTGGGACTGCT
>CM065681.1:20059549-20092049 GCA_017654935.2 Phymorhynchus buccinoides | reverse complement strand
CGTGAATATAGTGAACGACTATAGCAGGATTTCATCAGACTAGTTCAGACAGCAGTAGGGGAAGACGGGGTAAAAAGCGCATGGGCGGGTAAGAAGCCCACCCCAATTATCTCATGAAATAAAGAAAATTTCAGTCAAATTTGCCCATGAGACGAATGCTAGACATTAACGCTCGTCTCATGGGCAAAATGAGACTGAAATTTGCTTCATTTCATGAGATAATTGGGGTGGGCTTCTTACCCGCCCATGCGCTTTTTACCCCGTCTTCCCCTATTTCACGAGAATCATGCCTCACAGACGTCGACACGGTTGGATAGTTTGTTTGTACGACTGAAATCGCACGATTTAACCCTTTCACCGCCAAAGTCGCATTTTAGCACCACAGTGATTTCACACCTATATCACTAAAAGGAATCAAATTGGGGTCCATTATCCAAAGACCCTATTGTCTTAGTTTGGGGAAGTAAGAGAGGGAAATTTAATGCTTTACGTCCTCCCGATCATAAGAGATCACATGGGACATAATTGGGAAGTAAGAATAGACCTTATTTTATAATTATACTACTCATAATTATAATGCTTACTTGTGGCGGTACCATAGCCGATGGGGTTTAACCGAGGCGTGGTTACCGCTACACCTATCTGTATCGTTTAAAAATCGGGACTTTACTGGAGTTGCACTGCCTCAGGGCATTGCCTCCAGGATCGTTCCCACCATCTTTGTATCTACAAATGTCCCATGTGTGTCTGTTCCAGACCGAGAGGACGTACAACACCATTGTTTCATTCAGACCTTATTTTCTATATGTCACAGAAGAATCCCCAATACTGCAGCTGGATTTTGTTCTCTACCCAGGTACATTTAATGGACATTCTTTAGCGTTTTAGGAGGTAAGTGGTGGAGAGATACACACACACCTGTTTCTGATTTCCAAGCAGATCACAATGTGCTTCCCCCGATCTCCTCTCCTTGTAGACAGTAACTGCTTGCCAGTGGTTTATATTATCGGCTTTACACCTTCGCCTAATCCATGTTTCCCCCTCATTGTCTTTGCCCTTCCTTATCTTCTATCTTTCTTTCTTTCTTTTTCCGTCGTTGGCTCAAACGAGAGGATGTAATTATAAGCACGCTTGCTCAGACTAGTTTAGGGGAAGACGGGGTAAAAAGCGCATGGGCGGGTAAGAAGCCCACCCCAATTATCTCATGAAATAAAGAAAATTTCAGTCAAATTTGCCCATGAGACGAATGCTAGACATTAACGCTCGTCTCATGGGCAAAATGAGACTGAAATTTGCTTCATTTCATGAGATAATTGGGGTGGGCTTCTTACCCGCCCATGCGCTTTTTACCCCGTCTTCCCCTAATGTGTACTGACTGTTCCAAAGTGCATTGATTCTGAGTGTGACTTTTCAAGAGGAGGGGGAAGTTGTTGAAAGGGGCATTTTGTTGACTGAACTCGTTCTGATTAATGACACTGATTTTTGGGAATGAACTTAATGTTAAAAGAATAAATTCAGTTTTGTTATGAGCTGGGTGCGTTTTATTGAGTTCGTGAGTTTTCGGAGATGATTGTCTTTCTTGGCCTTAACTTTTGTTCGCTAGTGTATGATCCTCGGTCAGTCTACCATTTTTGTTAGACCCGTTCTTTCTTGTTCTTCTTCTTCTTCATTCTTTTCTTACCTTATATTTTTCCCTTCAGGGCCTACTATATACTTCAACACAATATCCTCAACCCCCTTTACTGTTGTACTTCCTGGGTATCGGTGACCATTTATAATTGACAGAGAATTGAATTCTGTACCCCTAATCTTTCCAGTTAGCACCGACAAAAAGCCAAGTAATGACATCTTAGCCATTTTATCTTAGCCATTTTTTTTATAGTGGTCTAACTTCACGTGTTCTCTTTTGACCGTATTTTATATCTAATTATACTCATAAACTAGTTTTGAATCAAACCCATTGATCTGAAAGTTATCCCGTTTGACCCCAAATTATAGACCTTGCAATACCAAAAATAATTTGAGTCAAAAGGGCCCAAGTTTTAGTTGGTCCAGTTTGACCCAAATTGTTGAGGCCACCAATTTGGTATCAAAATGGACTATGCAACACAACTGTCAAGTACTCCATAGTTTGTATTCTAAATACAATTCCGAATTTGCAATGATAGGGGAAGACGGGGTAAAAAGCGCATGGGCGGGTAAGAAGCCCACCCCAATTATCTCATGAAATAAAGAAAATTTCAGTCAAATTTGCCCATGAGACGAATGCTAGACATTAACGCTCGTCTCATGGGCAAAATGAGACTGAAATTTGCTTCATTTCATGAGATAATTGGGGTGGGCTTCTTACCCGCCCATGCGCTTTTTACCCCGTCTTCCCCTATCTTTGAGACCCCAATGCATCAACACTCCAAAATTCATGTAATTTGGAAGCTTAGAAAATGTACAGGAATTTTTCAAATCTTTAACAGCGTTTTTCTCGAAACAGGCCTTTTAGAGTTAGTCCGTGTTGACTCCAAGCCATCGCTAGGGGAAGACGGGGTAAAAAGCGCATGGGCGGGTAAGAAGCCCACCCCAATTATCTCATGAAATAAAGAAAATTTCAGTCAAATTTGCCCATGAGACGAATGCTAGACATTAACGCTCGTCTCATGGGCAAAATGAGACTGAAATTTGCTTCATTTCATGAGATAATTGGGGTGGGCTTCTTACCCGCCCATGCGCTTTTTACCCCGTCTTCCCCTACTTTTTTTGTTACCCTTTTTGTTGACCATACATTCCCACGCTTCAATAGAACGGTGCGACAATCTGTCTTTGAAGGGTTTTTTGTTGCTATTTGCTCCTCGTGTGAAAAGGCAGGGGGGATTTGGTTCGGTGGATTAAGCTTGTCCGATATAATTATTATGTTTAGATTAGGATTAATTGAGCCTGTGCGGTATTGACCGGCTTTTGAAAACAAAATGCCCAGTCCAATTATTTTGATAGGGCCTATGGGTTTTTTGTCCTTTGACACAAACGACATGTCATTCTGTAGCATTTCATGTTAAACCTACGCTTTAGTCACCAGTTTTTGCGGATTAACCCTTTCACCGCCAAAGTCGCATTTTAGCACCACAGCGATTTAACACCTATGTCACTAAAAAAAGCACCAAATTTGGGTCTATTATCCAAAGACCCTATTGTCTTAGTTTTGGGAAGCAAGGATAGACCTTATTTTATATATGTCACAGAAGAATCCCCAATACTGCAGATGGTTTTTGTTCTCTACCCAGGTAAACTTAATAGACATTTTTAGCTGAAATATGGCTGGCGGTGAAAGGGTTAAGGCACACTATTCAACAAAAACTGGAGCCAAAAAGTTAATCACCCTTTTGCAAAACAAGGCAGAATATTTCTCTGTGTGATTGGCACAGCTTTCGTAGATCAATACAAATTTAGCCTGTTTACTTGCCGCCGACCTGTATGCATAATTTTATGTTGCTTACATGCAAATTACGTTGTGGGTAACGCCCACACCAATGTTAGGGTGCCCTTTGTAAAAAGTCAAGTTTGATGCACATGTTCAAGGCTGCTCTCTCATCACATCAGAACCAGGAAAAAGTGATACAGAGGTGGCATAGAGTGGGTTGTGTTCAGACAAGGCATCACCTATCATTGCTCGTTTTGGAACGACAACGCGAGAAAGTCGGTCAATGACACTGTGTGAGACAGGCTCTTTCAAGTGCTCAACAGTCCAATACACTGCAAGCATAGAGCTGGCATTCAAACACGCGAGCATTATTGTATATAAAGAGTAGTCAGCACGATCTACAGGTCTCAAAGTGACTGAACATTTAAGGGACATGGTGTAGAGAGCCATCCTGGTCAAATAACCACTCCAAACAAGGTGGTTTAGCTCACAAATGCTGTACAAGAAGGATGGAACAATTTGGAGCAATAAAAGCCAATTTGCTGCATGTAAAATGGCCCCAAAAGGCGATTTAGGTATGGGGAAGTTACGTTCGTTACTGACAGCACATAACGCAACATAAGTGACACAATATGTGCAAAACTGAAAGAGAAGAGATTGTTTTACTTATTCTCAGTGACAAAATCGGCAACACATCTCTATTTTGTTCTCTGTGGGCTTCCAAAGTCAAACTTTTTCGGAAGAAGTGAAATGGTGAAAATCAGTCACCATCTTTGCAGAACGAAATTGATTATTTTCATTTGACATTTTGGGTACTTTTTGTATTCAGCACATCACCGAGACTCGTCTTAGTGTAACTGAGAAAGAATGAAATGATTCTTTGAGTTCACTTTCGTTTTATGAGTTATAATAATAATAATAGTGAATCATTTATATAGCGCACTCCTCCACGAAATGTGGAGCTCTATGCGCTTAACAACAACAACAATTAAAAGCAAGAAATTCAACAACAAAACAAATAGTGATTATAATCGCTCACACACATGCAAATAGGCATAGGCTACACATACACACACCACCCCCCACCCACACATGCACGCAGGCACGCACGTACGCACACATACACACACACGCGCACACACACACACGCACGCACACACAAACACACCATTACCATCACCACCACTCACCCCACCCAAGAACACAATACATAATACAATCAGTTCTCTCTCTCTCTCTCTCTCTCTCTCTCTCTCTCTCTCTCTCTCTCTCTCTCTCTCTCTCTCTCTCTCTCTCTCTCTCTCTGTGACTCTCTCGCAACAAAGCTGATGTAGACATTGCAGTCAACACACAGTAAAACTAACATGGGGGTGGGTGGGGGGTGGTACGGTGTGTATGAGAATAGAATCGAGAAGTAATGTGGCCTAAAGGTTGTGATGTAGCTTGAATAGGTGGGTCTTGAGAGCTGATTTGAAACATTGCAAGGACTGGATATGGCGAATTTCGCGTGGTAAGGAGTAATCAAATTTTTTGTTGCGTATTTCAAAGAGGGGTTGTTTAACTTTTTGGCACGTGTTTATTTTGATATATTTTCCCTTTTATGTGAAACTATTGCAGTTCTATTATTGCATTATCGAGAAGTGCGCTATTGAATTGATAACGTTGTAGCCGTGGTGCCAGTTCCTGACACAGGAAGAACGAGGGGAAGTGTCGTAATATACGTAGGTGTTTGCATCAGGTTCGTCTGGAAACCCAGAGTGAGAGTAAAGGACAGAGATATATCGTATAGAGAGACAGACAGAGAGAAGCAGAGATGTATCTTGCTAGCATTGCTCAGAAAGAGAGAAATAAACAGAGAGAAACAGGCAGATAGACAGAGAGATATAGACAGGGAGATAGAGACACAGAAAGAGAGAGAGAGAGAGAGAGAGAGAGAGAGAGAGAGAGAGAGAGAGAGAGAGAGAGAGAGAGAGAGAGAGAGAGGAGAGAGAGAGAGAGAGAGAGAGAGAGAGAGAGAGAGAGAGAGAGAGAGAGAGAGAGCTCTTGCTAACCTTCCAGACCGTTTTTGAGGCTTGGTGCAATAAAAGACATGTCAATGTTCCACTCTGTACTGCATCCTTTAAGTTATATGTTTTGATGCTCCATAGTAATTATCTATATTCCACCTAATGGAAGATGTATGTTCAATAGAGCCTGCACATTTCGCGGATTAAAGAAAGAAAAGTTATATGAATTATAAATGACCATCCAGTGTCAGTAGCATGCTCCAACAGCTACAATGGTCCTCACTGGCTGAGCGCCGCAGAGCATCCAGGATCACCATGTTCTATAAAATCATGAATGGACTAGCCTGCGTAAGGTGCAAAGCCCTCAAACCTCTTCCTCCCAACATCAGAAGACAGAACCACAACATGCAACTCCAACGCATATCCGCAAGAACCGACTACCGCAACAACTCCTTTCCCAGAACCATTCGCGACTGGAACTCCTTGCCACCAGAAACTTTCCAGTCCCCCACGCTCAGCTCCTTCACCTTGAAGGTGCTGAAGCTCCCTGCATTAAAAACAACAACACTTTTCCCCCCGTGCAGGCTGGGTGTTCTCGGACTAGCCAGGGGTGCCCAGCTGTGCATACTCTCTCATCTATCTAGCTTTTGTTTTTGTTTTTCTCGCGCAGCATAAATTATTTGAACCCCTGTACATATCAATAATTGCCGGACAGGCGGACATTACCGGAAGAAGAAGAAGACTATGTAGGTTAGGGTTAGAACTTAAAAGTATGCCTGGCGTTGAGGTTAGATGTACAATGAAATAGGCAGGACAACCATCACGGAACATGGAGCTTTCCCCTGAGCGTGACCAGAGACTGTGGTCTATGGAGTGACAGATGGAAGATTGACAAGGCGAAACATTGGCCTCCATCAGGTGAAGCATAAACACGGTGAAACATAGCACCGTCCTCAGGTGAAACACACTCACACACACACACACACACACACACACACACACACACACACACACACACACACACACACACACACACACACACACACACACACACACACACACACACACACACGCACACACACACACATGCGCTCTCTCTCTCTCTCTCTCTCTCTCTCTCTCTCTCTCTCTCTCTCACATCCAATCAGGCTTATAGTCCAGGGGAAGTAAGCGCTGACAGCCAATCCAGCCCGTGAGTTACTACCCAGTCAATGAGTTACTACCCTTTGCTACTACAGCATATACGATCTTACAGAAAAGTGGGTCTCCTTTGGCGGAAATTTGAACTGAGGGTTCAACATTTCTAAGAGACCATCTCGGAACCACCGTACACCAGCATACAAAATTTGAAGCGATTCTGTTCATCGGTTCATGAGTTACAGGGCGAACACACACAGAGAGGGAGAGACAGAGATTCGGATAGTTTAATCATTAAGGCCACAGCCCCTCATGATCGGGCTGCAGTGAACATGGTCATTGATATACAGAAAGAAATAAGATCAACAAAAGTATGCAAATATAAACAAAGAAACACATATGATATACATGCATGACTATCACAAAGAAAAATCAATTAGTGAATTACATACAATACTACGCCTTGTGCAAGCATACGGCTAAACGTTTTATAGTAGCTTCGTTTGCAGAGGCCATAAGCATAGAAAGGCGAAAAGAAGATGGATTCCTACAATATTTTTTTTAAGAATGAACTGATTCGTAAGGTTACTTAAAGAGAGAGACACAGAGAGATACAGAGAGAGAGAGAGGGAGACAGAGACAGAGAGAGAGAGGGAGAGAGAGAGAGAGAGAGAGGGAGAGAGAGAGAGAGAGAGAGAGAGAGAGAGAGAGAGAGAAAGAGAGAGAGAGAGAGAGAGAGAGAGAGAGAGAGAGAGAGAGAGAGAGAGAGAGAGAGAGAGAGAGAGAGAGAGAGAGAGAGAGAGAGAGACGAAAACGAAAACGAAAACGAAATTTTATTTAACCAGGGAACATGAGATAAGCAAGTTACATGCTTTTTTCCACCCAGCCCTGGGGAAAAATGAAATAAATCAAACAAGAAAGCTAAATAATATATGTGCATGCAGAAATGAGAATAAAAGGGAGGGAGGATGGGGGGAAGAGGCACAGAGGGGGATAAGGATGGGGACATTTTGGAATTTAAAGTACAGGGAAAAAAAAGAAAAAAAAGTCACATCATGCAAACATAAAAACAGCAAAGGATAACACTCCTCATCATTATCAGTAATAGTAAGATAGTAATAAACAAATCAAGTTATATCATACAAAAGTATCAAACACATATATGTTATCACATTTTATAACAAAATCAGCAATCATAAATATCATCATTCACATGTTTTCTTTTAATCTCTGAAATAGAATATTTTGATACGCGTTTTTGAAAGAAGTAATGCTGCTTTTCTGCTTAAGATTAGTTGTTAAGGAATTCCAAAGAGTACCACCTGAGTATGTTAAGCTTGTTTTGAAAAGATCAGTTCTAGGTTTTGGAATAACAATATTGTTAGTATATCTAGATTGGTTGATTGGAAACTTTTTAATTAATGTTGGAGGTGCAAAACCATTGATTATTCTAAACATCATGACAGCTTTGTTGTATTGAAGTTTGTCTGTAAGAGGTAACATTTTTATTGCGATGTAATCTTGAAAAGTTAGAGAAGACGATTTTAGGAGGACTGCTTTAAGGGCTCGCTTATGAACATTGATTAATGGCTTTAATGTGTTGGCACTACTTGAATCGAAGAGTGTAGAGGCGTAATCTATGTGTGATTGAATACATGCATAAAAGAAGTGCTTACGGGCATCGAGATTAAGGAAGTTTTTAATTTTAGAGAGGAGGAAGACTTTTTGTGAGACACGTTTGCTCAAACTACTAATATGGGGAGACCAAGAAAGATTATTGTCTAAGGTAACCCCTAACACTTTGTAAGAACTGACTACTTCAATTTGTTTATTGTGAATATATATTGGAGGCAAAGGAAAGGTTAAGTTTTGTCGTTTTTGTCGTGATGTTACTATCATACATTTTGTTTTTTGTTCATTCAATGTCATGTGGTTAAGTTCTGTCCATTCAACTAGCTGATCTATATTTTCTTGCAATTTAAAGGATAGCTGATTGAGATCAGTATGGTTAGTGTGAATTGACGTATCATCGGCAAACATCTCACAAGGGTCTTTAATATGAAGAGGAAGATCATTGACATATAGTAAAAACAAAAGGGGACCTATAACTGATCCTTGTGGAACCCCGAATTTGATTGGTAAAGAACTAGATTGTTTATTATGAAGGAAAACAGTCTGCTTACGATTTGTAATAAATGATTTGATGAAATGAAGGACAGATTTTGAAAATCTATATATTGCTATTTTCCTCAGTAGTAGATTATGGTCGATTACATCAAATGCTTTGGCGAAGTCTACTAAAAGGACCCCTGTAATTTTTAAATCATCTATGTTTGCAAGCCATTGGTCAACAAGATTAGTCAAAGCTGTGTGGCAAGAGTGATTTGATCTAAAGCCAGATTGATTAGGGTGTATTAAATCATATTTAGATAAATGAGAAATTATATATTTGCTAAAATGCTTTTCTAGAGGTTTAGAAAGAACAGAAACGAGCGAAATAGGTCTATAGTTTGAAGGGTCAGCTTTATCACCAGATTTAAAAAGTGGTATAACTTTAGCTTGCTTCAGAATGTTAGGAAAATAACTTTTATCGATACAGAGGTTGTATAGATAAGTCAGTGTGTCTGTAATGAGAGGAGCACTAAGTTTAAGAATAATTCCATCTAAACCATCAAGACCACGTGTACCTGTTTGTTTTAAATGATTAAGATAAAGATAAACATCACAAGAGAGAGAGAGAGAGAGAGAGAGAGAGAGAGAGAGAGAGAGAGAGAGAGAGAGAGAGAGAGAGAGAGAGAGAGAGAGAGAGAGAGAGAGAGAGAGAGAGAGAGAGAGAGAGAGAGAGAGAGACGAGAGAGAGAGAGAGAGAGAGAGAGAGAGAGAGAGAGAGAGAGAGAGAGAGAGAGAGAGAGAGAGAGAGAGAGAGAGAGAGAGAGAGAGAGAGAGAGAGAGAGAGAGAGAGAGAGAGAGAGAGAGAGAGAGAGAGAGAGAGAGAGAGAGAGAGAGAGAGAGAGAGAGAGAGAGAGAGAGAGAGAGAGAGAGAGAGAGAGAGAGAGAGAGAGAGAGAGAGAGAGAGAGAGAGAGAGAGAGAGAGAGAGAGAGAGAGAGAGAGAGAGAGAGAGAGAGAGAGAGAGAGAGAGAGAGAGAGAGAGAGAGAGAGAGAGAGAGAGAGAGAGAGAGAGAGAGAGAGAGAGAGAGAGAGAGAGAGAGAGAGAGAGAGAGAGAGAGAGAGAGAGAGAGAGAGAGAGAGAGAGAGAGAGAGAGAGAGAGAGAGAGAGAGAGAGAGAGAGAGAGAGAGAGAGAGAGAGAGAGAGAGAGAGAGAGAGAGAGAGAGAGAGAGAGCACAACGAATATGAATTTTAGGTTCAGATGTAGCAGAGCGGAATACGAACATATTAGGAAACAAAACAAGGAGGGAGAGTGGAGCAAAGGTTTGCAACAAAGCAAGGAAAATGAAAGAGGCAGCTTCTGACAGCTTTGAACAATTTTTGTATGTATTTGCGTGCAGAATATTTTTGGACTTTCGATTTCTTGTCATGCAATTAGATTAATTACAACAATCTTTCTCGTGACAGATATGCCGATGTCTTGTGAGAAGATCAGATTTTGTTTTGCATTGTTACCAGCCGCGAACGAAGAGAGCGAAGCTGGTAATGTTTTCAGGGCATTCTGGTCCTATCTAACTGGCTGGCTGACTGACTGACCATGTTACCACAATAACGTTTGAACGGAGGGACCTAGGAGACTCATATTTCACATGCGGATAGGTCGTTAGGATATCTAGGTTAAGTTCGAAGATGAAGGTCATTGGTTAAAGGTCAAGGTCGCTGGAGCCGTTTTTCGCAAGACAATGATTCGGGTGAAACAAATCTTGCTTTGCAAGAAACGAATAATTACTTCCCTTTACTTGTATTTTACGTACTTGTCTACTGCTCGGCTCTCACTCTGTCAAATTGTGTATGCAGATAGGTGGCTTGGATATCTAGGCCAAGTTCGAAAATGAAGGTCATTTGCTCAAAGGTGAAGGTCACTGGACCTGAAAATGCAGCCGCGCGGCTGGTTGATCCAGCGTTTTCACGCTCTAGTTTTGTTTCGTTTTTGCTTTATCTGTTCTTCCCGCTTTGATCTCTGTCTTTCTATGGCTGAGCCACGTGTGAGCTTAATATACTGATTAAAAATATTGCGTCTCATCGAATTTCAAATCAAATTTCGGATCCAATTACTGTCCTTGTTAGGCTACTTCGATATCTCATGTTTTTTCATAATAATCTTGAATAATGACACATAATTTGTTGAAGTGTTCGGGGTTTTCTACGGAAAATTGAAATGTTACGCTTAGGCCCTGAGTGTAATATTTCTGTAATATATGAGATGGCTCACATAATCGTCATAGCCTTCTTCTTCTTCTTCGATCGCTCAGACAGTTTCCTGAAAATCTTTTTGAAAGTGTTTCGTGAAAAAAGGCAGGAGAGTGGACCGGTAAGGCAGACAGATAGTGGATGACAGTAAACAAATGGAAAAGGCAGAGTCAAAGAGAGTGATAGATTAGAGGAAGTTACAAGCACAGAAAGTCCAGAAGGTGGGGGGGACGATCCTGGAGGTACTGCAATACCAGGAAAGCCCCGATGTGTACTGATAATCAAGGTTGTGCAACCTCAAAGATAGGCTGTGAGTCTGGGTGCGTGATTTGCAATCTTGTTTTTAATCCATATGGAATAATTATTAGGAACATGTTTGGACTTTATGAGTTCAGCAGAAGAGCCAACAGCAAATCACAGAGTTCTGGTTTAAAAAAATTAAAAAAATCAACAACGGCAAATCACAGATTTCTGGTTAAAAACAACAACCCAAAAATAATCAACAACGGCAAATCACAGATTTCTGGTTTTTAAAACCCCCAAAAAAACAACAATCAACAAAGGCAAATCACAGATTTCTGGTTTAAAAACAACAAAACAAACAACAACGGCAAATCACAGATTTCTGGCTTAAAAAACAAACAACAGCAAATCACAGATTTCTGGTTTAAAAACAACAACACAAAAACAAAAATCAAAAGTTACAACAAAGTTGCTAGCTTACTCACTCGTTTCTTCTTTTAATGCGGAAAAAAGATAAGTGTTTACATAATCATCTTCTGTCTCGCGCCTGATGAATGAATAGGTTGAACAAAGATAGAGAACAAAGTGGAGAGAGAGAGAGAGAGAGAGAGAGAGAGAGAGAGAGAGAGAGAGAGAGAGCGTCGTACATGGCGAAAGCCGATACGCGACGTTAAACTGAACTTCCATCCATCCAGAGAGAGAGAGAGAGAGAGAGAGAGTACGAATGTTTTATTAAGGGTAAAAAGGATAAGCTACAATAGCTTATTTGCACCTTGCCCTCTCACTCACACCATGCACATCAAGCAAAGAGAGAGAGAGAGAGAGAGAGAGAGAGAGAGAGAGAGAGAGAGAGAGAGAGAGAGAGAGAGAGAGAGAGAGAGAGAGAGAGAGAGAGAGAGAGAGAGAGAGAGAGAGAGAAGAGAGAGAGAGAGAGAGAGAGAGGACAGACAGAGAGAAGTGGACAGACATACAAGCAGATGGATGGACAGAGAGAGAGAAAGTGGAAGAGAATAATCGAAAGCGATATGATCTGAAGCACACAGAACGAGAGACGTGTAGAAAGGACTTACAGAGAGAGAGAATGGAAGAAACCCAGAGACACACAGGCAAAATCTATCTATCTCTCATGCACACAAAATAATATACAACACTAGTGTTTCAAGGGAGAGAACTAAACTTACATTCTTTAAACAAAAATAAATACACGTTATCTCCCCTGGTCAGATAAAACGTGTGTGTGCCCGCGCGAATTCCAACATTCTAAAGATAATTTTAAAAAAATTCTCCGTGTTTTATCTTTTTAAAATCTGGACTGATTCCTCACCCCACACGCAATCACTATCAGTTTGCTCCTTTTTTGTACTCCCAGTTCCGACAGAGCAGTACATTGGAATGGGAATGAAGGCTGTGCGTTTCTGCCTGTATGTGTGTGTGTGTGTGTGTGTGTGTGTGTGTGTATGTGTGAGTGTATGTGACCAAACAATGTTCCAGTCCAAAGTGCCCAAACCACTGAACCGATTGTAACGAAACCTGGTACATTGGTTCCTTAGACCTTGAAGTTGCTGCACGAGGCGAAAATTGTGTTTTACGTCCTCTTGGTCTGAATCAGACACATATGGGACATTTGTAAATACAAATATGGTGGGAACAATACTGGAGGCAATGCCCGGAGGCAGTACGAAACCAGTAAAGTCCCGATTTTTTTTATTAATACAGATAGGTGTAGCGGTAACCACGCCTCGGTTATACTTAAACCTCATCGGCTATGGCACCGCTACAAGTGATAAGATGACTCTCTAGAGCATCGTGAAGTTGCTGCACACAATGTCAGATTCAGAGAATGGCAAGCCATACCAACGTAATCCCAGTTTTTAAAAATTGAATATTACAAAGACACCAATTATATCACAGATAATGGATGGATCTAAACCAAAGTAGGCATACTGAAGGGTGTTACTTAATAATATTTTTTTAATATCTAATTTCTAAGTACTGTTATTATATACAGGGTGTTTTTTAACACACAAATACACAATGACCATTGAGTCCAACATTAACTCCCTTGAATTTCACCAGGTCTTATTTGATGAATTTCAAGGAAGATCATTCAAAATGTACAACTAGCTACATACAATGTATTTTCCCCATGTTATTTCCAATCTAAATTATTATATACTTTTTTTATATATTTTTTTATCTTTGCCTTGAATTGGGAGTACAGTTAATATGGCTCTGTCATCTTGTTTTGGGGTGGATTTTTTTACACAGGCGCACACACTTACACAGAGAGAGAGAGAGAGAGAGAGAGAGAGAGAGAGAGAGAGAGAGAGAGAGAGAGAGAGAGAGATATTCAGCCACACACAACGCACACACACACACACCCAAGAATGTGTTTCAAACTTTAATCTCTTTAAACTTTAAACACAAAAGAACAGGTATAATGTTATTACACAACCCATAAACCAGTTCTTACAATGTACTCCGCCTCTCAAACATGCAATAGTACCATATTTAAAACAAACAAAAAAAGACAATAAATTCAAAATGTTCAGTAAGTGCAATATAACTCATATTATTTCAATCATACAGATTAACTTTTCTTCAGATTTATTACATTTTATTATTGTTGGTGTGTTTTTTAGCAAAATACATAGGGCAGGAATGGAACTTCTCATGCATGCAATAGTACCATATTCAAAACTTTTTTTTTTAAGACAATAAATTCATATGAATCCCTGAACGATCAAGCTCCCCTGTATCTCTCTGATCTTCTTCATCTCTATGTCCCAGCTCGCCAACTACGTTCGTCTTCTGAGTCTCGTCTCCTTTCCCTTCCCTCCATCCGTCTCAAATCTGCTGGCCAACGTTCTTTTTCTTGTCAAGCACCATATCTCTTTGGAATTCTCTGTTTTCTCCTCTCCGACACTCCAACTCAGTCTCCTCATTCAAAACCTCTCTTAAAACCCATCTTTTTCCTGCTGCACCCTAAATATTTGATCAGTTGTCTATCGTTGTGTGCACGTGAGGGAAGATTGAATAAGAGGTTTGTGCTGTGTTTTGTGGTGAGTGTGTGTGTGTGTTGTGTGTGTGTGAGCATGCATGTATGCATACATGTGTGCTTGTGCGTGGTTTGGTTTTGTGGGTTGTGTGTGCAAGCATGTGTGTGTGTGTCTGTGTGCGCGTGTGTGAGTCTGTCTGCGTGCGTACGTTGTGTGTGAGGGTGTTTGTGTATGTGTGTTGGTGTATGTGGTCAGTCCGTGCGGCTCGGTTGCTGTGGCTTACTGAATGGGGTATGAATGAGTTGGCGTCGATAAATGTGTGTGTGTGTGTGTGTGTGTGTGTGTGTGTGTGTTAGAGAGAGAGAGAGTTGCTTTGTATATGCGCTGTTGCTGGTTGGTGTCACTCTTGAATGCTGTTTTTGTTGTCTGTTGATGAATAATTGATTGTAAAGCACTTTGGGCTCATCTGAGGTAAAGCGCTATATAAATGTACTATTATTATTATTATTATTATTGAAATCAACAAACTATCAAGCACCAATACAATAAAACACATAGTGATTATTTAAAATTCAGACCTGTTTACCCCCTACACAAGTCTTGAGTAATCTGGATAGCTGAAATGAGTAGTTTGGGCTCAAAATGTGTAGTTTTATTCATTAAACCATCAAACAATGTTCACTGAAAATGAGTAGTTAGAGCATTATTTTCAATTTTGAAGAGTAGTAGAGGTCCAAATTGAGTAGAATACTTCTCGAAAAGAGTAGAGTACACAGGTCTGAAAATTACACAGCGAGTGATATTCAAATGGTTTTAAATCTAACTGTACTGTTATTTCTGAATGTACGAAATGGACTGGGGGTTTGTTTTTAAGGTAAACCCTAACCGTAATGCCACTGATGGTATCTGAGTATCATGATGATAATTGAAAGGCTAACAGTGCCTGAACTAATATCATATTAACATCATAATCGGTCCATGGTTTGATAAAGAAGGCTTTGACCTTCAAAATCATTTCTCTCCGATACAATTTTAGTGGGGTTTTTTTTTATGTCTATAGTGCCTGAACATTACAGGCGAATTTCCAACTTCATAATTCCTGATAACAATGTGTGTGAGAAAGGCAAAATCCTTGGCATTGTTACTATTATTATGTAAAACACACACACGCATTAATTTTGTGTATACGCACATGCAATTGTCTTAGAAAGTAAGACTACAGTATTTAGGATATATAAATAAAATGAGAAATATTAATTTTGAAAATATGGATAATGTTACCAGAAAAGAACATGAAAAATATGTGAGCTTTTTTCATTATTATTTTTTTGAGAAGTTGAAATCATTAACCATATTGCATAATGATGCATATAATAAATACATAAATGCAACTCAATATACCAATAATTAGAAAGAGAAGAACAAAAACAAAAATGATATGGGGTGCATCAAATAGACACTGTGTTACCCACTGTTCTGTAAATATTGTGCACATTCATTATTGATATGTATTAATTTTCTTAAATTGACTGCAAAAAAATCAACTTACTAATACATTGTAGCTAACTTAAGGCTGTGTACACACACAAGCGGATATTCCATGCAGAAACCGGTGCAGAATCCATAAATAAGTGAAGCAAAGAAGGGAAAAGATGTGCGCACGTGTCCGAACTTCCACTTATTTAGGGTTTTCCGTATGGAACTTACGCGTCTAATGTGAACCCGGCCTAAGATTAATAACAATTCATTCTTTTTGTCACGCTTGTGTCGTATCTGGCAGTGTAAACGTTCATACCTTGTTTGCGGATATCATTTCAAGGGCACATCCTACTCATTTTGTCACAGCATCATCAATGGATAATTCTACCAAAACATCACTACTGAATGAACTTCCTTGCTGTGACTATGGATACAACACATGGTAAGCTCAATACGCAGGTGTACTAAACATTCTACAACATTTCTTTTACAAGCAACAACACAAATGTTTTGTTTTGAAAGTCAATTTGCCCGATGAGGAGTTATTTCCCTTCAGCTAACAGAAGACCATGTATTCTTCTTTGCAAATTCACATTTTCTCATCCATTCCCAATCGGTCACCCTTTCTGAAACTGAAAGCTGTTTTCTTTGAAAGCATAGCTGACTAGTGGTTAACCCTTTCGCCGCCAAAGTCGCATTTCTGCACCACAATGATTCAACACCCATGTTATTAAAAGCCTTGAAATCTGAGCCTATTATCCAATGATCTGGTGTTTTTTTCATTTTGAGAGGTAAAGTTAGGCCTTATTTCATACATCACAGAGGAATCCCCAATATTTGAGACCAAATCTTTTCACTACGCAAGATAGGTTTAATGGAAAAGTATGGCTAAAAATTGGCTGGCGACGAAAGGTTTAAAAATGAAGAAATCAAAACAAGACCACTGACACTGTCACAAAACCAGTGAAAATGAATACCATTTGGGAAACGAAAATTCGAATCAGTCATTGCTTTCACAATTTCTCACTACAAGCCTTGCTTTGGATTTAATCAAATCATCAACGAATAAATGATTACAATATTTTTTTAAAGTGCAATCTGTGAGCACAAAAACACCAACAATATGATTTGATTACTGGGTTGAGGAGACACAAAAACAGTAGAATTTCAAAACACACTGCCAGTTATTACTCAACTCAACTCAACTTTTATTTTGTCCTCATAAAAACAAGGATCATTTTCTTGCGGACACATCAGATATACACACAAGAAACCCCACAATTTATAAAAGAACAAATTGTAATTACATGCTTTAAAAGTATTCCTTCACACTTCACAATTGCACGCCCACTTTCATACAACCCTCCACACCAACATCCCATCTCTAGACAAAACTAAAAGAAAATTTCTATGGACTCAAATTTCCTACCTCACTTAGTTATACTCTCAATTTTCAAACAACGGAAAACAAACACATAAAACAAAGTATAATGCAATTTTTTTTGTTAGTGAATGACTGAAAGAATGAAACAATAGTTTTTGTTATTTATTTTTTTCAATCCATATATACAATTGATTGTCTTCTTGTCACTTCTTTCTTTCGATTGATATTTACATACTTGTTTTCAAGTTTAAATTTTTTATAAACAGTTGCAGTTGTTTTAGAAATGAAAAAAACAAATCCAAAAAAAACCAGAACACCCTTTTCATTCTAATAGTGCATGTGAAGTACTTTCAACTTCTTTGTTTTGCTTTTATTTACAATTAGAAAGATCATGGGAAATGCAAATTTATCAGAAGCCAGAAATAAAATGAAAGAAAAAGAGTGAAATTAAAATCCATGTAAAAAGAAGAGCTTGTAACACAAAGATATGCTTTAGGGAAAGGGGATATAAAATCCATGTAAAAAGAAGAGCTTGTAACACAAAGATATGCTTTAGGGAAAGGGGATATAAAATCCATGTAAAAAGAAGAGCTTGTAACACAAAGATATGCTTTAGGGAAAGGGGATATAAAATCCATGTAAAAAGAAGAGCTTGTAACACAAAGATATGCTTTAGGGAAAGGGGATATAAAATCAATGTATAGAAGAAGAAAAAAGCATAACAAAATGTTCCAGCAAGAAAGAAGCATAAAATGCAGTGATACCATAAGAACAACAACATAAAGTCAGATCAATTAAACCACATTGTATTTTGTAAGCAAATGAAGGTAAATGAAACAAAGAGATTGAGGGACAATGCATTGTACTTCATGTGGCGGTACCATAGCCGATGAGGTTTAACCGAGGCATGGTTACCGCTACACCTATCTATATTGTTAAAAACTCGGGACTTTACTGGTGTTGCACTGCCTCTGGGCATTGCAGCCAGTATTGTTCCCACCATCTTTGTATTTACAAATGTCCCATATGTGTCTATGACCGAGAGGACGTAAAACATCATTTTCACCTGAGGGACAATGCAAGAAAATCTAATAAACTGAAACAAACAATAACAAAAACAACAAAAGAAAGGAAAAACCAATCCCCCAAAAGAGAGAAAACTGTAGACAAAAGGAAATATGTACATGTATCTACAAAAAAGTGCAAACTGGAAAGACGTCATTTAAAAAAAAGAGCATGCTTAACTCACTCAGGACTGGCCAAATTATTTCCCCTTGTTCTGCGGGGACTGGGCATTTGACTAGGTTCGTAAAAGAATCACCAAAACCAAGTTATGAAGAGTTAGGCATCAATATTTTCAGAAAAGATTAGCAACACCATGCACTAAACGATCGTAAAATATCAGATTCCTTACCTTCGTCGTTTGTCTCCTATTGACGAAAACAGCTAACGCATAGAAAGAAGGAAAATTTCACATTCCGATCTTTGACCCCCCCTCTACAACCAAACCTGAATGTAAAGTCTGCAATGATTGGTTGATTTCAAGAGAGGCAAGGTCAAAGCAAACTGAAAATAGGTTATGACTTCCCACCGGAAAGCTGGTTCCACGCCAGAAATCAAAACCTTGAAAACTCTTAACGGTTGTGCGAGCCATGAGCCGGATCCGGCTCATTCGTCCCGAGTGAGTTAAAACAAAACCAAGCTCAAGAGAACAAGAAGCGGCAACAAAAAGAAATAAAGAAAACTGCTTTATTTGCAGTGATGTTCCGAGGCCCCGGTCATAGGACATTGACCAATTAAAAATGAAAATGTATTATTGTGTTCTCCCCAAATGTCTGATTAATTTTTTAAAACTGGCACACTTCGTCTCATTGTTTTCTGCGAGAACCAGGACATTGTCCCATTCAGGGTTCATAGCCAAACAGGATCCTAATTTTCCCAAACTTTTCACAAACTTTCAAAGCCCAACCTTAGGGTTTTCAAAACCCACTTTACTATGGCTGATGACTCCTCCTTCACCCATTGATCCCACATCGAAGGTTTTTCGGCAAGCCGCACAATATGCTGAGCGCTTGTTGGCTGCTTCCTTTCGCAGCCATACTTTATATGCAGAATTTTCTAGCCAAAGCTCACTGAAGACACATTTGCCCGGCATTTTGCGCAGTACGCGTAAAGACCCGGATGTCTTTAAAGGGAAGCAACTCGCGTCAATTCTGGTTAAAAATCGAAAGTAAGTCGCACCGATCGTATGCATCAAAATATTCATTTTATTTCATAATTATAAAAAATTCTTGGCACGATGATTCAAAATTATGGTCCTGGGCGATTTGGGGGGCAGATTGATGAAGCTTTGACAGTAGCTCAAAATTCACAAACTTTCAAAGACTCTTGGTTTTTCATTTTTCACAAACTTTCATGGGCCTTGAAAATGAAGTCTATTTTCTCCAAACCTTCCCAAACTTTCCCAACTGCTATGAACCCTGCCATTAATTTATCTTGTCTCAGGACAGTTTGTCCTGTCACTTTTCCATCCTCGGTGCATCACTGCGCAACACCCGAAAAAATGCAAGAATAAGTTATTAACCACAACAACACATCAAAAGAGATCAACTTTGAAAACTACTGGTTCCTATACTGATCTCATTTTGCTAACTGAATTGGCAAAGTTTGCTTGTTTGTTTTAGAATTCTCTTTATCTTGGAAAAAACTGTGCAAAGCAATTCTAAGAAAAACTGGATCGTTGTAGCCTGCCGATCATAACACCCCCCCCCCTTTGTTTTTGTTTTTAGTCTTTTTAGTTAGGGATCAATAGGTTTAGGTGCTCTCCCCAGTTTTTCCCCACGTTGGCGTTTATATCCAAAATTGGATTCTGCCGATGAACATCATCAAGATCAAGATTTTTTTTACATTCTTTCAATGAAAGAGGAGGATTGGGTAGCACCCAGATCATGCCAGGCTGTTCCGGTCTTTAGCAAGCAAAACAAAGTAAATACCTTAAACTCAAATTTTGGGTACATCCCTTTTGTTACAGAATAATCCCTCCCCCCCGAATAAAAGAGAAAAATGTCATCAATACTTGACTAACATTATTAATATGGGAATGTAAATTGTGTAATAATTCTTTTGGCTGGGGTTTGGTTGGTTGGCTTACCCTGGCTAAAAGACTCCAGGAATCATCCCAGCAGCCAGAAGCACTTGAACACTAGGGCACAAATGCATCAGCTAGGGATGAGAATATTACGCGTGTGACCATTTTTGATTACCCCGCCACGTGGGCAGCAATTCTTTTAACATCTCATAGTATCTAGGCAGCAAAATAAACCAAGATGTTATGGATGGACATCTAAAATTAATACTGATGTACTTTTGGTGCCTCAAATGTAAAATAAAATCCAAACAACAAAACACATAGACTCAAACAACATCAAATAATCTGACACAAAATCTAATTGCATTATGTTCATCATCAAATTCAAATCTGTAGTCAACACAACTTTGCAGATTATACAGTGCACACTGTAAGTGAAACTTCCATTGTCGATCTCCTTGTTATTCTAGCATAGACATTAAATGAAAGATCTTAGTATAACCACTCTCAAAAGTCAATACCATGATATCAGTCAAAGACAAACAGTTGAATCTATTTTCAAAACGTGTCTACATTGCCATAATGGCTCAACCAACGATTGTAAGTTATATCTGCAAAAATATAAAGACCAGGGCCTGTATTCACGTTGAGATAGCATGAGACTTAGCATCATGCTGACTTAGAAGCTGTTCCAAAAGTCCTATTAAATCCTATAGGACATTGGAAGAGTTCTAAGTTAGCATCATGCTAAGTCTCATGCTATCTCAACGTGAATACAGGCCCAGGTAATCTTGTTTCTTAAATGATGATCTTTAATCAAGAACAGGCAACAGGTGTTAAAAGTGAACCAAACAGATCGCAAATCTGTCAAGGAAACAAATGTACTCGCTTTAAAAAAGATATCAACAGTTTGTCATTGAAAGATTTCACAGTACATATTGCAAGCCTGGTTCCCAGATTCACCCCCTCATTGTTGGGCCTTTGACTCTGCAGCTCACAATTGAGGCAGCTACTCTCACACGTCAAAAACTCACAAACTCTCTTCCCTCCTCTCTCTCTTTCTCAGGCACACACACACACACACACACCTACCCCTTCTCCCAGTACAACTTTCCTGACTATTAACCACACTCAACCCTCTTTCCCTTCACCACATACACGCTCGCCTCCGAGCCATCTCAGCCCCTGACTCCGGCACAGCACCCGAACCCGAATCCGCACCTCCAGCCCCGACCGCAGCCGACGTGCTCAACTGGCGAACGCCTTGCTGAGCCGCCTGCGCCTGAGCCTGCAACGGATGGCCCCCGACCCCTCCGTTCCTACCACCACCACCCTCTTCCTCCAACGACTCCTCCCCCCCATCACTGAGCAAGGCGGTATCTTCGGCGTCAAACAGCCCGTATTCCAGGTCGCATTGGAACGTCTCCTGGAAGGAGGCTAGGAAGGGGGAGACGGCTTTCCTGACGGGGGTGTCCCTGCCCAGGAGCTGGGTGAGGCTGGTGACGTCCTTGCCGCGGATGCCGCAGGGCACGATGTGGCGGAACCAGGTCAGGTCCGTGTTGCAGTTGAGGGAGACGCCGTGCGTGGTCACGTAGCGACTGGCGTGGACACCTGCGCATGAACACAACAACGAACATCTCTTTTAGCCAATGAAGAGTGTGTATAATTATTGTGCCAGTCAGTTGTGTCCAGTCATGACCTCTAGATTGTAGTCAGATCTGCTATTCTGGAAACCTGGGCTAGTGTTTTTATAGTGGAAATCACCTGAATCAATCAATCAATCACATTTTATTATGTCCTCACAGACAGGATAACTGTTTTGCTGCATATAACAAGCAACAGCTAAATTTAAAACTACAAATAAACACATGCATTAAAGATTTCTTTTTTATATATACAATGTCACCCAATCATATATAGAGTCTCTAATATTCCGAGTTATGCCCCTTTTCCCCACTCCCATACAGTTCCCTAACGCACGTGCACACACAGTCATAAGTTTCACCTGCCTTACTCTCTGCATCAGCTCTTCGCTCTTAACCTTATTTATCCCCCACCCACCCCCTCCACCTAGACACCCCCCTCCCCATCACTCCACCTCCAAACTCACTACATCCCTCCCCCCGAAGACGGAGTGTGGCTGCCAGTGCCCACATGGTGGGGGTAATCAAAAACGGTCACACACGTAATGTTCTCATCCCTAGCTGATGCATTTGTACCATACTGTTCAAGTGCTTCGGTTGTTGGGATGATGCCTGGAGTCTTCTTTCCTTCCTTCCTTCCGTAAAGTGACCACAGTCACTGTTGTCTATTCTGTCGCTGTATAACTCGAGGATCTACGGAAATGCGCGAGATCAGAAAAAAAGAAGCTTGGCCCAGCCAGCCAGGTCCCGAGTCTTTTAGTTAGGGTACGTCAACAACAACTTACACCCCCACGCTTTTGACTGTTTGACTATAAGGATTTTCAGGACAATTGGGAGAGGTCCCCAAAGGCCAATAATACCCAGTACATAAGCCTCCTAGTTAGAGAGTAAAATGGAAATCAAGTCTTCACACCATACTTTCATGGAAAACAGATAATAAAGATAAGAGAAATTATCAACCAGTTGAATGAATGCAGACCTGTTTACCCCCTGCATAAGTCTTGAGTAGTCTGGACAGCTGAAATGAGTAGTTTTGGTGCAAAATGTGTAGTTTTATTCATTAACTCACTCAGGACTGGCTGAATTATTTCCCCTTGTTCTGTGGGGACTGAGCATTTGACTAGGTTCGTAAAACAATCACCAAAACCAAGTTATGAAGAGTTAGGCATCAATATTTTCAGAAAAGATTAGCAACACCATGCACTAAACGATCGCAAAATATTAGATTCCATACCTTCGTCGTTTGTCTCCTATTGACAAAAACAGCTAACATAAAAAGAAGGAAAATTTCACATTCCAATCTTTGCCCCCCCCCCCTCTACAACCAAAGCAGAATGCAAACTATGCAATGATTGGTTGATTTCAAGAGAGGCAAGGTCAAAGCAAACTGAAAATAGGTTATGATGTCGCACTGGAGAAATCAAAACCTCTTGAAAACTCTTATGAGCCGGATCCGGGCCATTCGTCCAAAACGGTTGTGCGTGCCATGAGCTGGATCCGGCTCATTCGTCCCGAGTGAGTTAAACCATCAAACAATGTTCACTGAAAATGAGTAGAATCTTGTATTATTTTGAATTCTGAAGAGTAGTAGAGATCCAAATTAAGTAGAATACTACTCGAAAAGAGTAGAGTAAACAGAACTGTGAATGCATCAGGATGCTTCAAGGAGGTTCAGCTCATTTTTCCTTTGGTCAAATAAGAGCCAAAATCTGTTTTTGCCGTGCGCTGGAGAGCGAGACAAAGAGAGTGAGCAAGTTTCACGTTGCTAAGAAACAGCCTCTTGATGGAATGACACCTGATGTCAAGGGCTGAGGACTTCTCTCTTCTTCTTCTTCTTCTTCGATCGCTCAGACAGTTTCCTGTCAATTATGAGCGCAGATGCATCATGCTGCCGTTATGGGCCTAACTAGGGAATGGTTAGGCTCAGCAAGTCCGACATTGGCTGGAGGAAATCTTTTCAAAAGTGTTTCTTGGAAAAAGGCAGGAGACTGGACCGGTAAGGTAGAAAGATAGCAGATGACAGTAAGCAAAGGGAAAAGGCAGTCAAAGAGAGTGACAGATTAAAAGAATTTACAAGCACAGAACTTCCAGAAGGTGGGTGAACTATTTATACAAAAGATCCCCTGGTATCCCCATGGGGGGGGGGGGGGGGGGGGGGGGGGGGGGGGGGGCTGAGGACGATAACTTCATCTCAACCACCCATTGTGATCCACGCAGCCAGGAAAGAGTGAAATTGAAGAAAGTGCCAATGCACAAAAATCTCCTATTTTTCAATGGGATTATTGCACACACATGTGTTGTACACCGAGAGCAGCTTGAAGCTATTGAATTTGTGTGAGTAGGTGGCAAAAAGAAAGTAACAATGTGTGTGTGTGTGTGTGTGTGTGTGTGTGTGCGTGTGTGTGTGTGTATGTGTGTGTGTGTGTGCGCATGTCTGCCGATGTGAACCAAACAAAACTGGGCAGAACAAGAACTCCATTGCTCCTAAACTCGCACACAAAAGAACTGAACAAATAATGCACAATGTTCATCACAAAGAAATAATACGTAAATTAACCCCTTCTCTGCCAGATCCCTGGCTATCACTGATGATGTCATAACTTTTGATGTCATAGCCCTGGAATGATGGTTTTGGGTTTAGTCAAGTCAGGAAAAATATGTCTCTAGACCATTTTCTTAGATTGAGACTAACACAGTAACAGGACTCTTAGATTTTATAATAAGAAAATTGATATGTTTCTCTGTTTTCCTCTGGCAGTGAAGGGGTTAAAACCTGAAACATGTATGCGTTGAAAAACATAATAAAAATAGAAAACATGCAGATATTTCTTTATTTCACATCTTAGCCTAGGGCTTAATCTATTTCAAACTTACTTTTTTTATTTTATAAATTGTATATTTCGGAACAGCAGCAAATGAAGAATGGACTAAAGAATAACAGAAAAATACCATGCCACCTGACAGGGTGCCATTTCTATTTCCAAGCAGAATAATTGGGTGCACAGCTGTTGTTGATTGGTACGGGGCAGAGAATATGACAAAAAATGTGTGTGTCCCATTGGACAGCTGGTTTCAAATTCTGCGGTGTAACAAGCTTGGGTGTGGCTGTGAACTGGGACCTGGAATGAGTGGCGTGAGGACACTGTATGCCCCAGAAGATGAGACAAAAAAGAAGTGTGTGTGTGTGTGTGTGTGTGTGTGAATGAAAGTGAGAGAGAGAGAGAGAGAGGAAGAGAGAGAGAGAGAGAGAGAGAGAGAGAGAGAGAGAGAGAGAGAGAGAGAGAGAGAGAGAGAGAGAGAGAGAGAGAGAGAGAGAGAGAGAGAGAGAGAGAGAGAGAGAGAGAGAGAGAGAGAGAGAGAGAGAGAGAGAGAGAGAGACTCTAAATATCTAGATTTTAATAACACTATCACTATACAACCAGCTCCAACAGCTTGATAATATCTTATTCTAAATTAAATTAATAAACACCTCCCTCTCTTTTGCTCTCTCTCTCTCTCAGACATACAAATTATCTCTCACGTCATGTGCTAGCACAAGCACTCACAAAAACATGCACACATAGGCACATACATGCGGACACACATACACACCACACTACATCAGAAACAAAACCACCCACACCTGCAATAAAACATGCAATCTCTCTCACCCCCCCCCCCCCCCCCCCCCTCGCATACACACACTCACATACACACAGGCTTACACACACACACATTGTTGTGCACTGAGCAACTCTACTCCATCTCTCTTTCTCTTTCCACACACACACTGCTAAGACCAAATAAAGAGGAATTATACATTTGCTTAGGCTTAGAGGTATATCTGGTCATGTTAAAAACCTGTACAGTAGTGTGTGTGTGTGCGTGTAAGCGTGCGTGTGTGTCTGTCCGTATGTCTCTATGTCTGTGTGTGTGTGTGCGAGAGAGAGAGAGAGAGAGAGAGAGAGAGAGAGAGAGAGAGAGAGAGAGAGAGAGAGAGAGAGAGAGAGAGAGAGAGAGAGAGAGAGAGAGAAGAGGGAGGCGCATGAAATGTTGGGAACGGGAAGGGACCCAAAATATGTGAAAGCTTGGGGTGACTTGGAGAGGGTGGGGGTTTGGGGGTAGGGTGGGGGTGAATAAATGAATGCGAGGATATAAATGGTGGGAAAGAGGGCCGTTCTTAATGTTTTGATAGTCGCTTGTATCGACCCTTACTATGTTCAATGTTTTGCGAAGCATGATTTGTCATTCATTTTTCCTTAGTTTTGTTTCCATTTTTAATGCATGCAAATGTGTTTCCTTGCTTGTACGAGACCCACACTGTAATTTCACCTAATGTAATAATAAAGTATTTTTGACTTGACTTTTGACTTTGACTTGACACACATACACTACTACTACTTTCGATGAATAAAAAAGAAGAAGAAGAAAATGTCCATTCCATATTGTTGCTAAATATTATAGTTTAGCTGTAGAAAGCAAGCCACCCTGAAACAAATCAAAGTCACGAAGTGAGGCCCACTTCTACTCCTAATTACTACTACTACTACTATTGCTTTATATTTGATCCATTTTTCCAGGCCTGTTACCTTGGTCTTCCTACCTGATGTACCCAGACGGGAGAAATGTAACAGTGCCAGGGGTAGTGCACTGACCCACTCTACTCCATCTCTCTTTCTTTTTTCTCTCTCTCTCCCCACACACACACACACACAAACATACACTTACAAACACACACACTGTTGTGCACTGACCGACTCTACTCCATCTCTCTTTCTCTCTCTCTCCCCACACACACACACACACACTTACAAACACACACACTGTTGTGCACTGACCGACTCTACTCCATCTCTCTTTCTCTCTCTCTCCCCACACACACACACACACTTACAAACACACACACTGTTGTGCACTGACCGACTCTACTCCATCTCTCTTTCTCTCTCTCTCCCCACACACACACACACACACACACTTACAAACACACACACTGTTGTGCACTGACCGACTCTACTCCATCTCTCTTTCTTTCTCTCTCTCCACACACGCGCGCACACACGCACACACACTGTTGTGCACTGACTGACTATACTCCATCTCTCTTTCTTTCTCTCTCTCCAAACACGTGCGCGCATACGCACACACACATTTACATTCTGATTCATAAGCAGGACCTTTTCATAATTCCTAAAACTCTCATCTCTTTCTCAATCTCCTTCTTCTAATGACAAAATCTCTCGATCTGATTTAGCCATAATGGAAAACAGCGAAATGTAACAATGCAGGGTTGTACATTAACCAACATGTTATCTTTCTCTGTCTGTCTGATTGTGTCTGTATGTCCGTCCATCCGTCTCTCTCTCTCTCTCTCTTCCTCCGTTCCTCTCTCTCTCCAGGGCTGGGTGGAAAAAAGCTGTCATTGCTTATCTCATGTTCCCTAGTTAAATAAAATTTCATTTTTGTTATCTTTTTATATCTCTCTCTCTCTCTCTCTCTCTCTCTCTCTCTCCAACAGTAGCACCTGCTGATCAGATGATGCCTTCTCTCCATATTTCCGCTCCAGCACACCTTTCCATGTTCACTGGTGCGCATCATGAGGCCCAGAAAGCCAGAAGAACATGCATCATTCAAGATAAGGAAGAAGAAGAAAGGGTGTGTGTTTTAAAAAGCTATAATTGGCTTACTGACTGGCCCAAAAAAATGTGCTGAGTTTTATTTGAAGTAAAAAAAAGAAGCAGATGCGGCATGCATGTAAACAATTTTAAAATATATAGTCAATAGTGAAAATTAAAGAAACTTTAACATAATACTTAAGGTTTTTTTGTTTGTTTTTTAAATTAACCCTTTCACCGCCAAAGTCGCATTTTAGCACCACAGTGATTTAACACCTATGTCACTAAAAGGCATCAAATCGGGGTCTATTATCCAAAGACCTTATTGTCTTAGTTTTGGGAAGTAAGTATAGACCTTATTTTAGATATGTCACAGAAGAATTCCCAATACTGCAGATGGATTTTGTTCTCTACCCAGGTTAATTTAATGGACATTTTTGGCTGAAATATGGCTGGCGGTGAAAGGGTTAATGAAGATATAAGATGATGCCCCATACCTATTGTCCCGGATTGTCAAAGATTAGTTTCCACACAAAAGAGAATTAAAAAAAATTAATAAAAACAAATGCAAGTTTGTCTTTATAACAAAAAGTTTTGTTTGTTGGTGCTTTTGTGCGTGTGTGTGTTTTGTTTAGAGAGAAACAGAGAGAGAGAGAGAAAGAGATAGAGAGAGAAAGAGAGAGAGAGAGAGAGAGAGAGAGAGAGAGAGAGAGAGAGAGAGAAGAGAGAGAGAGAGAGAGAGAGAGAGAGAACAATTGAACAATATTTTTATTTCTCTAGGTCACTAGCCATTAGAAATAGGCTCAAAGAACAAAAGGCAATCAAAAACGATATCAAAACAAGAACATAATGAGCAGATCGATCAACGTGACATGGACACCAAATCACTAGAGAGAGAGAGAGAGAGAGAGAGAGAGAGAGAGAGAGAGAGAGAGAGAGAGAGAGAGAGAGAGAGAGAGAGAGAGAGAGAGAGAGAGAGAGATTTGTCTCCAACTCGAGTCTTAGTACCCTTGTCACCCTGTGGGGATACCGGGGGTCTTTTGTAAAAAATAGTTCCCCCACCTTCTGGAAGTTCTGTGCTTGTAACTTCCTCTTGTCTTTCACTCTCTTTGACTCTGCCTTTTCCCTTTGCTTTCTACCATCTACTATATTTCCGACTTATTGGCCCATTCTCCTGCCTTAAAAAAAAAATCTTCCAAATAATTGTTCTCCTTTGAGCTCCTCCGAAATCGGAATGTGTCGGCTGTATGCAGCGGGGAGACCAGTGAAAACTGAAAACCAGACACATACGTACCTTACTCATTATGGCCTTATGTCCTGGGAACGCAGAAGAAGAAGAAGTACCCTTGTACTAAGTTTCCCTTTCTTAGAACATCACTGGCAGAGATTTGCACTGTACAAGTGCTTTCCACTTTAAACCCATTATTCCCCGATTCAGCCCCTTCCTTAGCTGCATAATTGCGCATTCAGGCTCAGGGCCCTGACACAGTTCAAGGACTGCTTCTTATTCTTATTCTTCTTCTGCGTTCCCAGGCCATATGGCCATAATGGGTAAGGTACATATGTGTCCGGTTTTCAGTTTTCACTGGTCTCCCCGCTGCGTACAGCCGACACATTCCGATTTTGGAGGAGCTCAAAGGACAAAAATTATTTGAAAGATTATTTTGAAAAAAGGCAGGAGAATGGGCCAATAAGTCAGACAGATAGTAGATGACAGAAAGCAAAGGGAAAAGGCAGAGTCAAAGAGAGTGGCAGATTAGAGGACGTTACAAGCACAGAACTTCCAGAAGGTGGTGGAACTATTTACAAGTGCTCTGCCCAGCAGTGAGCTGCATGGCTTTCCACGTGTAGCGACCACTGGTGTACCACGTGCTCACACCAAAGCCCCATGTTTACATGGGCAGTCCCATGGAATTCGCCTCACTAAGCAATTTGAACTCATTCATACATGCTTCTCATTGACAGATTAGGGTCGCCTG
This sequence comes from Phymorhynchus buccinoides, assembly GCA_017654935.2. Lineage (NCBI taxonomy): Eukaryota > Metazoa > Mollusca > Gastropoda > Neogastropoda > Raphitomidae > Phymorhynchus > Phymorhynchus buccinoides. Next base: position 20,062,730 of record CM065681.1, on the reverse strand, counting down.
GATGCAAAGGTCAATGCTTGATGGTGAAGAGAATCTGGTGGTGAATATATGGGACGATAGGTTGTTGCTCTCTGTGATTTTCATGCCTGGATGGTTTCTTAGGGTGGGCACGTGTGTGTACACGTGTTTTGCGGCCGACATGTGCTCTTATGTAAGTATGTGTGTGTGTGTGTGTGTGTGTGTGTGTTGCGTGCACACATATCAGTGTGTAACTGGGGAGGTGTCGAGGAGACATGAAAGGTAGTTGCCATCTAAGCATCCAAGCGGTGAATCACGGATAGATGTCAAGAAACCCTCACGTGTTTGTACATGTGGTGCCTGTGTCTGTTGTGGAGAGAGTGAGAAAGAGAGGGGGAGGGGGGGGGGGGGGGGAGAGAGAAACTGTATGTGTGTGCGTGTGTGTGCATCTACATGCTAAATTTATTGCTTGTATGTGTGCAAATGTATACTGTGCATGTTAGTTCGCAACAATAAGGTCTGAAGAAGTAACAGATCTGAACACACATATAGGCACACACACTCAGTCACACACACACACATTATTCCTCCTCCTCCCTCCCTCCCAAACACACACACACACACACACACTAACTCATCCATACATACACACAAACTCATCCACACACACACACATTATTCCTCCTCCTCCCTCCCCAAAACACACACACACACACATGCGCACGCTCACGCACACACACTCACTAACTCATGCTTGTATGTGTGCAAATGTATATTGTGCATGTTAGTTCGCAACAATAAGGTCTAAAGAAGTAACAGATCTGCACACACATATAAGCACACACACTCACAGTCTCTCACACACACACACACACACACATTATTCCTCCTCCTCCCTCCCAAACACACACGCACACACTAACTCATCCATACACATACACAAACTCATCCACACACACACACACACACACATTATTCCTCCTCCTCCCTCCCCAAAACACACACACACACACATGCGTACGCTCACACACTCACTAACTCATGCTTGTATGAGTGCAAATGAATATTGTGCATGTAAGTTCACAACAATAAGGCCTGAAGAAGTAACAGATCTGCACACACATAAAAGCACACACACTCACAGTCTCTCTCACACACACACACATTATTCCTCCTCCTCCCTCCCCAAAACACCCACACCCACACCCTGGCCCAACCTCACATACAAACCCATACCTATGGCGGCGATCTTGCTCTCCCCAACCCACACGCCCGTGTGCTCGGTGGTGCGCGCCTGCAGACCAAAGCGGCGACAGGTATCGATGAGAGTGAGCTCCAGGCCGGCCACGTACTTCTTGATGCTGGGTTCGAACCTCCGCAGGTTCAGGATGGGGTAGGCCACCAGCTGCCCCGGCCCGTGGAATGTGATCAGCCCCCCGCGGTTGGTGCGATAGAACTCGGCGCCCAGATGCTTCAACCGCTTCTCCTCCACCTGTTGTCAAGGAAGAGGGGGTCAATCAATCTTTGTAAAATACAAGGAAATGTTTGCTGCAAAGATGGTGGGAACGATCCTGGAGGCAATGCCCGGAGGCAGTGCAACACCAGCAAAGTCCCGAATTTTTTACAATACAGATCTGTAAATTAAGGACCATTGTTTGCTGTCACATACAAATACATAATAGGAAATATTGTTTGCAGTCACATACAAATAGATATATATATATAGGAAATATTGTTTGCTGCCACATACAAATAGATATAGGAAATATTGTTTGCTGTCACATAAAACTAAATACAGGTTACTTAATTCCATGATGAACAAACACTCTAATGCCCACATAGTTGCTGGTGATATTTCAGAAATGTATTGAACTTTCCCTTGTGAAACACAATCGTGGACTAATTGACTAGGTTACTTTTAAATTCCATGGCAGAACCATTATCAAACCTCTACTTACGCCGATCAAGCGATAGTTCTTTCACTATTTTCAAAGAAGAAAAACAAAATGAGAAAAGAGCTTTGTATTGCTCGACTCTTGCTGTTGGTTGCCTTGTCTGATATGTACAATTCACTACAACTGTTTTCTATAATCCGTTTAGTTTGTTTGAAGGAAAAGCAAAACAAATCAACACACACACACACACACACACACACAGAGAGTGTGTGTGTGTGTATAACTATTGTTTGTGACTGTGCGTCTGGGTTTGTGTCCATGGGTGTGGGGTATATGTGTGTGTATCCACTGTAGGTACGTGTGCATGCGCATGCTTGTCTGCTTGCACTCGAATGGAGTATTTTCCACCCCTGTGCTCCAAACATTTCAAAGGTGCTTAAATACCACTGCTTGAATTTGAAACTAATCAACAACAACAAAAAATAAATGCAATGCTCCAAAACAGACTGCCGGTTCCCTAAAATTGGTTTTCTCAAACTTTTAACTTTTTCGCAACATGCTGCTAGAATACTAGCAACGCCCGAGTTTACCGTTGCCGACACGCTGCTAGTATGTTAGCAACAGGCAAAATGCCCCTGAGGCCGACAGTGGTGTGGCTGCTTTCAACTCATTCAGTTAAAACACAAAATAACAAAGTGGTTTTCAAATTTTATATCATTTAAAAGACGAAAGATCTAAACCACTACATACAAAAATAAAGGTCACTGTGGTCTACAGATTTTTTAACAGATATATTGAAAAGGGCCAAAATTGTGTCTCCTTAAGGAATTTCTACTCCTTGACTGCAGTGTCCTGAGGGAATATGGAGCAATGACAGGGGTTGTGTTGAAAGTGTTAAGTCCTTAAATTGGTCTGTGAGATAAAGTGCTATTTTAGAGCTATCTATCTATGATTGCTTGACATATGTCTGCCTGACAAATTATTGCTACAAGCCATAGCTGAGTCGCAGTTTGTTTATTCTCGGTGTCTAATGATTTATCAAAGACTGTCTCAAACATGGGCTCTGGCAATAAAGGTCAGCCACCACCGTCTGCATATTGACCTTTCATAAATGTAAAAGGGCAAACCATATATAAGTCAGATAACATAAAAATTATGAACATATTACAATATCTATCCTGAGTGCAATCAACAAACATGCAAAACTGAACAAAAATGAAAGATTATAAGCATGCGGATGTATGTCACTTTAATTATGCCATGGCCATCATTTTATATCTGGGTGTAAAAAAAAAGCAGGGACAATGGGAGATTCAAACTCAGTTTTA
>CM065681.1:19989549-20057049 GCA_017654935.2 Phymorhynchus buccinoides | reverse complement strand
GGCAGAAGACCTGCGCCGCACTGTCCAGTTTACGACCTCATGTGGACTGAGACCATAGCACTGCCAGATTGATCGCAAGAGAGAGAGAGTGAGAGTCAGTGTTTGGCTTGTAGCTAAGTTAGTTACTAAGTATCCACATTCTTTGGGAACTCAAGGGCATTAATAAAATCAGCATTTCAACAGACCTCAAGTCACACAGGTATAAATGAAGAGGGTCAGTCCCGCTGGAGTGTAAATCGACACCTACTGACCTAGACACTGAGTGATCTCAAGCAAGGACTTAACCCTAAATTTTCTTCTATCAAATGACCCATTCTGCATGGCAGCTGAGGTTCAAGGCAGTGAAAACACCCAAAAATAGTTGATCGCATGAGTACTGGTAATAATTATAACTTAAAATTACTGTAGAAATTATTGGTTCGTGTTGTAACCTACACCCTGAGAAGTCAAGCTTGATTAGAAGGAAAGGTTGAGACAGTGCAAAATGGATATAGCTGGTTAAAAGTTCGATTCCCTTCAGATCCTGTATGATTACTGTGGGTGGTGGGTTTTTCAGGTGTAGTATGGGGTCTTTAATTAAAGTTAAGCTCAACCAGGAAAATAGAACCTCTCTGTTGATCATGCCTTGCAGGTCTGGGAATGAACATGTACTAAAATTGAGGGTTTCAGTTAGAAGGTTGAAAAATCACAAACTTTGTTCAAGTTGGTTTATGGGCAAGCAATGAATTGTCCATTCCTTTTATGATCCAATAATATGCATCACTGCCAAGAGGGTTTGACTTTGTTCCAAACCTTGCCAGCCACAATTTCAATAGAATCACTGAATACAATGGCTGAATACCAGCTCTGCAAAACCTCCCCCTCCCATCCCACCCCAAACTCTATGCATCACAAGCATCTCAATTTCAAAATCTTTGCATCGGATCTGACGCAATAATGCTCCCATTATTGACTATTGTATGAAGAAACTTTGAAAATTGATCTCATCAAATGAAGATTTAGCTTCTAAAAACACTGAAATCATCAGTGTGTCATGGATGCAACCAATTAATTTTTTTAAACTCTAAGGCCTGGGGTCTTAGCGTTAAATATGTTATCAAAACACGATAATAAGGCCACACCAAAAAAATGTTGGTTTCCTAAACTTTGTTTTGACGAATGGGAAAAAAAAAAATGTAAGCATGCAAACAGAAACATAAAACATCATAAGTGCAAAAGCATACACTGTTTTGTTTTATTAAAATATATAAATATATTCACACACATGGACCGAAAACACAAGTCTCTAAAAAAAAAAGAATTAAAAAAAAAAAAAAAGCCTAGTACCTACCTACCCTATTTTTCAAACTGATGAAACCTCAAACAGGCATTTTTGTTGTAGTTGGCCTAATCACATTAATTTAAGAAAGAAAATGAAGTCTTGTCAGCGTCAAATACTTGCACAGACACCTCCAACCTCCTCACTGACCTCGTCGTAGTCCTTGGTTCGCAGGCCGATGGTGTACACAGGGCTGTGCTCCACCAGCAGAATGGTGTCTCGGCCCACGGCGTTGGGCCGGCCCGCTATCTCGTCCAGGTGGGGCCGGGCGTAGCGCATCTGGATGTCGAAGGCCTCCAGGAAACCTCTCCTGCCCAGGTTGATCACCTGCACGATGGGCCTGGAGCCTCTGATGCTGGCCATGGTCATACAGCACTCAGGGGTCCCACTCTAGTCTAGAGCTGGGGGAAAAAATGGTTTTCTTAAATTCCATGAGGAATACATTTTCTGCTGTATAGCTGGAAAAAAAGGTTTTCAATGAGAAATTTCTGACTAAAAAATAATTTAAAAAAAATAAAAGCTTAAAAAAAAGGTTTTCAATGAGAAATTTCTGACTAAAATTTTTTTTTTTTTAAATATAAGCTTGGAAAAAAAAAAAGGTTTTCCGTGAGAAATTTCCCACTCTAGAGCTAAAAAAAAGGTTTTCAATCTGTGTGGACTATAGAGCCAGAAAGAAAGGTTTTCAATCAATGAGATATTTCCCATTCTACTTCTAGACAAGGAAAAAAAAAAAGGTCTTCAATGAGATATTTCAAACTCTGAAACTAAAAAAAGGACAAAATGTTTGAATTCCATACAATATTTCTGACTCTACAGCTAAAAAAATGGGTTTCCATGAGATATTTCCCACTCTAGAGCTGAAAAAATGGTTTTCCATGAGATATTTCCCACTCTAGTCTAGTCTAGAGATAGAAAAAAAAGACGTTTCCATGAGATGTTGAATTTTGAAAGGGTTACCAAAGCTACATCAAGAAAAGTAAAAATGGGCAGTTACTTCTTTTTTTTCTTTACTACAATACTAGCCACAGTGATAGAGCACTGATGGGTGTGATATTTTGAAAAGGGGATGAAACAATGATGAATTTGCACGGAAAACATTTATTTTTATAATTTCTGTCTGCCTGTCACTATTTCTATTTTCTCCCCCCCCCCCCCCCCCCCCCCCCCCCCCCCCCCCCCACCCCCCCCCCAGTTGTCATACACACACACACAGTTGTCTCACTTGTCTCTCTCTCTCTTAAAGGCACAACTGGAGTATTTAAGAGCCGATCCCAGGAATCGGGTAGTCAGTTGCAAGTGGGAGAGACAGAGAGAAACAAGCCAGCGACACTCCTCGCTGCAGGCTTTCGCCTGCGCCAGTTTAGTTTTCCCTCCTTTTGCGTTTGAAAAGGGATACTTGCACTGCGAGCGCCAAGCAGAAACTGACATTTTTAGCCTACTGCTTGCTTACATAGTGCTGCGCTGGCTTTAACTGACACACAAAACAAGAACAGCTTGACAAAAATACATTGTGCAAGCCAACAAAAATTAATAATATGCACGCATGTGGACTGCGCTCATGTGGATAATGCAAAAACAATATTGTTTTCAATTAAGGCCACTGACACAAAAGCAGAATGAATAAAAATTGATGATGTTAATGTGATGGAAAATGATTGCTCATTACAAAGCAATTACACAGGAAAAGCTATAAATTATAATAGCACTATCTTTTTTCATAAAACAGGTTCAGAGAGAGAGACAGAGACAGAGAGACAGACACACACACCACACACAGACAGACAATCAGACAGTTGACAGACATAAGGAAATGGATGTTTAAGGATTGAATGAGTGAGAAGAGACAGACACAGATATGTAGCTATATCAATAGAGAGAAAAAGGGGATGTTTAAGGATTGAATGAGTGAGAGGAGACAGACATACAGATATGTACATAATGTAGCTATATCAATAGAGAGAAAAAGGGGGATGAAATCTTCAAGACAGACATACACTATACAGATATGTAGCTATATCAATAGAGAGAAAAAGGGGGATGAAATCTTCAAGACAGACATACACTATACAGATATGTAGCTATATCGATAGAGAGAAAAAGGGGGATGAAATCTTCAAGACAGACATACACTATACAGATATGTAGCTATATCAATAGAGAGAAAGACAGGGATGAAATCTTCAAGACAGACATACAGATATGTAGCTATATGATATATCAATAGAGAAAAAAGGGGATGAAATCTTCAAGACAGACATACACTATACAGATCCAATATATGTAGCTATATCGATAGAGAGAAAAAGGGGGATGAAATCTTCAAGACAGACATACACTATACAGATATGTAGCTATATCGATAGAGAGAAAAAGGGGGATGGAATCTTCAAGACAGACATACAGATATGTTACTTTATGTAGCTATATCAATAGAGAGAAAGACAGGGATGAAATCTTCAAGACAGACATACAGATATGTAGAGGGCAGCCCCCGCTCTATATCGATTGAGAGAAAGAGAGGGATGGAATCTTCATTCCTACACATTGACCTTTTCAATCAATGTCTCCATAAAACAAAACAAACAGAAGCCATTTCATTTTTTCTATGTGCGCACCAAAAATAGACAGCATTGTGTAAAAATAACAGCTGGTGCCGAGGCCTTCAGCCACACCCACAGAAACAACAAAGGACTTTCTGCTTTAAAAAAAAAGAAGAAGAAATTATTGATTCACAGCAAACAGCTTCAGAAACTTGGGCATAAACTACAGTGCCTCAACAGATTCAGAAAGCTCAAACATTATGTAAAGTCTCAAGATCAAACTTGTGAATCATAAAATCAGGAATACAGCTATTATAAGCATAAATCACATTGAAATGTTCTATTCTTTAGTTGGTATGGCTGCAGTTCAAACTTCTACGCTTTTGATCACCAAAATCTTGTCAACATTATTACTATTTTTTACTATTACAATTTATAAACTGTTAAAAACATGAAAACATGACAGGCTAGCAAGGATAAACAAAAAAGACAACAAAACGGACTGACAATCTCAAAGTCAGATTTTTTTTGGTCAGTGAATTCAAAGAGGATTTTGTTGTTGTTGTTGTTGCTTGTTTTATTTAATAGTCAACATAACATTAAAATTCGATGGCTTGGAGTCAAAACGGACTATCTTTAGATAGTCCATTGACGTATTATTGGATTTATTACAAAAACTAATAACTTGTATCAAACAATGACTGCAGAAATATAAAAAGGGGTTTTTGGTTTTCATATTTCAGCAGTCTTTTTTTCCGGTACAAGTTATTAGTTTTCGTAATAAGTTCAATAATATGTCAATGGACTATCTAAAGATAGTCCGTTTTGACTCCAAGCCATCGAGATTTTTCATGTTATTTCATTCTGAATTACAATTCCTTCTGATAGCTTATTTAAAATATAAAATAAAAACACACACACAAAAACCACGTCTTTGTGCTTCAACGCATGTGGATAAATATAATAATAGATTGCACACTATCTCACATTCTTACACCTCTACCCCTTCTTCACTCGTCCCAAATCAGGATTGTTTACAAACTGAAGGCTTTTTTTTACAGTATAACAAATTTTAAATAATTTTGAAAGTTGTTTTGTCCCTAAGCCAACCGCCAAGAACACTTTAACCTTTACCGGATCATGCTTTTGACTACACAGACACGATGGCGGGGGTCTTCCACGACCCCCTACTCAGCAAAGAGCAAATTCCGAGGTGTTTATCCCTGTCCGGATGGCGGGGGTCTCCCACGACCCCTACTTGTCAAAGAGGCACCATGTGTTTATCCCTGTCTGGATGGCGGGGGTCTCCCACGACCCCTACTCAATGCACTGCAGTGCTCTTTAAAGTAGGGGTCGTGGGAGACCCCTGTCATCCGGACAGGTATATCAAAATTACGCGTCATATTACGTCATTTATATTTTATACACATTAATGAAATTTAACACACTTAAAGCCATAATTTACGTTTTTGACAAAGTCATGAAATTTCATGAAGATAGCTTAAATAGTTTTAGAGAACTATAACATGTTTTGTGTGTCAAGGGGTCGTGGGCGACCCCAGAAGTCCGGTAAACTGTAAAGGTTAAAAAAAAAAAAGAGGCAAAAAATAGACAGAAAATTAGTTAAGGAAAAGACCGCTGTTGACCATGAATTGACGTGTCACTGAGAAGTTAATAATAATGAGCACTCGCAGTGTTAGTAATATGAACCTTTAAACACCGACAGATTCAGCTGCCCTTAAAGGGATCTAACTTTGTAAAATAAAGCTTTAATTTTTATCATCACAGTAACTTGAGTAAGTTACCCTGTGAGACTGTGACACCCAACTTTTAACTCATTCCATGCTGGCCAGTTGCTTCCCTTTGCAAGCGTTCTGTACTGGCCAATTTGCATAGGTTGCCCAAAAATTATTTTCTAAATAATGGTAACAGATACAAACGTGACATTTTGGCAATATGTACACAATATACAGTACTAACACCTGCAACAGTTTCAAAGCATCCACTTGATTAGTTTTGATTTGTGATATTTTAAAATAAATGCATGTTTTGTCAAGCCAGGCATACTCATAATAGCGAAAATATAATTTTAAGGTCCCATCCATAACCGGCAGCCAGCCAGTCAGTGTTTCTCTAATGAATGAAACGTAGTAGTAGCCCTCTGAACCACTTTGAAGCACGCATGACTGTTAACCTATGAACTATGAATTTTTAAAGTTCACATGCGATATCCCGTTACCTTAGTAACGAGGCGTTGTGCGCATGCCCTGCGACGAGAGCGCAGGTTAGTATAGAAAGAGTTAAGACTCCAAACTATAATATTGAAACAGTGAAAGGCAGTGTGTGTGTGTGTGTGTGTGTGGCTGTGTGTGTGTGTGTGTGTGTGAAAGTAACGTGTTTTTGTGTGTGTGTGTGTGTGTGTGACAGAAAAGAGAGAGAGAGAGAAAGAGAGAGAGAGAGAGAGAGAGAGAGAGAGAGGGAGGGAAAAAAGAGAGAGAGAGAGAGAGAGAGAGAGAGAGAGAGAGAGAGAGAGAGAGAGAGCTCAGAGAGAGATCATCATCATAGCACCAATTACCAAACTAGACCCAGCAGAAGCAGACATAATAAAGACATTCCTATACATGTGTAACTATAAGCGCAAAACCTCACAACAAAATGTGAGCTCTTTGCACTTTACAACAGAAATGATAAACGAGAACATAAAAACCACACTTGAATACTCTTTAAAATTCTGAGAAACACATTTGAAAACTGACATAAAATCAAGAAATGAAAGTTCATGTGCATACAATCTCAGACACAAAAACATACACATACTGACATAGACGCTTAAATACTCTAACTAGTCTAAGCTAAAACACCTAAAACTACACTTAAAAACAAGCCAACATAAAATCAAGAAATGAAAATACACTTGTATTAACACTTGTAACCCCGATTAAAATGACGACTGTACTCCCTGTAACCACCAAATTAATGTTGGTAAACTGGGACAGAAATGGGGTACTTTGTTTAAAAAAATGTTAAAAAATAACTACTTGATGGATTGACTTCAAATGTTCAGGGTTTGTGTATAAATGAAGAATGTTTAACTTGCAATGGTTTTTTTGTTATGTGATATTTTTGATTTTTTGATATTGCAATTTTAACTCCAAAATACATAACGAAGTGGGTGTACGGGGGCGGTTTTAGACGGCTTGGTAGGAGAAAGCAATGGATGTCATGGGCGGAATCAGGCTATAAGGGGCTTAAAAAGTTAAAACCATACATGCACACGCACACGCACACACATGACACTACCCCACCCGATTTCGGATTAATCAAACCTCAGGAAAGAAGATTTTGTGGAACAGAATCGGAGGCAGCAGAGTTTTGAACACGTTGAACTTGGACAGAAGGTAAACAGGGCAACCAGAGAGAAGTGCATTACAGTAATCAAGCTTAGACAGACCTAAAGAGCATACTAGAGTATTGGTAGCCTGAATTAGTGATTAGACAGATAACGACGGATGGTACTGATTTTTCTAATTTCGATATATAATGCTAGTTGACAAACTTTTCAAATATGTCAGCGGCCATAGACATGTTTGCTAATACAATAAAACCCAGATTTCTGACAGACAGAGAATGGAATATCCGCTGCACACACTTGAAGGCAGACATCTGCAGTGTTGGCCAAAAACAACAAGTAGTAACAACAACTGGTCTCAAAGTCAAATCCCATCCATTAACCTGATTAAGTCAAATATTTCTGTCTTTCTCTAACTTCAAGTTGACCTAAGCCATAGCACAACTATCTCACTATCCCGACGTAGCCGTGCCAGAGAATCACTTCCCGTGCAACATGCACCCACAGCTGCCGCCTATTCCCTGCAGACGGCAGACTTCAGCACTTTTCTTATTTTTTTCCAGATAGCTAAACAAATACTAACAATAAAGTGTTTGGTATCAACAGAAAGAGCAATCACTGAACTAAACGGTTATGGTAGAAATAAATCATTGGCTGATACTGTTTGGTCGTGCTTGTGTCTGAAAGTAACATGTTTTTCTCTTTTTGTGTGGGTAAGCCACACAAAAAGAGAAAAACAAAAAAATAAGAAGAAAAAAGACAATAAATGAAAGATAGAAAGAAAGAAAAAAGAAAAGAAAAAACAAAACAAAATGACAAAATTCACTGATGGGAATCCAACCCCAGACCTCACAAAATCAAAGCCTTCATTCTACAAAACTAACCCAATGAATGTAACTGATCATAAGACATAACACTGTTGCTAACAAATCAACTGAAACTTTTTATATAAATTATAATACATTTGTATTTTAACTATTTATCCAAAAAGTCTCCAAGCAACCTTTTGTGACTTCACTGTATGTATCCTCAACTTTGACAGTTTTGCAGCATAATATTTTCAGCTGTCACAAATATATATTCCAACAGATCCATAGAATAACATCAGCATCAGCAAAATTGACTATGCACAGCAGATGTTTGAACAATATTGTTGTTGCCGAGTACATTCGAATCCCAATGCAACTGTAATCACCTATGCACACCTGAGTCATCAGTGGTAATTCTTGAAATTGAGTATGCCCTTTCAATCAATTATCAAAACATAAAATGATTGACATTCATTACTTCACACACAAAAATAATGAAAGAAGGCTTCCAAGGTAATTTACATTTCCTACAGCAAGGAAAAATCAGAAACCCTAATAAGGGATAGGGTTAGGACAAGGTTAGGGTTGGATTAAGGTTAGTTTTTATAAAACAAATTTTCAAGTGACAGAAATGGCCACTTGCTGTCATACAATCAAATGATGTACCGCCACCGCGATCAGCTCTATGTGTCATTTACTGATTTAGTAGTACTTAGTACTAGAAGTAGTAGCAGTAAGTAGGGACAAAACAAGCTGTGATTGTGTGAAGCTTTTTCAGAGTCCCATCATTTTAAACATTGACAGGTACAAGTTCTACAAGTACAACTCAAGGGTGAAACCTGGATAAAATGTGGCCTTACTAATGCTTTATATAATTTTACTTTATTTAGTGAAAATATCACAGTTAATTACTTAATACCTATAAAAAAAAATTCTTTTGATTAAGACCAATAAGTTGATTAGGTTCTTCTTCTCTTCAGTATGTTGACCATTCTGGCTCCTTTGGGAAAACCAGACTTAGCAGGTAACTAGCCTAGATCAGTAGATGGTTTAGGCCAGAGGCTGAACAGTGAAATGTGCATGGGAGAAAAACGTGACCATACGCACGACTGGCTTGCATAGCCTGCATAGTACCAGTACCCAGCAATGCAGTACTTACCACCAGTACCTGGCAGTACCAACGTCAAGCGTACTTGATTTGATGTGATCAAAGCAGTCTGACCTTACTAACAGTAAACAACACCCCCAACCACTGACGCAAACAAATAAGCATAGGCTTAGTTACGTCAGTGCATCAGTGGCGTACGTGCCAGTTTCAACGTTTCATAGAAAAAACAGTGCTGCTGGCACTGCTAGTGCAAAGTAGGCTATGTTATTGTTCGTTTCAGCATCGATTTTTGACTTGTTCACGATTTTAGGCCAATAAATATCTTATCACAAATCAAAAATAAATAGTATTCAAAATGCACAATAAGATGCCTTACCAAAACACGCTGGCTTGGCACAGTAGCTTTCACCGACAGCCTTTTGCTTCTCTCGCTGGCCTTCGCTGTTACACAAACATGCCTTCCAAAACAAAGCTGACAGCGTGCGTTGAAGGAGCAGACGACCCTTTTATCGTGTGCATTACAACCGTTTTGATTGGAGAGAATTTCCAACCGGAAATCGTCTTGGACCAATTGTTGGGGCTGTATTATGACTGTACCGCTAAATTTGAAGGCATCACAATGGCGGCTCGTCAGGTGCCCGAGCCTGAGTGTGCAACTGAAAATGGTAAATCACAAAATGTTTGTTTATTATCAACCTGGCTTGAAAGTAGAACAAATATAAATAGAACATGAAGTATATTGTGATATTTCATACGGCAATATTAATCTGAAATGTTTGTTTACTCTCGTGTAGATTTGAGTCTAGTGACTATGACAAAACATCGATCATGATGTGCCTAACTTTGAAACTTGGAATTTAACTTATTTTGACGTATTTAAATAGTGTCAAAGGTCCTCATTAATTTTGTCTCCTTGACTTTTGCTACTTTAGATAGAGCTTTGAGTTAGAGCTTGCCTTAGACTTAGACTCACTCTCTGTTGTTTCAAATTCTTTGGGTTCAGAATCAGACAGAGGCTGAGCAATTTGTTGTTGGAATTTGTTTGAAGTGAATATGCTGGACATTGTCACAGTTTGCAAAGTCAAACTCAAAGATGTAGTTTAGTTTCACATACACTGAGTGATACAGCCATCAAATTTGGTTAGTATATTTAGAAGCATTGATTATTAAATCATAAATGATTATTAAATTAAACTAACTAGAGTACTAGATCTATAATAATATACACCTTGACCAAAAACAGAAAAAAATATATGAAATTGGCAATACGGACTAGTTCTTCTTTCATGAAGATCCCACTTCAACTTTGTGAAGACTGAGTCTGATATTGTAAACAAAAGTTAGAAAGCTTCACGGCTTGTTTGGTCCCTAGCCCTAGGCCTAACCACTACTAGTACTACTGTACTAGTACAACTAGTACTACTACTATCACATTATTTGCTTTTAAATAGGTCTCTCTTTTTCTGCTGCATGAAAATGTAAACAATTTAGTCCCTATTCTACTACTAGTACTACTACTACTACTACTAATTGGTTAGTCTGTTACTGTTACTGTTAGTCACTAGTCAGTGTTTCGATCTGGATCTATACGTCGCAGACGCCACTTCTGACGATAGATGTAACGGAAATTTTGTTAATTAGCAGTTGCTCTTCATCCTCTAGTGGGAAAATAATAATGATTAATACTAATAATAATTAATAATGCAAGTTATAGCTATACAGCGCATAATCTTGGTAAGCATCTCAATGCGCTTTTCACTCACCATTCGTACAACTACAAACATTTATAACAAACTGGTTCAGTGGTTCATGTATCCTCACCATACATCTCTTTGAAAATGAATACATTAGAGAATGCATTGCATATAATATATCATAACACAACACACTAACACCCACCTCCCTTCAACCCCCCCACGCCACCCCAACCATCCCTCCGCCCCTCCACCCACCCCATCCCCACCTCGCTCTCCTACTCCCCACCCATACAGTGACTGATACACACACGCGCACGCATTAACCTCGAATACTCAACGTCAGTGAGCTGGAAAACAAAGAGTGGGGAAAGGATCATAGACTTTACAGAGATAAATTGTTCCTGAAGAAGTGGGTTTTTAGTTGGGACTTGAATGAAGGAAGAGTGGACTAGTTTTGGGTATGGTCAGGGAGAGAATTGCAAATGCTTGGTGCAAATAGAATGCAGGCTATTTTCCCTCATGAGGGAAATAGAACTCAGGCTATTTTTCCTCACATGGTTTTGTACTATTGTAGCATTGAGTATCCGATTTCGCCAAACATTGCCGAAGTAACTTCCGGCTGAAATAGGCTTTTAAAGCTTAGACTACCAGTAGTTAGACTAGAGTACTTAGTGAATCGGCTACGTGCCCACACGTCTTTGTGTCCATATGGGGGACAGGGACACAGCGATATGGGGGCACAATGACACAGGGACACGACTCGGGGCATAACAATATGGTGGTACAACAACACAGGAGCACAATGACATGGGGGACATTGGCACATAGCCGAATTACTACTCTAGTCTATTTCAGCCGGAATTTACTTCATCAATGCTTGGTGAAATCAGATAGACTCAGTGCTAGTGCTTCAAAACCATGTGAGAGAAAATAGCAGGAGTTCTATTTTCCTACTAGAGGGAGAATAGCCACTGCCTTGTTAATTTATAGGCCTAAGTACAAGTTTCTTCTAATAAAAGTTCTATGATCTTCCAAAATGAAATATCATTTTTATGTTTTCTTACTTTATTATCAAAGTTAATAATATATATGTTAATGTTTTCTTAGTTAATATCAAAGATAATGATGAAGTGGATACCCCAAGACCAGGTAAACAGCTTTTGTTCACTAAATGTAAAACTGTTAATATTTTCTATGTTAATTTGGTTGCGTTTGTGTGTTTTAATTTTTGTTGTTATAAATTGTTCTCATGTTGCTTGTCTTCTCAAACTAAAAGGGAACCATTACAGGACGGGTGGTAATATAATTCAAAGGGCAGGTTTTGAGCAACTTGCAGACCTGCATTTTAAAACAAAGAATTTTTTTAAGTGACCCAAAACTAATTTAACACCCATTTGTTTCAATGCTATGGAGAAACTGGGGGTGGGGTGGGGGTTCACAGCTTGTTAATTCCTTAACAATGCCAGATCTCTGGCGTGTACCACAGATGTAACTTGTAAGAGTTTCTGTTAATTCTAATAATTACAAGTCTATTAATGTATTATGAATCCTTTCTTCTGCCACTTAGTACTTACTCATCATCTGATTGTCAGATTCTGTCTCTGAAATTCTATCTTCTCTGAATCTGTTCTCTCTCTCTCTCTCTCTCTCTCTCTCTCTCTCTCTCTCTCTCTCTCTCTCTCTCTCTCTCTCTCTCTCTCTCTCTCTCTCTCTCTCTCTCTCTCTCTCTCTCTCTCTCTCTCCCTCCCTCTCTCTCTCTCTCTCTCTCTCTCTCTCTCTCTCTCTCTCTCTCTCTCTCTCTCTCTCTCTCTCTCTCCCTCTCTCTCCTCTCTCTCATCTCATTGTCATTGTGTGTGTGTGTGTGTCACTGTCAGTCACTGTACACATGTGCCTGTGTTACTACTGTGTGTGGCCATCAAACTTCATCTTGGTAGTGCTTTATTCGGTAACCTTTTTGTCTGTGCTATTTCAGCTTACAAACCCGACTCTTGCACACTTGAGAGAGGCGAAGAAATAATAAAAGAGCAAAGTAACCAATCTGATCCTAGCTGTTCAGCCGATCCTACTCCTTGTGATTCAGCAGGTCCTGGTGGTTCAGCTACCAGTACCACTGGCTATGTTTCTAAACACCCTGATTACACTAATTATAGAAGTAGAACTTACCCTTCAGATGATGAGGAGGAAGGTATACTACAGCTACTTCTTTTTTTCATTCTTTTTAATGTCACATAAGCACCAGCTGCTTTTTACATGTTAACGATCATGCATGTTAACAAAATAATCTGAATAATACTTTTAATATATGTGATGGTGCATGGGAAAAACCTACATAAGTCGCTCAGAATGTTTTGAGCAAAAGACAAAAATAGTCAACAACCCCCCCAAAATATCAATGTTCTATTTAGGGCATATTTATGTCTATTTTTGCATATTCTACCAGTATCCACAACATGAAAGACAATTTTTAATGATTTGATTGTTTATTTGATCGTTTTCTAAATCAAGTCAATAGAAACAAAGATGCAAAATTGTATCTTCTATGCCCGATTTCTGCAAATGATCTATTTCGAATGCCAGACTTCAAATAATTATAAAATACAAACTAGACAAGATAACTCAATTCGGTTTTCTGTGTATTAACAAGGAATCTTTGCTTCACCATGAAAAATTAAAATATTAATTTATGCAAAAATTCCATTATGTCTGGTTTTCCCATGCACTCTTTCCCATATCTGTGAAGGGCGTTTTGTTTTTTAACTTTTATTTTATTTTTCTGTTAGTATTACTATTACCAAGGGTTGCATATTTCTGCAGAAAAGTAGGTGAAATTCATTTTGGGAACTTAATTTTAAAAGCTATAAATGATAATTGATATACACTACTCACAAAAAGTTAAGGATCACTATGAGAAAACGGGTGCGCAAGAAACTCCGTTCGCTCCTGTTATTTTTTTCTCAGTCAAGCCAAATTGTTATGAATTCTTGTTCAGCTGTAAGTGGGCGATGTTGTGTTAGTGGAAACATTGCACGTGATTCTCTATTACTGAGCTTGGCAGCAAAAGAAAAAGCGGAAACTTGCGAAAAAGGACCTTGTTTTGGATCGTTCTGCATGAACACATTGCACAAGCCAGATGGAAAAACCATTATGCACGTGCAAGCACTGCTGTTTATGTGTGAGATGCTGTCTCTTGCTTGGCTTTATAAGAAGACATACCACCAGTATTAGGCCTGATTTGACAATGCCTCCACGACGAAAATTGAGCGAGTTGGATAGGGGACGAGCTGTTGCATGGTTCCAAGATGGTGTTCCCAAGCGAGAAGTGGCCAGGCGACTTCAGGTGTTCATCTCGGTCATTGTCAGACTGATTCAACGCTTCACAGCCACTGGGAGGGTCCATGAAAGACGCAGATCTGGTCGAAAGAAGACAACTCCACGTGAAGATCGTCTCATTGAACGACAAGCCCTGCAGACAAGAACAGCCTCTTCCAGCATCATTCGAAGGCAGCTGAGGGTGGCTACTAACATCAACATCAGCCAGCAGACCATACGGAACCGCCTTCATGGGTTTAACCTCCGTTCTCGTCGCCCAGCTGTATTTAACTCCAGCCCATAGGGCAGCACGCCGCGCCTTCTGCAGACGTCACGTGAGGTGGACACGTCAGCAATGGTCCCAGGTCCTGTTCAGTGATGAATCACGCTTCACCCTGAACCACGACGGCCGACTGAGGGTCTGGAGGCGCCCAGGGGAACGCTTTATTGACGCCACTGTCCAAGAAAAGGTGGCCTTTGGTGGAGGTTCTGTAATGGTCTGGGGGGCCTTCAGCCTTCACCACAGAACACCCTTGTATCATGTACAGGGTAACCTGACTGGCCTCCGATACCGGGATGAGATCCTTCGACCGCTGGCTGTGCCTACACTGCAGCAGATGGGACCGCCGGCTGTCTACCAGGATGACAACGCTCGCCCCCACAGGGCAAGGGTGGTCAACGACTTCCTGCAGCAGTCTGGAGTCAACAGAATGGAGTGGCCAGCATGCAGTCCCGATCTCAACCCGATTGAGAACCTCTGGGATGAGCTGGATCGCAAAGTGAGGAGCAACCACCCCCCTCCCAGGGATGCCCAGCACCTCTACCAGATGCTGCAGGCTGAGTGGCAGGCGCTTCCACAGAGGATCTTCACCACCCTGGTCAACTCCATGAGGACTCGCTGCGTCGAGTGCCAGAACAGCCATGGCGGATACACGCATTACTGAACTTTTGGGAGCATCAGAATGCCCTGTCTTGTGATTTCAATGACTTTGGGAAATCAAATTTCGATACGTACCCACTTTGATCAAATGTACAGACCAAACGATTGCTCGAAATTGAAGGCAATTGTGTATCGTTATCACTAAAGCATTGAATTAAATGTTGGCCAAAATTCAACGCATTGGCTTTCTTATTTGGAAAGTTATGAATTAGTTTGCAAGTGATCCTTAACTTTTTGTGGATAGCTTATAACGAAAAACACTTTGTAACTTTTCACATTGATTTTCCATTTTATTGATCATGTTAGAGTACTTAGACATGTCACTGTTGTGCAACCCTAGTTTTTCCCCCCAGCATATTGAGCTATAGTTTTATTGCAAAGAAGAACCAAGTGGTACAAACTAACAACAGATATTGGTCTCTTCATATATATTTGTTAATGTTGAACTTTTTCAACTGTTCAGTTTCTAAGGACGTCAAGACTAAATGTTTGTAACAGTGGATTCTGCGTTTACTTTTATCATAATCATTTTGCAGAGGAATAATGTCTAGCGATGGACAAAAGAAATGATTGTGTATTCAATTTCAAAATCAATTTTTTTGTTATCAGTTTTGTTTGATTAGGTGTGTTACCGTGTATGCATGTCCTAAAAATAAAATCAGAACAATGCAGAAAGCTGTATAGAGTGTTGTGGAAATGAGCAATAATTTTTTTTATAAATTTATAGGATCTGACTTCTATCCGCTCAAAGTTTTGTGCATCATACAAAATCATCTACAGTGATGCACCAAGGATTGAAAAGTGATAGGACAATCTGTCCTGAGATGAGATCAATCAATAGGACAATGTCCTGGCTCTTGAAGAAATCAATAGGACAATTCACAAAGTGTGCCAGTGTTGAAAATTTCATCAGACATTTGTCTTGACAGGGGAGAACACAATATGACATTTTCAATTTTAATAGGTCAATGGCCTATGACTGGGACCTCGGGACATCACTGCATCTGTAAGATTCCTAAGTCAAACTCAAAGTTAAGTTTGAGAGGGACAACTGTGATGCTGCAATTCTACATATAATTTTAACCACAATGCTCCCTTTTCTTAAGATAAATGTTGGTATGCTTATTTTACTGCTGTCATTGTAAAATCAAAATCAAATCGAATGATTTATATTATGTCAACTTTTGGACAAAGAACATATAATTTGCATGTATTTTATTTTAGGATTTGATAACGCGTAAAGTTCTGCATGATTTGTGCATGCGATGTTGTTTTTCGATTTTATATTTCCTTCTCCCTTCTTCTAAAACTACTAACTTTTAAAACAGCTTCCCTTGCCCCCACCCCTCTTGCCTCTTTAACAAAATGATTCACAAAACTTCCTTCACAAAATTTTAATTTTCAAATTCTTTCAGATTTTGTTTTTACTTTTTGTCTGATGTACAATTTACTTTGTGGTGACTTTGAGACTGGTCATTTTATTTACCTACACTGTACACCTACACAATGCTGTTGATAGATATATGAAAGATGCTGTTAGTGTTACCAAAGTTACTGATTACAATTATACACTATACTACTTTTTTTAGCAGTGCCATTTGTTTCACTTTCTGGCTTTACTTATGTGAGTTATGGCTCTGAATGGATAAAAAGGAGTGAGGGAATCAAGGTGAAGTTTAACTTTATTTTGTATCAAGTGTGAGTGTACATGTGTTTCTTTTAAATGCCCATTAATAATAATAATTCCTTGGCATGTTGAATTCAGGGTTGTCTAGCGTAACTTCATTTTCCCTAGTTTGACTTGCGCTTTGAAATTTCACAGACTAATTTCTCACAACAAATTTGTCCATTGTGACGTTTTTTTGCATTGTGTTATAAAATAATGTTACATAGCTTGTGTGTAGCTAAATTGTTTTTACTTTAGTTTAATCACAGACTGATCTTGATTCTAATGATTTTTTTAATAAAACAAAGTATAAACTTACTGCATATTGCAGTCTGATCGATGAGCAAAACTATGCGTAAAGAGGTTCCCATTTTTAATTAAAGGAAAGCTTTTTTTTCTGTCTTATGTTAGAGATTTGTTTTAATGATGAGGAAGGAGAGAATGCTGTGTCCATCGTAACATGCCCTCAGCTGTGTGTTTGCTGCAGATGACCGTGACTTGCACATTGTGCTGGTGGGAGAGGACTGCTCCTCCAACCAGGAGTTGCTGCTGGCCGCAAAGGTAAGAAGACTTCAAAGAGGATAAAGCAAACAGAAAAAAAGGGCTGCAGGTTTCACTGTTGGATGTTTTGTCAACAATCCTGACCAGTCATTGATTCTTTTGATTTTTTTTCTTGTAATTTGGAAGGTTTTTGGGTTTTTTAAATTTGGAAGGTTTTGAACAGACACGAGGCAGAGCTGACTTTCTGAGTTAATTTTAAATTTTAAATATATTAAAATTGCGTATGAAATGAAATATCACTGTTTTACGACTCATTCTTGTCTACTGATTTTTTTATATATGGCCTGAGGCAATGCATGTAGTTGTTATTGGCCTGAGGCATGTAGTTGTCTCCTCTTATTGTGTCAGTATTTTTGCGCACAGATTCATGTCTCTGACGCTCAAAACTCCCATCTGAGGCATAGGGTTTCAGGCCAGTAATGCCAACCAGTGCGTCACTGAAACATATCAAACTTTTACCTGACATTTTCAAAAACGGTGTTTGAAAATTATGAAGAGAGACACCCTAAAATATCCAGCTGACCATCTAAAAATCTAGATAAATTTTGCACACTATTTTTGACTCGTACAGTGATACACACAGATTTTGAGGATATATATAAATTCATTCTTTTTTCTTTTTTTCTTTGTTTTGCTCCTTGCAAAGAAGGTTATCTTTTCTTCAATGATTTGCACATACAATAAAAAAAAAAATTAATGCAAGCATCATCAATAAGTATGAACAGCTTATTAACAATCCAGTTACACCATAGCATCGGAAAATGAGCAAATAGGCGTAGTGTTTACATATATGCATACAACTTCATCTTTTTCATATACAAACATAATACCTACAAATCAAAGAATACGTTACTTTCTAATAGGGGAATTATTCATTCTTTGTCAGAGCGCCCTATTCATTTATTTGTCCATTTCAGGGCTTTTCAGCGGCTGAGGTCACCGCATCAGACACGGGTCTGGAGTGCATCCATTCGGCGTCAGAATGTGAGACGGTGTTTGTGCTGAGGGAGTTTGAGGGTGAGCGCTACCACAAGCTGCACCGCGCTGAGGCCCGCATCATGGCTCCCCCCATCATCCTGGCCTGCCACAGAGACAAACAGGTTGGTGGGGGAAAATCATCACTTTTAAATAACATAAAAATGTACACTTTTTTTTCTTCTTTTTTTTTTTTATCAGAAAATGCATAGAAATGCTGCAGGTGCAAATGAAAGATTGCTAACTTTATTTGCAAGAATGATCACAAATGATTGAATTTAACATTTTATTTGCCTGTGACTGTTGAGCAAGCCCGAATGAAAATGTGAAACTGAAAGGGATATATTGTGATTGAGCATATGTATTTTTGCCCGCGCATGCTCTTTGTTTTGCACATGAAAGCTTTTCAAAGAACAGCTTGGAGAATTTATAGGAACTGAAGAACGAAAGGTGAACCAAAGTCACAGAAGTGTTGTTGTTTTTTCAGGGGTTGCCGTACAGTTCTCGTCCCTTGTTCTGCATGTCAATGCAGAAAATCGTCGTCTGCTTCACTGGGTTCAAGGGGCGAGACAGACTCGTAAGTCGTTTTTATTGTTGTGTTGATATAGTTAGGAGGTCTGTATGCTTTGTTCATTGTGATGTGAGTAAGAGGGTTTAGAGAATCTGTATGTTATGATTGTATGTATAATTTGTCAGTTGAAAGTGTCTGAAACTGAAACTTACTATGAGAGTGTCTGTGTCTGTTGCTCTGTATTAGTGTGTACCTGTGTTAGTAAATGAGAGAAGACTTTGCACATTATTCCTTATGTTAATCTTCAATATTCTTTTCATCCATTCACTGCCGTCATTGTTAAGTTTAGTGTATTGTATTCACCTTGTCAAAGTCTTTTTAAAGACGAAAATTTGGTTTTATTCGCCGGGTTTATTGTTTATTTCACCTTCATGTGCTTGTGTTAGTGTAGCGTTTTGATTCTTTTCAACTTCTGTTCAATTATAATCTTTTTATGCCAAGAAAATCCCTTGTCATTTCCGATTTCATGTTCATAGAGTTGTTTAATATCAGTCCACAATTTAAAAACAAAAATAAAACACTTTCCTTTTATCTTTTCACACAAGTCACTACTTTTCTGCTTCCTTTAAATTCTATTTAAACTTCTACATGTTCTGTCCTGTCGTAAAATGTCTGTTCAAAACACTCAAGACTTTCCACCAAACGTTCATTGTTTTCCAAGCCAACTCAACCTCTGATCATAGATCTCGAGTCAAAAAAATAGCATAATAGAGTTAACACTAAGCATTATTATGGTAATTAGTAAATTACATAGTCTGTGAAGTATTCTCGTTGTACATGTTTTTGTCACATCCTACTCTTTTTATTCATGAGACGAACATGAACACGATCATGAACATCTGTGATGTCTACAGGGTACCTATTATCCCTTTATACCCCTCTCTGATTCATTCACTCCACTTCCTTTTTGGTTTTGGTCTTGTAAACAATGTCCTGTAATATGTTGTTTAAAAATGTTTTTTCTTTTTTTTTTTTACTTCCATGCTGCTGCTGCTGACTGCTCAGAAAATGGTAATGGCCTCACTGAGTAGACCGTAGAATGCTTGAAATGCTTTATGGAACACTGTGCTTATTGCTTTTGGAATGGTCTGCTGGCTTTGCATAGGACTGAACACAAATATGAGCAATAGATGTCAACCGTACTGCTAACAGTAAAACATTCATTGTAAAGGCATGTGAATGTCTGACCTCTGTTTAATAAAACAGTAGGCTTCAATCATCACTGGAAACAACAGGAATATCAGTGTATGTAAATAAAGCCTGTGTTAAATTAAGTGAGCAGTGCTCTCTAAGACTATATAGTATTAGACAAAACTGACAATTGAAAATTTTGGTTCATTTCATGCCTTGGAAAGTGAGACAGAAAATTGAGGAATAATCAAAATAGCGTAATATTAAACATCAAAATAAATTTAAATCACTTCTGCATCAACACAGAAGACAGAAGCCTGATTAACCCTTCCAGCGCCATGTATTTTATTGACGTTCTTGATTGGTTGTCCGTTGCATCTCAACCGACAAGAGGGAAGTAACTGGTTTTTGTTAGTATGCATGCATTGCTTCAATGGAATAAACAGTGATATTAGCTCTTAAAGTAGGCAAACACATGGCAGGGTGCTTGGCAGCATAAATACTTCTTAATTTTAGTCATTCATTAGCCTAAGCTATAAGTTATTTTCTGTTCATTAGTAGTTTTATTATAGTACTCTAGAAAACCATACTGGTGCTATAGCTAGCATTGTATTTTACGGACTGTAACGCAATACTTTTTTCTTAGGCTGAGAGCCCTGTGCCTTGTAATATGAGTTTATGACAAATAATTTAGTAAGAAACTATAATTAAAAAAATCTGAATTTTGTGTGAGATTTGCCTTGTCATCAGGTGCGCCTTATAGTCCATAAAATATGTGGTGGCTGGTGTTCATACCAAACTTAATCTGTACTGGTAACTTTAATTAATGTCACCCATTTATATCAAAAGCCATAAGAGTAAAAGATGAACTGCTACTGTGGAGTTCAGTATCTATGTATACCGGTAGTTCACATTTTTCAAAGATCTGATCATCTTGATGATTTATACTGAAAACTAGTGTGCATTGATAGATGATACTATACTAATACTAAGGACTAATTTGAAAAGCATGTTGCAGTTTGTGCCCGTTTTATCAATTCTTATCATTAATAGTTTTTGTTCATAAAACTAGTGCATCATTGCATGATTTTACCAAATATTGATTTCTTGAATATTGTCCCTTTTCTCAGATTAAATCTATTTATACTTTGTAATTATGGAAACTTAATAATCATATTCCAACCCTTTCACTTTTTAGTGTTGGTATTTATCAAACAATTGCAGTTTGTAGACTAGCCAATCTAAAAACATTAGATTAGATATTTATAATCATTTTCTATAGCTCTTTCCTGCAAACAAACACAGTAACTAGCTAGCAGCCATTGTTTTCTCTTTGTGTTGGACTGCAACTTGTAAAACCCAACCTTCCTCTATATTTTCTGTCCCACCCCATCCAACCCCCACTCCCTACCCCCCATTCCCTCGCTCACTTTCTATGCATCTCTTTTTTTTTTTTTTGGTGTTGCTTTTTTTCTCTCCAGGCCACATTAAATGCCTGCTTTGGGTTTAACTCTTCTGGTGCCATGTATTTTGACGTTCTTGGTTGTCCGTTGCATCTCAACCGACAAGAGGGGAGTAACTATTTTTTCGAGTGCGCATGCGTTGCTTTAACGGAAGAAACAGTAACATAAGCTCTATTTTTAAAAACACCACATGGCAGGGTGCTTGGCTGTGAATGTCTTTGCATTTGGTGGGAGTGTACATTGATGTCTTACATTTGACCATGGTACTAGGAGAGTTAAGTTTGTAGAACAAGTCCATTGAAAAGCAAGGTGGCAGAATGGGCATCTTTTGGAGCAGTAACTTAGCATGGCTTGATAACAATTTAAATGTATTGAGAATATGTGGTACATTTGTTTCTTTTTCTTTTTTTTAACTGACACATTTGTTAATTGTGAATTTGTGAGTCTGGTGTAATGTTTCTTGGATTCATAGGGCTTTTCCTTACATAGTGCTTTTTCTCTTTCCCCTTTTTATGTTTTGAGCATTAGGTACAAATCTACAATGATAAAATGCTATATCTGTGCAAACTAACTTGTTACTTTTATTTTCATGCGTTGTGTTGTGTGTGACAAGGTTAGTTTGTGTTTTTATTGTTGTTTTGTGCATGTGGTGTTTTTTTTTGTGTGCGTGTGTTTTAAGACTGGTCCACTTAATGTCTTATTTAACAGATTAATGCTGTACAAAAGCATTGAAATTTGATCAGAATTTTATTTTCCTGTTCTTTATTAGCATGCAGGCTTTAAATTTACAGAGCTTCAGATTGTTGCGCCATTCACGCATAGCTTTTCAAAATGACGCGTGTTTAGACCTTGCAATGCGCCTGTCTGGCGCATGCCAATTTTAAAGCATGAACGGAGAGAGAGAGAGCATCATTTTAATCCTTTTTTTGGTCTTTTTTCCATCAGGTCACAAATATGTCACAACATTATAGTATTATACGTCATTCAGGTTTTGTAAGCACAAAAACGTACATGATCTTTGTTTTCTTTTTGTAGGTTTACAACTACATCAGTTCATGATGGTAAACTTATGTGCTAAGCTAACTAGTTTTCTCTCTCTCTCTCTCTCTCTCTCTCTCTCTCTCTCTCTCTCTCTCTCTCTCTCTCTCTCTCTCTCTCTCTCTCTCTCTCTCTCTCTCTCTCTCTCTCTCTCTCTCTCTCTTATACTGTATGTTTGCCAAATAATACCTTGACTTTTTATGGCAATATAAGTTCAGTTCTGTTCATACACACACTCCCCTGCACGTGTTCATGCGCACACATATATGCCTACAGCGGCATAATATGATAATGCATTGTAATGAAATTTAGGTTTAAAATTTAGTGGCCCTTCACTTTATAAAAAGTTACCACTCATTTTCTGTAGTATATGACCCATGAAGTCTGAAAACAATCTGAAGCTCTGAATTTATAGCATTGCTTAATTTCTGTAGCAGTTTGCTTTCTTATGCATGTAGAGTTTATATTTGATAGAACAAATGTATTATTAATGTTGCAATATTGTATAGTTTTTGGAAAAAAATTAACTCCAGGAATAGACTCTCTGCGTCATACAGAGCATTTTTAATACACTGAATATCAGAATGTTCTTTGTTTTGGAATATTCTATGTGTACTTAAAGAAAAAGGACTTATTGAATAACAAAGCATTTTATTCTGGTATCGACCATGTCATTTATTCTAATTAGAAGACGTGCAATAATTATATTAGTATTACGGAAACAAATGTAAAAACTTTTTTATATTGTTAATTGTTTATGATTTCTAAATAAAAGTTTAACAAAAAAATTTACTCCAGTTTTAAAATGGATGGTTTTGAAGTAGGAAATGTATCTGAAAGTACACATATTTTTTTATAAAAAAAAAAATTCTCAGAAAAAATAGAAATCTTCACTATGTTCTTATGTGACACTGATGCACACATTGGTCATATCAGTTGTTTTGTATGTTGCCAAAGCATGGCAGAGCTACCTTTGCTTTTGAAAAAGAAATGTCAACGAAAGCAGACTTAAGCAGTTAAGGGCCTACTACAGTACATGCGATTCAATCCCAATGCGATGCGATTGTGACGATGTCTGTGAGTCATGATTCACGCGAAATACTTCCGTCTAAAAATAATTCTACTATTTTCGCTCACTATTCTCAAGTGACCCCAATACATGAATCAAATAAAATGTCTGATACACAAATACAGATATTTCATCAGATTCGTGTACGGGGGACTACAAATATACTGAACAAAACTACTAGTAGGATTTCATCAGATTCATTTAGACAGTTGAATTTTATGAGAATCATGCCTCACAAATGTCAAATGGCATCGCATTGCAAGGCTGCCTACCGTCCCCCCTAAGGGGTATTTGTCCCTGGAAACAGTTGAAAGTGGCACCCTGTCCCTGGAATCCACTTTTCTGTCTGGTGTCCCTGGAAACTGAGTAGAATCAAAAGTTTGTAGAGCAGACCACTTGTCTTAGCTGACACCAAAGGATCTTGACTAATTATGAAGACAGGAACATCAGGTTACGGGTACTACAGAACACCAAAGGATCTTGAATATTTGAATTTGGGGCAAAGCACATTGTCACACATTGACCAAAAAAATATCAAGAAGACTGCAAGAAAAATCCCCAGGCACAGAAAGTTTGCTGCACACATCACAAAATAATCAAAAGTGTTTATTTTGACCCTGGTACATGGCATTGGGGTACGTAGTCCCTGGAAATAAAGTCTTGGTCCCTGGTTTTTAAGCAGTTTGTCCCTGGAAACTGCAATGTGAGGTAGGCATCCCTGGCGTTGAGATGGAACGGTATGTAGTGCAGACTTGTTTACTCTTCTCTTTTCGAGTAGATGTAGTATTCTACTCAATTTGGACCTCTACTACTCTTCCAAACTGAAAATAATGCTCTTTAATTCTTGATTACTACTCATTTTCAGTGAACATTGTTTGATGGTTTTATGAATAAAACTACACATTTTGCACCAAAGCTACTCATTTTAGCTATCCAGACTACTCAAGACTTGTGTAGGGGGTAAACAGGTCTGGTAGTGTGGCGACCCCTTTAGCGTTGTGCTGTTGGTGTGGGCAGGGCCACCTGGTGGACCTGGTTCACCACATGGGGGGCAGCGTGCGCCGGGACATGACGCCCAAGGTCACCCACCTCATCGCCAACTGCACCGGAGGGGAAAAGTACAAGGTGGGTCGTCGCTTCCTTCCAGGCTTCAAGGAGTCTGCTTGTGTGGATTTTATGCTGGACTGCCTTTGTTACTGTCAGCGTCAGTAATAATGGGAGACTTAGTGGGATTTTTTTCACGCTGGAGATGGCGTTTGTTACTCGAGTGGGGCTATTCCCCTCTGTATTCTTAGTTGGGGATCAAGAGAGAGCGAGATATAGAGAGGAGTCCTACCCTCTCTCTCTCACTACGCCCAACTAAGAATATAGCGTGATAAGCCCCTCTCGAGTGTCACGCCACCTGGCGTGAAAAAAATCCCACTAAGTCTCCCATTGGATGCAACCTGTAGTACAGTGGAACCTCCCTTATAAGACCCCCCATTAAGACTCCCTCCCATTTTAAGACCTACTTCTCTGAGATATTGCCCTTTGTGAGTATTAAAATTAGCTCCCTTATACAGCTCCCTCCCGTTTACAACCTCATTTTGGATTCTTTTTGAAGTTCTTATAAGGGAAGTTCCACTGCATTGTGTTTCTTCTTGTCACCAAAATTGGAAGTTAGTATAGTACAGTGGTTAAGTCATTTGTTTTTCTAAAGCTGATTTATCGGGTTTAAGTGAAGATGGGGTTGTGTTTTTCTGTGAAACTCATAAGAGATTATGTGCTAGAATTGTTCTCTTTTTTATATTAGAAATAGGTATGATTCTAAAATGCTGTGCTTGCGTATTCTGCGATGTAATGTTGATTAAGCTTGGCGTATCTGCTTTATCATCATTGGATGAAAGCTTTGTGATGATACATGTGTGTTATTATGAACAGTATGCCATGGCAATGGGCGTGCCCATCATGAGCGCCCAGTGGATACAGCGGCTGTGGGAAGAGCGCTGCAACCTGGACATGGACGCCACCAATCCCGACTTCATGGTGAGTTCCGTTAGCAGGTAGAACAAATGACAAACTTTGTGTGTAGTATTAATTTTAGTTCATTTGTTTTTAGTTTATAATTGTATCAATATTATTAATTTTAGTTCATTTGTTTTTGTTTATAATTGTATCAATCGGAAGAAACTTGGTGATACAGTGGAACCTCCCTTATATGACCTTCAAACATCATCCCAAATGAGGTCTTATAAGGGAGGGGTCTTATAAGGGAGGTGATTTTAATACTTACAAAGAAGGACAATGTCTTGGAGAAGTAGGTCTGATATGGGAGGGAGTCTTATAAGGGAGGTTCTACTGTAGCTATGATTTAGAATACTTTGTTAGATTGCCTTGGGTAAATATGCATAAGTGTTAGCTGGTCTACAATGAAGTTCATGCCCTGGTACAGTGGAGTCCGGGTAAAACGAATTTTAACGGAACACAGACTCAGTTCGTTGTATCAGGATTTCGTTGTACATGTACATGTACAATGTATGTTGAAAACAAAAACAGTTCAAACACTCGCCAATGATAACCGAAAACATAAACTTGACCAGTTTGGATCGTCTGTCTTAATCACGGGATGTACAAGGCTTGAAGAAGTTCAGCAGTGTTGTCTGATGCTGATCTGTTTTGGCACACTTTTCAACAAGTTTGTCCATTAAGTGACAACATAGGCTTTAACGAACTTTTCGATCTTTATTTTGAGCGCGAATTGTAAAGCGACCTTGAGAAACCGAATGATCTGTAGGAAGCCTAGGCCTAGCAGACGACCCAGTGTGAATCTAAATGAGTTCACGCATGCGCAGTTCATATTTTCCAACTTCCTTCCTCTTGACAACACGTTCTAGCTTGGAGTTGGAGTTTGAAGGCCTAGGTTTTTGCAGCGCATCGCACAGGCTGAGTTCGTTATAGGCTATTTTTCCAAGTAAATAAAATTATCCTGGGGCGTAGAACATGAGTTCGTAAAAAGCGGATGTTCGTTATTTCAAAAGGATTTTTTGTTCGTTATACCCATGGCTTTGCAAGTGACAAATAGAAGGGCATTTGCGGGAAATTGAAGTCAGTTCGTTAATCGCGAAATTTCGTTAAAAGCGAGTTCGTTATAGTTGGACTCCACCGTACAAATGTATAGCAACTCGGGGAATCTTTCTGCTGCAAAGATTCAGATTGTTTTCATACTTCATGTGCCATATGACCCATGGCTGCACAAAATGAGGGGTCAATTTTTAAAATAATGGACCACTTATGAGGTGTAATGATTGTTGTGTGTCTGTGTAGAAAATAAAGACAGTTTATCTAGGAAAACCACTAGAGGTTAGCAAGATACCTTGGAAAAAGCCAAAACGGACAGCTTTTCAAGTTTAAGACTTTTCTCTCATTGTTTTCTGTAATTCTCATGGAATGGGATGCACCCTAAGGGCGCACCACAAGGTGTTGACATGCACCATTATTAAAAAGAACGGGTCAATGACGCGGGTGCACCGACAATCTGAAGCTCTGCTGCTGCTATAAAGGTTTCAAGGCTCTGATGGTTAGAACCACCATTTGTATAACTATCTTGATTATAAAAAAAACAACTTCGGGACTTTCCTGGTATTGCAGTACCTCCAGGATCGTCCCACTATTTATAGTTATTAATGTCCCATGTGTGCCGGTTCCAGGCCGGAGGACATTAAACGAACTTTCATGGGTAGAACCATCTGTCCATCACCAAACACTTTATTTTGTGGTCATGGGTTCAAATATTCACTTTGTTTTAAATATCTTAGATTTTGCTTGCATATCCTAGCTCTTAGTCTTAACCATTTAAAATTGCCTGACAATTTTTAAAATGATACGATTGAAGCAGGATTTTGAGTGCCTTATAACTTGCATTAAATCTCTTTCCACCTTTCAGAAGAATAGGTCATTGCGGGGCAGAAGAAACACATTGAAACAAGCGGAACCCGCAAACCTACTGCATTGTTATGCATAGATCGATAGATACAGAAGTAAAGCGGAAGGGCTGACATTTCCAGCACTGCCTAGATGTATTAGCTATAGTGTACAATGATGGAGCCTGGAGATGTCATGTTGTAAAGTGTTCCATATTTTTGGTCATGTTTTCAGGCTGGTAAGATACATTGAAGTGTGTTTTGTAATACGTGGTCGAACTTTACACGGTGACAGTCCTGAGATGATCATGGCTGTTGACGGGTCTGTAAATGACTAAGTAACTAACTAAGTTAAGGGCAGAAATTGAATACAGTATCAATGAGATATGCAAACGTGCAAAACTGAAACTTTGACTTGAAAATTTAAAAAATCCTGTAATTGTGCATTGTTCAACTTTGAGAATATGAAGAGACAAAACCTCGTGTTTTCAGAATAACCACAAAGTGAATCCGTTCTTCGACTGCTGTCTTTCATTCCTGGGCTTTTCTGCCGGGGAACAGAAGGACATGGAGGAACTCACTGTTTCCAATGGTAAGCACATAATGCAGTACAGTATGTGCATTTTATCTTGGCTTATGTTTTGTTACTGTGTGAGTTTTCTGTTTGATTATGAAACCTCTTTAATATGTTTGTACTGTGTCGTTAGTTGTAAGTGTGTAGGCCTGAATGCTGAAGAGGAAAAAGCACACGTTTTGCTTTGTTTATTATCACAATATGTTAAGGCAATGAAAATGCTGATATACTGTATAGTGACTTGCTAAAGCTTGCGTCAAAATTAGCAAGAAAAAGCCTGTATAATGCAGAGCTGATTCTAGAGCGCAGGATTGGTACAATCCCCCGAAAATCTGTTCCTTCCCGCGATAATCGAGTCTTAATGCGGGCCGACTCCCGCACATTTGCAGAACTGCCCTCTATTTTCACCGATCGCTGCGGGCATGGCGTTCGTCGTCTGCAAAACCTGTTGTCTAGGCTACACAAACTGATCAACCAATCAATCGCGTTCATCTCATTCATTTTGAATACTGACGAGAACTTGCGAGAGTTTAAGCCGCCATATTGGATTTCTTCCAAAATGAAGCGCCTAGCCATGCTCCTTGATTTTGACTTTCGCAGAGGCAAAGTGGAAAAAAAGCAGTCTGTGCCACATGATGAGTCAGAGTGTGGAGAAGAGCTTGAAGAAACGGCGACTACATCCAAAAATTCGGAGAAGCAGCCCGATAACAGCGCCAGTGAAAGGGAACACCGGTTCCAAGACGACTGGCTGAAGAAGTGCCCTGAATGCTTTCAATTAACAATTTAAAAATAAACTTGTATGTCATGGCTGTTCTCCCTTGTATCCAGTGGACCTGCCACCAATCCCCCATTTTTTTCAGTCATAGGGGGGGAATGCCCCCCCTTTTTCAAAATCCTAGAATCAGCTCTGTAATGACTTTAAAGATATACTGTGTTTAATAACGTAAGCAGAGCATGCAATGAGACACAGTGTTATGAAACAGTTAAAATTGTGTATGTGCGTATGGACATGTCTGCATGTTTGTGTGTGTGCAGGGGGCTCGCACACATCACTGGGTGATGAGGAGGCCACTCACCTGGTGGTGGACGATGCCAGGGTGAAAGAACTGCCCTCCAACATCTCCCTGCCCCCCCTCATCGTCCGCGGAGAGGTAAGGAGGGTGGGGGGGAGGATGGAAGGAGTCATGTGGAGTCATAAGTCAAAGATGCCTGTCAAACTGACCTTTTTTTTTTTCTTTGAACAGAATTATTTTGTTTTGATTTTTGCTTGAATTAGAATCAACATTCCACTAGTAAATCAGAACTGAAATCAGAATATTTTGTTTGAACATTGGAAAAGAATGTTGTTGAAGAGTATATGATTGACAATATGGTAAGTGTCAAGTGTTAACATAGAAAAGACTTATATTTATTGTTGAACACAAAACTGACCAGGTTTGCTGGCTATCTTACTTGGTTTTAGGCCACCTCTGTGCCAAAACTTCATGAGAATCCATTTTGTTTTAATGGTGTATTTTGTTCATTTTAACGCACGCTTTGTGATGAGGGAATGAACAAGTATTGTGTTTGTTTCAGTGGTTCTGGGGCTGCATCCAAATGGGAGCCTGTGCTGAGGAGCAGTTGTATCCCTTCCAGCAGGTCAGTTGATGCACAGCGAACAGACATTACCATTTATCATAGGATTTTTGTGTGTGTGTTGATAGTGGGGATGAACTCATTTGTGTTTTTTAAAAGCTCGTAATTGTATTTTATCCTTAGCTGTCTTTTTTTTTTAATTGTGAAGATTGATCCATTTGCTTTTCAAAAGATTTTTTATTGTTCCATGCAAGCATTTTGCTGTTGTAATGGAGCATTGTTAATGTCCATGGTTTACAAAAGAAATATAAAAAAGCATGTCAAAAATGTAGAGATATTTTGTAGGTGACTGGCTGTGGTAGAAGAATTACCTGATGGCAGTACATGTATTTTAAAGCCAAAACTTGTAACATAGCTGTACACATATAATACTCACTCTTTCTATAGAATAGATTATGCTTTATTTCCCAATCTTTAGCCAAGAGGTTAATCACTTTTTATCTCTTCTAAGCACCATGGGCGATTACATTCGCCCCAAGACATCACTCTGCACTCCCACCAAATGCAAAGACATTCACTGTCAAGCATCCTGCCACATGTTACTCTGCTTTTAGAGCTTCTATCACTGTTTCTTCCATTGAAGCAACGCATGCACACTCAAAAAAAATAACTCCCCTCTTGTCGGTTAAGATGCAGCGGACAACGAAAAATGTCAAAAAAAGACATGGCACTAGAAGAGTTAAGCAAATGAATTGTAATTTTAAAATAGTTAACCACTCTGAAAAATAAACAATAACTAAAATAAATTGTAAGATAAAACTAAAAAGATGTAATTATGTTTAAAAGAATCAGAAACTGATATTTCTACCCGAAGATGCTTATTCTTTTTACTACTTACGATCTACAGATAAGAAAACCCAATGCTAATTTGATTGTGGATCTCCTTTCTTTAACAGCCAACCACAGAACCGGAAAGATCATTATCCACCACCAGCCTTCGCGCCAGATCTCGCAAGCGAAAGCGGTTGAAGCAGCTGGCCTGTGAGGGCGAGCAGGGGTCGCCCTTCGGCAACATCAAGCGACGCTCCGAGGAAGTGTCCGGCATCTCCCTCAGCCCCAACTCCTTCCTGGACGCCTCGCGCACACCCGACAGGAACGACACATCTCGTGAGTTGACATCGATGGGGGTGATTATGGTGGCCTAGGTTGTTGTCTGTGCGTGGAGGTTCTCACAAAAGTAAAAATGCGGCAGACACTCAGTTGTGGGGATGCCAGCTTTCATTTTCATCGTCATTAATTGTTCTGATCGTCCTTGACAACATGTTGAGAAACTAAGCAAAATTTATCTGGAGGTAGATGTCTGGTGCATAAAACAAAAAGAATCTTGTTTCGGAAGTTTTTTTATGAGTAGGATGTTATTTTTTAAGTTAATAAAGCGTTTAGGAGGGGAGGGAAAAAAGGGGGTCTCTTGTTGGTAGTTGTTGTGAATCTGTTTGTCTCATTACTAATATTTTTGTCTTTCTTTTCTATTGTAGTGTATTATCAACTACAGTTATTTGTGTGTATTCCAATGTGAATTTGTTTTATGTGAATATACTGAAGTGGAAAGAGTCCCTGTCTATGTATACTTGTGTGTGTTTACATGTGTATATATATCTATGTTTGAATTTATTTACTTTTTGCATGTGAGTGCCCATGTTTGTGAGAATGTCAATGTTTTTGGTGTGTGTGCTCACATGTTTTCTCTGTGTGTATGTGAAGGTACATGCGTGAGTCTGTATGCCTGTATGTGTGCGTGCACAAAATGAATTTATTGATGCGTCTGTTGCCAGAGGGTAGCCTGGAGAATGCAGAGAACAAGCCCATTCCCCCCAACAGCAAAATCTCCAAGCGGAGACAGGTGATCCACGAGCTGCTGCAGACAGAGACCAACTACGCCGCCATCCTTCACACTCTGCTGCATGTGAGATCTTCAGCTTTACCTCAGTTATTTTGGTACCACACCTTGCAGATAGCTGCTGCATGTGAGATCTTCAGCTTTACCTCAGTTATTTTGGTACCACACCTTGCAGATAGCTGCTGCATGTGAGATCTTCAGTTTTACCTCAGTTATTTTGGTACCATACCTTGCAGATAGCTGCTGCATGTGAGATCTTCAGTTTTACCTCAGTTATTTTGGTACCATTTGCAGATAGCTGCTGCATGTGAGATCTTCAGTTTTACCTGTTATTTTGGTACCATGCAGATAGCTGCTGCATGTGAGATCTTCAGTTTTACCTCAGTTATTTTGGTACCATACCTTGCAGATAGCTGCTGCATGTGAGATCTTCAGCCCTCAGTTATTTTGGTACCACACCTTGCAGATAGCTGCTGCATGTGAGATCTTCAGCTTTACCTCAGTTATTTTGGTACCATACCTTGCAGATAGCTGCTGCATGTGAGATCTTCAGCTTTACCTCAGTTATTTTGGTACCATACCTTGCAGATAGCTGCTGCATGTGAGATCTTCAGCTTTACCTCAGTTATTTTGGTACCATACCTTGCAGATAGCCCACACTCTGTGCTTTTTTTTGGTTTCCCTTGACTTGGTTGTTGTCAGGCTTAAGAATTGTTTGTAGCTAACCCTTTCAACTCCAGCCATTTTTCAGCCAAAACTTTCCATTAAACGGGGTAGAGAAAATATTTTGTCTGCAATATTGGGGATTCCCAGACCTGTTTACCCTTACGATTTTGCCGTAATTTTTACGGGAAAAAACCGAAATTACGGAAAAACAAAATTCTAAACATGAAAATCGCGAGTCGCGAAGTTTCGTCTGCTGTGGTTTTTGTCAAATGCGGTAAGAAGACATTTTCGGTTTCCGCGCGCATGCGTCTTTCACTTTGTTAAAGTCAATATGGCGGCTCCAGCAAAGAGACTCGCGCCGAAAGGCAATACCGGCTCTTCCAAAGCTCCAAAAGTTGGAAAACTTGTGCAAAAGTTTCGCGATGCGTACTTGAAAGTACCTGGAATCCAGCGATCAGTACTCGGTGACGAGTACGCCTGTTGCGTGTACTGTAGCAGGGACTTTTCCATCGCGCATTTGGGTCAGTATGACATTGAATCGCACTGCGCATCGAAAAAGCACCAGATGTACGTTGCTTCAAAGAAAGACGCAGCAACTTCGCACAAGATGACGTCGTTTTTTAAAGCTGAGAAGAAGAACACTGAGAAGGAGGTTGATGACTTGGCCGTGGTTAGAGCTGTAGCAATGATGACGGAAACTCTAGTGAAAATGAACATTCCATTGACTGTGGCTGACGTACTCACAATAACTGTGTGCAATGTAGGATGATTTATGTGTGTAAATATAACTTTTTTCCCAAACAATTCCCACTGCCAGATGTTAAAGTGATCCAAAATCCAACAATCAAGCATGAAAAAAGACTTTAAACTGAGTGCCTAGAAGCTGAATAGCAAGCAACAGAATGGTGTCTTCTGGTTCAGGCAGCAGGTAAGAAAAAGTGTAATAAAATATCAGTTGTTATTAATTATTGTGTTAAGTAGCTCCATGTCGTTGTGGTGTGCATGATTAGCAAGCCTGTGACTGAAAAGTTGCCGAGTATTGCGAGTATAAAAATTACAGAAATTTTTGGTGAAATTACAGAATTTTGTCTGAGATATTACAGGTATGCGATTTGAGGGTAAACAGGTCTGGATTCCTCTCTGACATGCATAAAATAGGGTCTATCCTTACCTCCCAAATTAAGAACATAAGGTCACTGGATACCAGACCCTCTATTGATGCCTTATAGTGACATGGGTGTTAAGTCAGTGTGGTGCCAAGAGGCGACAGTAGCGATGAAAGGGTTAATGGAAACAGGCGTTTGTCCCATATTTGTTTTTCTTTCTGACAAGCAAGTGGTGATCAGGTACTGGGGTTTTGAGAAGAAAAAAAACTTGTACATAATGTACTAAAACTTAGAAGGAATCAACACTTTGGATCAGGTAATGCTGATGATTAGTGATAAAAGTAGGATATGAAGCTTAACCCTCTTGTGCCTGACGCTCTGTGCTCTCAATCACCTCTGAAATCCTAACCCAAGGGACGTCACTCCATACAAAAGGCAGGGTAGCGTCAGAAAAATAATAAAATAAAATATACCCTACCAGTACCATATTTTGTGTTGTTGTTTTTTTTTGAATGTGTTGCCGAGATGTCTGTCTGAGTTGCAAAAGGAATTCCAAGATGTTATGGGGATGCATAGTTCCACACAAAAAATCAAAATGCCAAAGTGTATTCGCAAACTGCATTCACTAGTCATTCACTGCCTACTTTTGCAGACTGTTGAAGCCTAAGACGACTGAAATGGAAATGTAGATCAAAACCATTCACTTACCCTTTCACTTCACGATCTTTCACAAAAAAGGGAATTTTCATCGCTGTCATCACTCGGTGAATGCAATAACGACTCATCATCCATGATGTAAAAGTCGGGAAAATGCCGATGTCAGTAACACGACTTCAAAAATTCGCATCGTTAGAACAAGTTCATCGTTAGAACAAACACAAGCTCGCTGCCGAAATAGGTCAGAATACACTCCTTACTCATCACTTCGCGATCTCATAAGTCCCATCTTTCACAAAAATAGGACTATTCATCGCTTTCCTCAGTCAATGGACGCCATAACTGTTCGTCATCCATATTGGAAATATCGCGAAATGCCGAAGTCGGTCACTAATTTTCAAAAATTCATATCTTTCAAACCAATCGGCCTAGAAGCCATTGCAAGCAGCAGGACGGAAGTGTAATCTATAGCGAAAGCGAGGCTGAAGCGCTCACGTGACTGCCATGTGATAGAAACAAAATGTAAGCGCCCAAACCAGCCACGTGGAATCCGTACGTTCCCGAACGTTCTAGACGTTTCCGATCCGATTTTTTTTTTTACGTTCACGACCGTTCACCGCACAAGAGAATTAAGATAAAGTGATGCAGCATGGAATGGTGTGGTAGGGAAGGCAATACAGTGGAACCTCCCTTTTAAGACCTTGACAAATCATCCAAGGTAAGGTCTTAAATGGGAGGGATTTGTATAAGGGAGGT
The DNA here is from genome assembly GCA_017654935.2 of Phymorhynchus buccinoides. NCBI lineage: Eukaryota > Metazoa > Mollusca > Gastropoda > Neogastropoda > Raphitomidae > Phymorhynchus > Phymorhynchus buccinoides. The sequence continues at coordinate 20,022,375 of CM065681.1, read as the reverse complement.
AATTTTAATACTTACAAAGATGGGGCAATGTCCCAGACAAGTACTGAAGTAGGTCTTAAATGGGAGGGAGTGTTATAATGGGGGGTCTTCTAAGGGAGGCTCCACTGTGTTTATTCCCCTTTTGACTCCTCTGCTAACTTTCATAAAGAAAGAATAACATAAAAAATACTTGCAAGCAACATTCTGGCTCTAGGGTCCATTTATGTGTACAGGTACATTCAGGTTTTGTATTCTACATTTGTAAAGCTTTATCTTTCTTGTTTTCTTGTTTATTATAAACAATGAGAGTTTTCACCCTGTAGGCTGATTTCAGGCTTTTTGATGGCTGCATAGGTCATTTTTTTAGATCAAAAAGAGACAATCTGAATATAGAAATATTTCTTATGAGTGAATGAAAATGAATTAAATATATCAATTCTACTTCTAATGCTCTTTTTAAGGTTTGCATTGCAAAGAAAGCTTCAGTTTCAGGGGGCTTTAGCCTGTTTCAACCGCTTTTCAGCCTAAATGTTGTTGTCGAACCCTGGCTTAAGAAACCCAGGGATCATCCCAACAGCTGAACACTATGGTACAAATGCACCAGCACCGTTTTTAATTACTCCGCCATGTGGGCAGCCACACTCCGATTTCAGAGGATTTGGGAGACAGACGATGTTACGCTAGGAGCTTGTGATGGCTAAAGACAACCCCCGCATAACTATGCAGAGCATATTGCAACATTTTGATGTAGCCTTGGTGTTCTAGCCTACGTCAGTTGGTCTGACACAGCCTTAAGCCAAGGCAATCATCCTAAATGATTTCTCAATCTCATGCCTGTTAGTGCTATCTCCTGTTGTTTACAGACGTTCAAGGAGCAGATAGACAAGCCTGATCAGTACAGCGGTCCTCTGCTGGCGGCCCAGGACAGCAAAATCATCTTTGGCAACATCCCCCCGATCTACGAGGCGCACAGCCAGCTGAGGGACGACCTGGCACACCTCCTCGACCACTGGACCGACACCGCCTCCGTGGGAGACCTTGTCCTCAAGAGGGTCAGTTTGTTGGGAAAGCCCAATTCTTTTAAGCATTTTGAAAATGCCTCTTCTTCTTCTTCTTCTTCGGTCGCTCAGTTTCCTGTCGATAATGAGTGCAGATGCGTCATGCTGCTGTTATGCACCTAACTAAGAAATATTCAGTCCGACTTCGGCTGGAGGAAATCTTTTTGAAAGTGTTTCGTGAAGAAAAAAAAAGGCAGAAAGATAGTAGATGACGGTAAGCAAAGGGAATAGGCAGAGTCAAAGAGAGTGACAGATGAATACTATCCCGACGGCAGCAGCGTCTGCGCTACACTTCCTGTGTGACGGATAGCAGAGCTAGCATCACTTCCCTGTCCACGGCAGCAGCGTCTGCGCTACACTTCCTGTGTGACGGATAGCAGAGCTAGCATCACTTCCCTGTCCACGGCAGCAGCGTCTGCGCTACACTTCCTGTGTGACGGATAGCAGAGCTAGCATCACTTCCCTGTCCACGGCAGCAGCGTCTGCGCTACACTTCCTGTGTGACGGATAGCAGAGCTAGCATCACTTCCCTGTCCACGGCAGCAGCGTCTGCGCTACACTTCCCCTGTGACGGATAGCAGAGCTAGCATCACTTCCCTGTCCACGGCCTATTTTGGCACGTTTCTGTTGTTGTTTTTACGGTCACTAAACAAACGCTAACAATGAAGTGTTTGGTATCAAAAGAAAGAACAAAGCCAGTACTTATGGGATATGGTAACATTTATTCAATTCCTGATATCATGCAGTCATGCTTTTGTCTTAAAGTAACCAAGGTTACGATGTTAAAAAAAACTTGTTTACATTTCATTCCGCTCTGTACAACAACAAAATATGGAGTAAAATGGGAAATAAAGCTTCAATCTTACCCTCAAATCATCCAAGAATGATTATATAATCCATTTCCGAGGAAACACGTACACACAACACAGACATGTTTTTCCCGAGGCAAAAGGTCAGGAAATCCTGTTTCCAGGTTACGCATTCCAAAGCCACATTCCAGCACGTAGACAGCTTGCAAGCAGTCAAAGTAGTAACAGTAACCTTGCTAAACCATCCCTATGACTTACTACACAGGTTGCTTCCCTTAGATCGAACTCGTAGAAAACAGAATTTTTTTAAGTTGAAGGCACAGTTAACTGTGCCTCCGTCCATGGAGGCAGAATTCACGGGCACAGTTAACTGTGCCTCAGTCGTGGGGGAATAGAAACGTGAGGCACGATATTGTGTGCCTCAGTCTGGAAAAGGTTAAAAGAAGTTACAAGCACAGAACTTCCAGGTGGAGAAACTATTTATGCAAAAGACCCCACTGGGGGAAAATGCCTGTTCAGTATGGGGAAAGGCAAATTGCGAAGCTATTTTGTAATGGGAAAGTCTCATTCATTAGCACTTGTTCTGTTCTGTTACAGGAAACTTGTATTCTGAGGTGCACTTTTGTTTTAAACAGTTAACACTCTGCTCCATATCATTATGGGGGAACTCATATTCTCAAGCACTTTGTCCAAAATTTGGTATTCTAAACGAGAAAGCTGTGTAGGTACCAAGCAAGACCTGAAGACAACCACCAACTTCATCGACAACACCGGACTGTACATCTAAGGCATGATTCAGCTGGAACGCTAAAGAAGAAGAAGAAGCTATTCTAAAAAAGGGAAAGTCATAGTGTCGGAAAATCTGCCATTTTAAAAGGGGAAAGTCATTCTAAAAGCCCTGTGTATTAGAAAAGGAAGTTTGTTAGCTTTGTATCCAGAGCTTATGCTTTTCTTTGTCTGTATGGCTTGTACCCACGTGTCGTCATATCCGGCCACAAGGAGCGTGCCATATTATGGGAGACCGCCATCTTAGTCCGTAACTTTGTTTGAAAAATGCCAGATCGATGCTGTTTACACACAAATCTGACTAAGATGGCGACACTTCCGTTGGAAGGGTCGAGATGCGCACGTAGGTGGTGGGGAGCCATATCTGTTGGGAACGTATGTGGATTCACCTCATTGAAGCCTGAAACCAAATAATATGGATGTGCTGTTAGGCAGTGGCCAATTCTTTCCTTCAAGGCAGTTATTGAACAGTGTGTATGTTATTTGCAGGCAGATGCTTTCACAAAGGCCTACCCCAACTTTGTGAACTTCTTTGAGAACACCAAGGAGACCATCATCAAGTGTGACCAGACCAACCCTCGCTTCCACGCTTTTCTCAAGGTCAGTCGTCACACATGCTGTGGTTTCTATTTTGGTTTTTTTGCCTTCTTTCGTTTATGAGTATTTAAGATGCTTTATGTGCCAGGTAATACAGGTTTGTTAATGCCAGCAGATTTAGATAGTAATTTAACAATTCTAATTAAGAAACTGTCAAAGGTTCAATAAAGAAACTTGAAAATGTTTAGAAGGAAATTAAGTTTTTAAAAAATTGATTCTAGACTTGTTTGTTTTTCAATTTTGATGGGGTAAAAGTCGAACATGTTACTGTTAGTAATACTTGTTATTGGATAGGTTATCAGTGATGTTCCGAGGCCCCGGTCACAGGCCATTGACCTATTAAAATTGAAAATGTGATATTGTGTTCTCCCCTGTCAGGACAAATGTCTGATGAAACTTTGAACACTGGCACACTTTGTTCTATTGATATCTCTCATATCAGGACAGTTTGTCCTATCACTTTTCAATCCTCAGTGCATTACTGGGTCATAGCATTGGTTGAGCCCATTGTGGTAATTGTCATAGGACAAGCAGTTGTAGATTCTGAAAGGCTGTATTTCGATTCTGCCTGTTTTCAATACATTAAAAAAAAAAGTAAGAAAGTTTTCCCTGTGGTCAGGTGTGTCTGTCCAAGCCGGAGTGTGGTCGACAGACATTGCAAGAACTGCTGATCCGCCCTGTGCAGAGGCTGCCCAGCGTCATTCTGCTTTTAGGAGGTACGTTTTACAAAGATTAACAATGGAGTGGGGGGAATATCATACTGATAATTGAAGCCACGGGGTATGAAAACCAACAACCCAGCTGCTGTGTGTTACTGTTAGCATCGTGCTTTAGATCCAGACTGTTCCCACGACTAACAGTTGTTGCAAAGTGATAATGTTGCTGGCTAGGACCAAAAAAAATTCAATTCAATCACGGTCAAAGGTATATTTGTGGTGGGATTGTTCACCCCTTAATTTAGCCACTCTAATGAAAAGACTGTAGCCAGAAGGTTATGCCTTCTTCACTTGTGTGTCAGACAATAATTATTATCCTCAAATAAGCTAACCAACACTGCAGATGTTTCTCCTTCTTTTTTGTTCAATTCTGGTTTAACACTGGGATATGTTGAAACAGAAATTGATAAACCTTCTTGTGTACTTCATCATAAAAAATTTAAAAAAATCTCTAAGAATGGCCTTTCATGCTCTGCTCCCAGGCATAATGAGTTTGATATTGTTTTCTGCACCATCTCAATGATTTGGGGTCAAATACAGATCGCTAGTGTAGATTTTTTATTGAATTTGTTTGACATGTACTGATGTAGTTATGTTCTTGGAATGGCACCTCACTTTCAAGGGTTTTATGCATAAACAGTTATTGTGTTTGAAATAAAACTTTTTTTTTAAATGTAATATAATTCATATGATGTGGACTTTTATAGATGTTGCTTTTCATTTTGTAAGTCTGAATGAAGTTTTGCCGTTTAATTTTCCCAACTGAAAAAAATGTTTCAGGGATTGTTAACTTATTTAATGTCTGTTTTTGCATAATTTTCTTGGTTAAATTTATGTAAATGTTGATCTTAAATGTAACAAAATTAAACTTCTTTTTTTTCAGATATTTTAAAAAGTACACCAAGCAACCACTGTGACAAGGAGAAACTGGAACAAGCCATTGACAGTTTGAAAAATGTTTTAACGTAAGTTTTTCTTGATTGGTTTGCAGAATATTTGTTTAGAAAAATTGCTGATGCTAATTGTTTAAATGATTAAAAGGGTTTATAAACGTTTGTATGCTAAATAAAAACAGGGTAAGGGTTGCAAATCACACACACACAACACAACACACTGAATGTCTTCATTACAGAACCAGACCTGCCTACCCCTATGGATTTTCCGTAGTTGCTACGGAATTTGACTATAAACTACGGAACTACGGTTGATAACCAAATTCTACGATTTTCTGTTACCGAAAAGTACGTTTTCTAGCACGGTTCGTTTGAGGTCCGCTTGCCTGTATATAGGTTCGTCTGAAGTTCGTATAGGCGTGCGACAAGTAGGGCTCTCGCGCATGCGCCGTCCTACATTAGCGTGAACAAAATGGCGGCGAGAGAAAGCATTCAGTCGGGTGACAGTGATTCAGTTTGCGAAAGTTATTTCATTGAAAAAAATATCAAGAAAGATCGAAGAATCAATATCTTCTCAGGCATGCCGTGCACAATGCACAGAAAGTTTTCTGTAGTGCGGATGGGCAGAACGCGAGATCGCTTGCACCGTGTGCCGATGTGATTTCTCAAGTTGGGGGGCAGGGGCCGACGGGCCACGGGAGACTCGATGATTGACAGCGGCATGTTGAATCAACAACACGCATCGCAATCGGCGTTAGCTGCACCGAAAAACACCCAGAACATAACACATTTCTTCACTACAAACAATGAAACCGAGCTGGGTGTCAAAGATTTGACTCGGGCAGAGACGACGCTTGTGGAACTTGCAGTGTCGATCACTCGCATGGCCACAGTGTTCGGCCAGACACACGGAGGTATTCGAAGTGAAACTAAAGTAGGCCAGATGTTTTCCCATTCTTTCTGAGTTTCTCTCTCTCTCTCTCTCTCTCTCTCTCTCTCTCTCTCTCTCTCTCTCTCTCTCTCTCTCTCTCTCTCTCTCTCGCTCTCTGATTTACTGTTGGTCTTTTTCTGTTTTTCTTTTTCTTGTGTTGTTGCTGTTGTATTTTTTATTCATGACTGTCTCTCCTATAGATCAAATATCATTTCTTATTGTACCCCCTCCCTACCTTCCCTCTCTGTGTTTCTCTTTCTCTTTGATCTCCATATCCCCCCCCCCCCTTTCTGTTTTTTTCTCTCCCACTCACTTAGGTGTGTGCTACTACTGATACAGTGATAGTCACATTTTTTAAATAAAAATAAATTAACAATGCATTCATACTGATGCATACTTTAAATATAAATATAATATTTTTTATTTTATTCTTGTTTCTCTGACTTCGGACCTGACAGAAATAGTGCCATAAAAATCAAATTGTTGATTAACCGAAAGAAGGAGAACACACAGATAGACACACACACAGTGACACACACACATGCAATGAATGACATGCACACAGTGACACAAAGAGACACAGTGACACAGTAGCACACGCATTGGGTCATGAAAAAATACTGCAAACTTCATATTCAGTTTGTTAATGCATGCAAAGCGAAATGTTATGGTCATGCTTTGCATATGAAATGATGTCGCGTCGCGCGACATGACTACTGAAAAACCTCTCAAAACTACTGAAAATTGAACTATTTCTGAGTTAAAGCTACTGACAAGCATTTTAGGGGTAGGCAGCTCTGCAGAACTGAAAATGTTACTGATTCCAAACTGATGACACATACGTTACAGCACAACTGACTAGATGGCAAGATCTGTGGTGAGACTAGGTCATGCCTGATGATGATATTGATGATGGTGACAGTGATAATTTTGATGATGATTGGTGTTGATGATGATGATGATGCAGACACATCAACGAAGACAAGAGAAAGACGGAGGGACAGATGGTGATGTTTGACATCATCAACGACATAGACAACTGCCCGGTATGTGGGTCTCAAGCGGGTTTTTTCCTTTCCATTTATTGAAATTGTCAAGATGCTTAGTTTATAATCACTGCTCTCTCTCTCTCTCTCTCTCTCTCTCTCTCTCTCTCTCTCTCTCTCTCTCTCTCTCTCTCTCTTCTCTCCTCCCTCCCTCCCTCCCTCCCTCCCTCCCTCCCTCCCTCCCTCCCTCCCTCTCTCTCTCTCATCTCTCTCTCTCTCTCTCTCTCTCTCTCTCTCTCTCTCGTTTTGTTTTTAAGACATTCAGTTTTAATGAATGGCATCTTTGTCATTACCTTAAGGCTTGTAAAAAGGTGTATAATGCAGATTTCAATTTTTAGAATATTTTCTTGACATTCTCAGATTCTGTGCTGTAAATTTATATCATTTTATTAAATGACAATTTAAATTACCAGTAAGCAAGTTGAAGTTAGTGTTAAGCAAAAAATTAACCATACCAAATCTAGTGAAACAGTATGAGCAGATGTTCTCATTTGAACATACTGTACATATTGTGCAATATAAATATATAACTTATCAAGTTTCGGTGGATCATTGTTTTATACTCTCTTTTTTCTTTTTTTAGTCAATTCGCCAAAAATCTGCATAAGAGTAAGACTGTCTGCATTCATTACCGTATTTTACTCAAGGCATTACTTTTTTTCCCAGATTGAGAGCCATTTGCCTTATAGTATGACTAAAATAGTAAGAAACTATCTACGGGGTTGTTGTTTGCCGTCGGCCTTCGGCGATTCGCCGGAAATTACAAAAAATGTCCTAAAAGTCAACCGTCCTGTGGGCCGAAGGTTTGATTACCAAATCGGCACAAGTATGTCCATTTTTTTTTTATGAACAACGAAGTGTATCCGGGTTTTTTATGAACAACGAAGTGAAACAAAGTTTGCTTGCACCACGTGTGACCGAGATCAAAAAGCTAACTTTGTCACGTCATGATTTTGCTAGCACAAGGCCAATTTCCTCGTGAGAGTTGCTTCCCTTGCTGCTTATGGCGGACGTTTGCCACACCGTAGTGTGAGTCTGTGTGATCTGACAGTTAAAAAAACAAATCAAATTCATTGTCAGTGAGAGTTTATGTTGACCGAGTGAGAGGGCCTAAAATTGTTGAAATTGGCCTACGGTTTTGTGGCTGTTTAGGCCAAATGGCCTAAAGTGAAAATTTCTAGCACCATCTCTGATATATGATATTTAGGAACTGCACCTTATAATGAGGTGCGCCTTATAGTCCGTAAAAATGGGTAGTTGGTTTGTATTATGATGATCAAGACTGTCTCCAAGTAATATTTACCGTTCAAGCTCTCTAAACTGGTATCAAATCTTAAATTCAAACAGCCCGTTAAAAGCATCTTAGAGCATTAAATGCTCACACTCTTCTTGTATCCGTGATTTATTGTTGCGCTCTATTGTCTGATTTTAAAAGTTTATTGCTTGTTGATATGTTTTAAAGTTTACTGTGTGTTGATATGGTTATCAGGCCACGCTGTTGTCGTCACATCGCAATTTTGTCAGCCGAATAGATGTGGTGGAGCTGACTGACACATTGTGTCGGCGCGGTGACCCCTTGACCCTGTTTGTGTTCTCGGACAGTATTGAGGTGAGGGGTCCTTTATATTCATACTGACCCAGTAGGTATTTCTACATCTATTTTTCGAAATGGGATAATCACAATGTTAGAGTTTGCACTCTATGTTTCCGAAAATCGTGTGGGGTTTTTTAGTCTACAAGTACACTCACCACTAATTCACCTATGTTTATACAAATGAAAGCAATGGAGATGAATGAAGGTGTCGGTGAATATGTGTTTTGTGCATGTGACTGCTACTACAGTACTAGTTTATTTCATTTTATCTTATGATTGTGTTATCTCACTTTCATGTAGTGAATCTTTTGCCCTTCTTTGTAAGTATTAAAATTACCTCCCTTATACAACTCCTTTTTTAGATTTAAGACCTCATTTTGAATGATTTTTGAAGGTCTTATATTTATAAGAAGCCGGAGTTTCCACTGTACTAAAAATGAAAGCAATGGAGATGAATGAAGGTTTCGGTGAATATGTGTTTTGATGGTCTGTTTAAAAATTAAAAAAATTGTGCATGTGACTGCTACTACAATACTAGTTTAATTCATTTTTTTATTATGATTATTATCTCCCTTTCATATAGTGAATCTGGTACATGGGATGAAGTCTTTGCTTCAGAGTAGTGTGTATGTCTCTTTAATATTAACCCCTTCGCTGCCAGAGGAAGACAGAAATGATCAATTTTCTCATTATAAAATTTAAAAGAGACCTGTTGGACTCAATCTGAGAAAAGGGTCTAGAGATATATCTTTCCTGACTTGTCTAAACCAAAAACCATCATTCCAGGACTATGACATCAAAAGTTATGACATCATCAATGACATCACACACCACCTAGTAGACAGGGGACTGGGTAGGGAAGGGGTTAAAATGATATTACAGCTTGTATGCCGTTTTAAAAATAAACTTTTTTGGTCTATTCATTGTTGCTGTTACTTATACAGTGGAACCTTCCTTATAAGACCTTCAAAAATCATCCAAAATGAGGTCTTATAAGGGAGGGGTCTTACAATGGAGGTAATTTTAATACTTGCAAAGAAGGGCAATGTCTCAGAGAAGTAGGTCTTATGTGGGAGGGAGTCTTATAATGGGAGGTCTTATAAGGGAGGTTCCATTGTAGATACTTTTTTTTCCCCTGCCTTGATGACTTAGATCTGCAAGCGGCGGACGAAAGGTCTGGCGACAGGGAAGAGCCTGACGCCGCACAAAGCCCCGCAGAAGACCTTCAAGCACCTGGAGATGCTGCCCATGTCCTCGGTCAAACGGGTCCTGGACTTCACCGAGACTGACGGTACTTGGTTTCCTTCCTCATGTTGCGTTCACTATGCCACCAGTGAATTGCCAGTAGTGTTTGCATTTGTAAAACTTGTAACTGAAAATCAGATTCCTTTGCTAGGTACCATTCAATCCCTCCCTCCCACAGCAATAGCAAATATTTTTGTTCATGAATGTTCAGTGCATGCTTCAAGTAAAATCCGAACCCGATGTGGAGTCAGACATATGTAAGTCAAGTGATGGAATAGGGCATTTGCCACGAGTGTTAGTTCTCTATGCTAGACTACTGATTTGCCCGCACTCATTCTGCCCGAGTTACACTGACCTTTCTAATTCAACTCGGTGAAATTCAAGGTCGCCGGCATGTGGCAAATGCCCTATTTCCTTAGCAGAGGCTAATACTCATACGCTTTGTTTTATAAGTTTGTGGACAAAAGGTGCCCACTTAGACCTAGAAACATTCAAGTGTTCACATGCACTCAAGAAAGTTCATACTAACCTAGGATAGTAGAACATGCAAGCACACTCACTGTATCGATCTTGTGTGTTGTACAGTATTTTCTTGTTAAGACATCCTGTGACTACACACTGTTTCAGAAAAAAACAAGAGATTATGCTGCTGAAAGAATAAACACGATCTCAACACTTAACCCATGCATCACTAACACCTACACCCTACTCTTTGGCGATCAAAGTTTATCAGTGTCAGAAAACTAACAAATATTCAAAACCGTGCAGCATTTTATAGAGCTAAGTAAAAGGCTATAAAATTCAAACCCCTGCTTCCTTTCCAGCTCTTGCATCCTTACCAGTTCATGTTCTTACCTAATATTTTAACTCAGTTAGTTTTGGTGTATCTCTGTTTTCATCTTGGCGTCATTTCATGTAATCCTAATGTCATCATCGTGTCCTATTTCGTTTTATTGCGACGTGGGGTTGGAGTTCTGGTCTGCAGAGTGGTGTGAGGTGGAACTCTCTCTTCTCTCTCTCTCTCTAGCTCTCTCTCTCTCTACTCTCTCTCTCTCTTCTCTCTCTCTCTCTCTCTCTCTCTCTCTCTCTCTCTCTCTCCTCTCTCTCTCTCTCTCTCTCTCTCTCGCTCTCTCTCTCTCTCCCCCTCTCTCTCTTATCATGTTTTTGTCTATTGCTATGTCCATTGTTCGTTTGGTTTGTTGTGACTTTCTTTTCAAAAACATTGCTTGTATTTCCTGGTAAAATTCCGCCAATGTTTATACTGTGTAATTCGTTTTGAACTGAGCACGCCATAAGCTCTGCTTGTTGTTGCTTCAGTTATGTCATAGTTGTTGTTCATGTTGATTTGGAAAATAAAACATTTAAACCAGAGATTAAAAGAATGCCAGAACTGTACTTAAATTCAGCATGGGTTCTACTCTTTCATTTTTACACTCATTTCAGATTTTTTACCAGAAACTGAACTTCATTTATTTTTTATATTTATCCACCCAAACAGAAAAATGACCACAAGTGATTTGGGGCGTTTTGAACTTGGTTCTATCTTGGAAGTTTACAAAGGCAATGTAATAATTTCACAAGGCTTATCAAACTACTGTCTCTGTCTATCATTTTAACTGTCTGTCTATCTCGTTATCTCTCTCATAACGTGTCCCCCTGAATCGTCCGATGGGGCTCTGCCCCTGTACCCTGCCGGGATCATGGGTCCCTGGACCCCTGCCTTTCATTTTTTTTCATTTTGGGGAGTTGCACCCATGATTCGGGGATTTGGGTGTTTTTCCCAGTTTGTAATGTATGATTGTTGTTGTCGTTTTCAGAGTGTGTGTGTTCGTTTGGCGTCATTTACCGCAACAAGGAGCACAGTGCGGAGAAGCTGCTGAGCTTTATGCTGGAGTCAGCAGAGGCGCACAAGGAAGAATTGCTCACCTCGCTCTGTAAGACCATCGTCAACGCCCTCTGTCGCACTGACTATGTAAGTTGGTTATAGTTGGGAAAGTGAGAACATTAAGAGCTGAGAAACAAACCCCTATGGGTAAAACCATGCTGCTGTGAGGTATTCAAATCATGAGCTCCTTTACAAATAGACGCAGCTTTTTTTCTGGTTGGAATTCCCCCCCCCACACACACACACAAAAAAAGGAGAACAAATCTTTTTAAAGACCCACCAGATCACGTGTCAAAAGCACAGGTTTCACGTGTTTCTCTTATAGCTGGTAAGAAATCTTGTTTTGACCAGGTTTGACTCCCATACAAATGCCCCCAACTTGAAAGCGAAACATCATTTTAAAGAGCAGCCTCAATTTGAAGTTGGGGGAATTTGTATGTGGGTCACAACTACCCAGAAAAAAACAAGGGACTTAATCGTGGTGAGTCAGTGTGTCTTCAAGACTGAAAAGAAAATGAATCTTCTTCGTCAATCGCTCAGACAGTTTTTTTTGTCAGTTACGAGTGCAGATGCGTCATACTGCTGTTAGGCGTCTAACTATGAAATAGCTAGGCCCAGCATGTCCAACTTCAGCTAGAGAAATTCTTTGTAAGAGTTTCTTGACAAAAAGCAGGAGAATGGACCAGCAAGACAGAAAGATAGTAGATGACAGTAACTTAGTAAGCAAAGGGAAAAGGCACAGTCAAAGAGAGTGACAGATTAGAGGAAGTTACAAGCACAGAACTTCCAGAAGGTGGGGGAACCATTTGTGCAAAAAACACCCCCGGTATCCCCATGGGGGAGGAAAATTACAATAGTCAGAGGAAAAGGAAGAGGATATGGATAACAAAATTTAAAATCTAGGGAATGGGTACCAGAAAGAATGAGTGCAACAACTCTGCTCGGGTAGTGATACTTTCTTCTTCTCGTACGTCAGAGGGACACCCCAGCATCCAATATGAAGGCGGGTAGTGCTACTAACTCTACGGATATTGTGAATGACGATTACAATGTTGCAGGAGACGGTATTAGCCCAGGTGTGTGGGAAGGAGTTTCTTATCAACACTCGTGACCTCACCCTACGCAGCTTCAAGTCCAAGTGAGTAGTGTGCATAGATACAAACCATTGTGACGGCTTGCTGTTAACAGTATCTGTGTTAACCATTACTTTACTCTTTCTCCAAAGAAAACAGTAGCTATCCATTTTGCTATGGTTATTTTTATCTCTATATACATTTTCGGTTATAAAATTAAAATAATTCAAAGGCTTATAATGAAATATTTTGTCTGTTTTGTGTTATTATGACTACCCTCTTCAGGAAAAGGGCTTTGGCCTATTCCAAAAATCTTGTATTCTTATTTGTACTCTCTCTCTCTCTCTCTCTCTCTCTCTCTCTCTCTCTCTCTCTCTCTCTCTCTCTCTCTCTCTCTCTCTCTCTCTCTCTCTCTCTCTCTCAATACACTACTTGGCCTTTTTTTCAAAATCTACAAAGGACTCAAGTCTTTAAAGACAACCCGTCCGTTCTAAAGCTACATACCTACACAAAGCTATGGAGGGCAAGACAGAGAGGGAGTGTGCATAATGGCAAAAAGCCTGAATGTCACAGAGTGATTTCTACACACCATACCAGCCTTGCAAAGAATGAAGCCAATTTTCTCACTTCCCACCTGGAAGATGAAAAAGTGTGGGAAGTGTAGGTGAAAGGGTAACATGGTAACAGTAGGCAGTGAGTGGGTTCACAATGATCCCCACCTGTAGTGTAGGTGAAAGTGTGGGAGTAATCACTCTTTCATGGGTGCTACTTTTCATCTTTACACTGATTTCAGTATTTTTAATTTGACCAGAAACTGAACTGAAAATTTGACCTCAAGTGATTTGGGGCGTTTTGAACTTATTCTAGTTCTATCTTGGAAGTTTACAAAGGCAATGTAATAATTTTACAAGGCTTATCAGACTCAAACTGTCTCTGTCTATCATTTTAACTGTCTGTCTGTCTCGTTATATCTCTCTCTTAAGTTGCCCCCCTGAATCGTCCGACGGGGCTCTGCCCCTGTACCCTGCCGGGGCCATGGGTCCCTGAACCCCTGCCTTTCAGTTTTTTTCATTTTGGGGAGTTGCACCCATGTAGTAGGCAGTGAGTGGGTTCACAATGATCCCCACCTGTAATGTAGGTGAAAGGGTGGGAGTAAGCAAAACGGCTTCAGTCAGCTGCGGAGTAAGCACTCTTTGTATATTCAGGCTCTTTGATAATAACATACTGAACGTTGCACGTCACAGGATCTCGAAGCGGGTGAGTCGGGCGTTCTCCATCAACCGGACGCCGGGCAAGTTGAAACGGGCAGTGTCTCACGTGTTCAGCCCCTTCAAGAGGGACACGCCGGGCGGGGACCTCCTCCACTCCAGGCAGATGGTCAGCTCCTTCGACCTCACGGTCAGTGCGTGGGACCTTTTCTGTGTGTCTTCTCCTGGCATGGTTACTTTACGCATTGTGAGCAGCATTGTACACAGTGCAAACTTCTGTTTCACTTCAAAATCGATATAATTATGCAGGAATGTGTTAACCCAATGCTCTGCCTTTATAAGCAGTCACAATTTATGTTTTTCGTTTTTGTTTTTGGTATGTTTTTCTTGGGAAATAAAAGTAGGTGGAGTGTGGGTAGCCTATGATTTTTGTCCTAGTGTGTGTGTGTTTGTGTGAAGAGATTGTGTCAATATCAGACCTGGTTACTCTGCACATCATAAGAAGCATTCTAGTAGATTCTACACAGTTTGGAGGTCTGCCACTCTTCAAAATTAACTCCATTTTTGTTACTTGCTTGCTACACATTTTTAGGGAACTGTGCATGGTGGTTTTTGATGAATCGGACAGCACAATTCGCTGCAAGGCTATACATTTCAGTATGTCTTGGTGTGAGGGCTTCTGCAGTTTTCATTTCCTTGGTAAGGTGTCAGTCTGTTCTCTTTAACTAGTCTCTCTATATTCTATTGTATTGGCTCAGTCTTGGAGGGCTTCTCTCTCTCTCTGTCTCTCTCTCTCTCTCTCTCTCTCTCTCTCTCTCTCTCTCTCTCTCTCTCTCTCTCTATCTATCTATCTATCTATCTCTCTCTCTCTGCTAAAAGATATAGAAGGTTGACCAAATTTAAAGAAAGATAGAAAAATTAAATGGGGAAAAAAAGAAAGAAAAAAAAAGAGCTGCTGACCATGACTGTGTGTGTTTGACAGGAGGAATCTCCCTCTGGGATGTCGCACTTTGACGACAGTGACTGCATCAGTCTGGGGGCCTACTCTTTACAGGTATGGCTTCATGAGATGATAGTATTAACTCAGGTTTGTCCTCAAACATGTACATTGGAATTCTCTATCTCTCTGTTTCGCTCTTTCTCTAAGTCTAAGTAAATAAATAAAATCGAACGTTGAGCCCCTCCCCCTCTCTTTCTCTTGATCTTTGTACAAATGTTTTGTGTGTTTCATTTTTTATTGACCCCTTCTGCCGCCTATTAGTTGCTCTCGCCGCCGGTTTGCTCTCTCTCTCAAAATCTACTCTGTGACGTATATATACGTCGGTGGCAAGTACTGAAGTGCTATAGAGGACTCTCGTCAAGTACTGAAGTGCTATGTCATCTGTCTGTCTGTCCTTGTCTCAGTTTCGTTAATTGATGTAATTTATTTTATTTATATGCCTTGCACGGTGTGTCCGTTTGTGACCTTGATTGAAGGTTGAGTTTTTTTTCTTGTATTTTTAGTGTTGTCTTTTTTTTTCTATTTGTATTTTTTAAATTCATTTTCTTTTGGTTCTGAGGGCCAGATGAAAAAAAGCCGGTTACTGTGCTTATTCCGCTTTTCCTCAATAAAAAATGACAACAGTTCAGTGCAAAGGAACATCGTTTCCAAAATGTCTGGTCTCTCTCTCTCTGTGTCTCTACTGGTTCTTAGTAAATAAATAAAATCGAACGTTGAGCTTTCCAAATTATGCTCAATAAAATATTGGTATCCATGTCCTCTCTTTCTCTTGATCTTTGTACAAATGTTTTGTGTGTTTCATTTTTTCTTGACCCCTTCAGTGCCGCCTATTAGTTGAGGACGAATGACGCTGCCGGTTTGCCGCCAAGTACGAATTTTGAATGCGGCAAAATCATAGAGGACTACTTAGCTGTGACGTATATATACGTCGGTGGCAAGTACTGAAGCGCTATAGAGGACGTATATATACGTCGGTGGCAAGTACTGAAGCGCTATAGAGGACGTATATATACGTATACTGAAGCGCTATAGAGGACGTATATATACGTCGGTGACAAGTACTGAAGTGCTATAGAGGACGTATATATACGTCGGTGGCAAGTACTGAAGCGCTATAGAGGACGTATATATACGTCGGTGGCAAGTACTGAAGCGCTATAGAGGACGTATATATACGTCGGTACTGAAGCGCTATGGAGGTCGTATATATACGTCGGTGACAAATACTGAAGCGCTATAGAGGATATATACGTAAGTACTGATATAGAGGACGTATATAAATACGTCGGTGGCAAGTACTGAAGTGCTATAGAGGACGTATATATACGTCGGTGGCAAGTACTGAAGCGCTATAGAGGACGTATATGTACGTCGGTGGCAAGTACTGAAGCGCTATAGAGGACGTATATATACGTCGGTGGCAAGTACTGAAGCGCTATAGAGGACGTATATGTACGTCGGTGGCAACTACTGAAGCGCTATAGAGGACGTATATATACTGAAGTACTGAAGCTATAGAGGACGTATATATACGTCGGTGGCAAGTACTGAAGCGCTATAGAGGACGTATATGACGTCTGTGGCAACTACTGAAGCGCTATAGAGGATATATATATATATATGTCGGTGGCACTGAAGAGGTTAATATTGATTTTTCTTGTGCTATTTTTTTCCATGGCAAGTTTTTGTCTATAAAAGAAATGTCTAATTTCCATATGCATGTATTCCTCTGTGAAAGAAAATACATTGAGGCATTTGAAATGTGAGAAAACTAACTTATCAGTGTTAAGCTACAAAATATGAATCTGTAAACAAATCTTTCACATAAAAGCTGCAAAATGTGTACGAGTCGAACCACAAATTAACATTGGCTGCTTATTTTTATGGACTTTAAAGCTCTTACAAATTTTACAGAAAATTGTGATATTGTGATAGCTTCTTACTTTTAAGTCATATTGTAAGGCACAGGGGTCTACTGTCTATCAGGCGTTATAGTCTATGAATCATGGTACATCTTTACATGTCGTATTGCTGATTGTTGTCTGGCTATTTTCCAGGAGGAGGGGTCGTCCATGCAGATGGAGGCAGCCACCCCCACCTCGGCCCGCACCCCAAGACACAGAGGGTCCAAGTGGGCCACCTTCGGCCCACAATCGGCCAGCAAGTACCTCAAGTGACCCCTCCCACCCCCACCTCGGCCCGCACCCCCAGACACAGAGGGTCCAAGTGGACCTGCAAGTACCTCAAGTGACCCTTCCCACCCCCTTGTCAATTCAGTGACAGAGACTTTTAAACTGCGTCAGAGTCTGTATCGCGCAGAAAGACATGTGGATGGCCTTGTGGATGTTTTTCACAAAGGCAGTGAATTGTCAACATCCTGACTGTTGGGTGATGTTCGTTTGGCGCCTTTAATTTACGAGGAAAAAGTGCTGACAATATCTGAATACCCCTGCTTAATGTTTAGACAGAACTGTTATTACTCTACGTGTATGCCCGTTGTTTCAATGAATCTACTGGTATACTTGCACTTTAAGAGCAAAGTAGATCTTGTCAAAACTGAAAAGGGGATATTTGAACAATTCAAAGATACTTTAAATGTGAAAGGAATGTTCTCTTCAGAACATATTCAGATATTGATAACCATAATTATACCAAAAGTAATTAAAAGTGAAATAAGATCTTGTTCAAAAGAAGATTGTTGATTCTAAGTTGATGTTCGCTGTTAAAACTGGAAAAGATAGGCAAATAATAGGATTTGTATCCTAGAACCAATTTGATCGGCAAAGAAGTATCTTAGAAATGAGAGAAATGTAATCTGTCATAAATGTTAGCGTTAATTTATAACCATTTCTGTAAGGGCAACAAAATTATATGCTTCTGGTTAAGGATTTGTAGAGACAACAAAAATGAAGACAAGCTTGTATTCATTGGAGAGAACTTAATTGTGGATGTGACCTAATAAGTAATATAATCGTCCTGTTCCTACGAAGAGGTTGTGACCTTCTCTGACTGTTCCCAATGCTGTTCTGGATCTAGTTAATGGGTTTGTCTGTTTTATTTCAGCAGTTTTAGTCACATGTTTTATCATTAATCTAACTCATCTTTAGCCTTTATGCAGGAATATGTAACTCTAATGTTCCAATCTTTATGTTTCATTTGTTTTGGGTGTGCTTTTGTCAGGAAATAAATGTGGATGTAGGATACGATGCGGATCACTTTTTTTCTTTTCTATTAGAAAGGATAGGGTTCAATGTTGGGACAGGGGAGTGGGGCGGAATATATCAAACTGTTAAATTATAATTATATTAATCTGTTTACGCGTTGCGTGCATGTATGCTAGTTTTATCAATGTTACGGCAAAATGTAGAAAATGTACAAGCAAATGAAAGGGGAATTAAAAAAAGATCATACACAATGAAAATGTGGCATAGATAAAGAGCCAAGAAACATCAGATCCAATCAGTGGTTAACTATAATACTGAAAAACACCTATAATTCCATGCGTGATGCATTTAGGATGCATAAACTGTAGTGTAAGGGGACAAAATAGCGGTTCAAAATGAGAGGCGCCTAACATTTCTGCTCTGAAATGTGCACAGTTTAGTTACTACTGGCGGACGTAGTGAATGAAGCACAAACTGCATAAATGCTTGATCTTTACCTGTAGGTGTCTGTTAATATCGCACAGAATGGAAAACTTAGTCTTCCTTCCTCCAATATCCCCTCTTCCATCTTGTCCATCCATGTTAAAGCATTACTAAGTTTGTCTTGAGTTGACATTTGTAGAACTCTAACTCTGTTTTTGTTTTTTTTCTTCTTTGTGATGAAACCAAACAGAAACAAAATAGCTCTAAGAACAAAATGATGTTCATTTGATCAAAGTGTATGTATATATAGTGTGCAATAAGTTGAACAAAACCCATTCCGAATGAAACGTTTCAGCTTGTTTAACACTGCTATTCTCAAAGTGCTTTTCTATCGTTTTAAAGCTGTAAATGCATTTCTTATATTTCAATTAACTATAGTTTTGCTAGTTATCAAATAGTTTTTGTGTAGTTTGTGACTGATTTGTTTTATGTGGGCTGTTTTGTGACAAGCTGTGTTCTGCAGTGGAAAATTAAACATGAATATGGGCTAGTGTGATGCTACTTGCAATGTTACATTCATGGAGAATAAGTGTGAAGAAACGTGATTTGATAACAACTGATTTCTCCTGCTAAGGTTATCTTAACGTGTGAATTTAGGCAGTTCCTGTTTTTCCAGAATGCATAATTATAGTTTGTGAAGAGAAGGTACACATACTAGATTTTTAATGGTGCATGTTGTTGTTTTTTGTGGGGGGGGTTGCATGTGCGTGTATTAAAGAAAGCATATGTGTTCCTTTTTAGTGTGTAATATGTGTGAGTATGTGTTTTCAGGAAAGAGCTTATTTGTGGATTTTTGTTAGGAAAGGGGGAGGGGGGTTGTTTGTGCATTATAACATCAGTATGTTGCACTCACTAAGTCGGGAGTCAATTTAAAATATAAAAAAAAGGAATTACACTTGTGACCTCGTCTTAATAAGAACCACACACTTTAATGCATGCACCATTTTTTGGCTAACAATCTTACATATTTCTTCAAGTAGTTCAACCATACATTTTTATTTCAGAGTAAGATAGACCATATAGTGTGTCAGCTGTTTCTTGTGGACAGCCGCAGGGTATTTTTGTTTCGTGATGACCAGACCAGGGGGCCGTTTCACAGGGGCTAACGTTACATAGCGTTAGCTCAAATCAGCAAAAACTGTCTAAGAAACACCCTTCGTTTGCCGACAGTTTGTGCATAGCGCTCTGAGCCTCTGCTTAAGCAATCTCTCGGCAAACTATCACGTGACTTCCATGAGGTGAATACATTTCTTGTTGTTGATTGGTCCATTACGGTTTGGTTAAAATAATTTAAAAAAATTACCAATCAGACGAGCTTATATTTTCCCGCAAATGTTTTCTAAAGTGTTTCTTAGACCCCTTTTGGCGTAACAGTTATTCGTGAGGCGACCGTCCTCTAATAAAACTCGCCCCTGTTTTAACCGTTGTTTCTCTTGTGATGATTGTGGTAGAGTTGTTGTGTCATTATGCAGGACAAGTTCTTACCACAAAGGTGAACAATGTTATTGTTGAAGAGGCTCAAAGTTCTAAAGAATATTACGTAGGTGACAAGATTTTAAAGGTCAGTAGTTTTTGGCTTGAATTTGGTGTGTGTGGTACAGTGGAGTTCGCTTAGCACGAAATTAGGGGACAAAGGTTATTTTTGTGTGTTAACCAGTATTTTGTGTTAAGCATGAATAAATAATTAAGAGGGGTTTCGTCAGTTCAAAGAGATTTTTGTGCGTTAACCAATATTTCATGTTATCCAGTTTTGTGTTAAGAGTTCTCCAGTGTACCATGGCTGGTTATGTATTGGAGTGTTATTGCCAAGGAATGTGGATGTGGTTATCTGTGGAATTCACTGAAGAGAGAATATGTGTCTGTGTGTGGTGTGGTTTCTTAATTACTGATCTGTGTTTCATTGTTCTGTCTGATAGTTTTGCTCTCTCTCTCTCTCTCTCTCTCTCTCTCTCTCTCTCTCTCTCTCTCTCTCTCTCTCTCTCTCTCTCTCTCTCTCTCTCTCTCTCTCTCTCTCTCTCTCTCTCTCTCTCTCTCTCTCTCTCTCTCTCTCTCTCTCTCTCTCTCTCTCTCTCTCTCTCTCTCTCTCTCTCTCTCTCTCTCTCTCTCTCTCTCTCGTCTGTCTCCCTCTTTCTTTGTCTCTCTTTCTTCTTTGACATGTGTACATAGAATATACATGTATGAACAGTTTTTAGACACCATATATTTCTCTGATGTTTTGTCCCATTACACAGCAAAGCTCTGTAATTGCACCCTATATCAGTGCACTGGTACTGCAAAGAACACAAACGAGTGGTATGGGCCAATTCATAACGGTGCTAAATGATTCCACGCCTAGCATAATTATAATGCTAGAGCTCTATAGCTTTAAATAACAGCATGCCAACAACCGTGAGCATGTCTGCCAGTACTGTCCTATTACAGTGGAACCTCCCTTATAAGACCTCCCATTATGACTCCCTCCCACATAAGACCTACTTCTCTGAGACATTGCCCTTCTTTGTAAGTATTAAAATTACCTCCCTTTAAGACCCCTCCCTTTTAAGACCTCATTTGGGATGATTTTTAGGTCTTATAAGGGAGGTTCCACTGTACTATCGTATGATGTAATGTAATCAGTGTTTTCTTTTTGTTTCATACTTGACATTGCCAACGCTCAAACAGCTGGACTATATCTGCATTAGTATTTATACTATGTGTATTTGGTGAAGCTTTGTCTGATGGCTTGCTCTTACTCAGAATACTTTCTGACAAATGTATATTCATATAATAGGTGATTTGTTGTTGTTTTTTCATGTGTATGTGTGGTGTTTTCGTTTTCATGTGTATGTGTGTTGTTTTTTCTGGTGAGTGTTGGTAAAAATTGTTATTTGCACAAATTTCCAACGGGGCATCTTTCGTCTGATTAACTATGTTATTTTCTGGTATCTGAAAAGACAAGTATCAACACTTTGATCTTTCTTTGTTTCGTTATTTCTTATATTTGTGTGTGAAATGAACTGGTCATCAGTGCCTCTGTGTGGATTTCTCCCTATATATCGGTGAAATTCAAAAACATCGTATCTCAATTTTGGTAGTTTTGAGAAAGAAAAAAACCCTGTTTTAAACATGACCACAATTGATTAACTATGGTGAATATGTTGTTCAAGACATTGCAAGTTTAGTCCTGCATTTCGTTAAAATTACTTTTAAATTTTTTTTATTTAGACTTGAAAAGAACGAAGATACGAGGTTTTTGTCCTTAACTAGATCTGAACTTTGGACTTACGAGTTTTTCTTCTATTTTCACAACCTCATTTGCCCCAGATAGAAAGTCATTAGAGATACGAGCTTTTGGTGGAAGATGGCGGGAAAAATTAGAGAGCTGACTATGTATCTAACTAAAAAAATCGAGATACAAGTTTTTTTGAATTTCACCGACGATATGTTGCTGGTACTGTCTCTCTGTCTGTCTCATTCTGATTCTGTTTTTTGTGGTGAGGATGAAAGTCCTCACCCGTGTTTGTCTTCCCCACCCCATCTTACATGGCCACCTTTTTTCAAGTTGACTTTTTCCCCAAGAAAAATGTATGGTTGGAAAGGAAGAACATGTACATATAATGCAGTGATTCGTTTGCATGATAGTATGTACTGTGTAACTACTTTGCAAATGAACGGTAAATTACAGAACCGTGTTGTGTACTACCTATATAGAGAGAATCTGTAATGACATATATATATATATATAGAGGGAGAATCCTGGTGTGTACAGTAAGTCATTTTGTTGCATATCATCAATACAGGCTGAAGTTTTCTGTCCACATAAATGTATTCAGCTTTTACTTGTTCTGAATAGCTTGTGTTGATGATACTGTTCGCATATAGCATAATTATTTGTCAGAACTAAATGCATACTTAATGTTTGTATAGTACAACCAGCATGTATCAGTTAATGATTTCTCGGTTCAATGTTTACGGTTGTGCTGTTAACAGTTCGTGAGCAAACCATGAGTTTCTTGAAGTGAGTGATTGCCTACCGTGTCAAATAAGTTTATAACATAGTTGGGTGGGGGCGATTTTTATAGTGCTGTTGTATGTTCGTGTTCACTTCAAAGATATTTTGAACAGAAACCCATTTTAGATTGTTAGTTTTGGGGGCTATTTATAAAGTTTTGTATAACTGAACATAGAGCATTATTCCAAAAATTCATCTTCTTTGTTCGCTCAGTTTCCTGTCTAATTATGTGCACAGATGTGTCATGCTTCGGCTCGAGGAAATCTTTTTGAAAGGTTTTCTTGGGGGGAAAAAGCAGGAGAACGGACCGGTAAGGCAGAAAGATAGTAGATGACAGTAAACAAAAGGAAAAGGCAGAGTCAAAGAGAGTGTGACAGATTAGAGGAAGTTACAAGCACAGAACTTCCAGAAGGTGGGGGAACTATTTATACGAAAGACCCCGGTATTCCCACGGGGGGTCCAAAAATTCATTATCTGATAGTGCTTGTTGGTTTATTACTTATGTTGTATTATTAATTCTTAGACGTTTGCGAATATCTTCTGTGGTTTATTGTAAGCGGTGACAAAAGAAATTGTCTCCCTTAGCTGATGTTTACACTGTCAGTCCTTTCATCCAGTGATGGCATATTGACACTTTGAAGAAGCCATGAAGCTTTGGTTCACATTACACAGTGATTATAATGTATTTCTTCTCAGATTCCTAATTTTGATTTATAAGATCTCCATGGCTTTTTGCCCCCATCCCATCCTCACCTACCTCCCATTCAGCTTCCCCGTTTTAACCTTAATATAAAAGTTGTACTTGTCAAATAAAAAGCATCCTGAACATAACAGCCACGGGCTTCTCTCGATAATTCACAATTTATTTTGGCTTTGTGACAAATTCGTGTCAAATATGATTTTGTCTGTTGGTTCTACACATGGTTGTGATTAAACGCAAAATCAACAGAAAATATGAAACCAATTGATGTGTGTGTGTGTTTGTGAATGTTCTTGGTAATTGTACTCCCAGTGCTATAAGAACGGAAGTATTGGGAATGAGGACCTGCACATTTCTTTCCTTTTTTCTCTGTTTTTCTGTCTCTTTCTCTTTCAACATGTCTTTCACTTTGTATGTTCACCTTGCTTACAAAAGCATGGATTGCAACTTCCTCTAACCTATCACTCTCTTTGACTCTTGCCTTTTCTTACTATCATCTACTATTTTTCTGGTTTATTGGCCCATTCTCCTGCCTGTTTGTTTGTTTTTCTAAAGAAAATGTTCAAATAATTTTCCTCTCTCAGCTCTTCCATAATCAGAACGTGTTAGGTGAATTGAGTGGGGAGGCCAGTGAAAACTGAAAACCGGACACATTTAAGGTAAGAAACTTTGAATAGGTTTGTTTTTGTGGATGATTTGAACGACGTTACTAATGGAGAGTGTCTGATATTGAAAGGTAGTTTGTTCCAGAGAGTTGGGCCTGGAATGCAAAGGAATGCTGCCCAAAAGATTTTGTTCTGACAGTAGGGATGCAATTAAGTCTGTTAACCCTTTCACCGCCAGCCATTGTTTTAGCCCAAAATACCATTAAACTTAACTGGGAAGGGAATACAAATTATCTGCAATATTGGGAATTCCTCTGTGACATGTCTAACATTAGGCCTAACATTACCTCCCAAAGTTACGATAATAGGGTGTTCGGATAACAGGCCCTGATTTGATGCCTTTTAGCGACATGGGTGTTAAACCATTGTGGTGCATAAATGCGACATTGGCGGTGAAAGGGTTAATACACGTCAAACATTATTGAGACATAGATTGGATTTCCGCATTTTTAGACAAAGTTGCAATATTCAGTAATATTTGGCTGTTTGTGGGGGGGGGGGGGGGGGGGGGGGGGGGAATATACGAGTAGCAATGTAAACGCTTAAATAAAATTTGACAAAGGTGCATATCAACATACACACTCCCCCCTCCATTTCCTCGATTCTTTCTGTGGGTTTTTTGTTTTTGTTTTTTAGTATCGCCTTTTTTGTTTGTTACTGCAGATTGAGCACATAAGCCTCATTCGTTTTCCATATTTAAGTTAATTTTCTTCATTTTAAACAATTAAAAAGATGCATTTCCTAATACTAGTAGAAAATAAAGGTGCGACTGAACAAACGCAATGAACCAAGACGTTGAGGGGGTGTTGATCTACATCTTAGCCAAAAAGAAATCTTATTCTAGTTTTGTAAAACGCAATGAACCAAGACGTTGAGGGGCTGTTGATCTACATCTTAACCAAAAAGAAATCTTATTCTAGTTTTGTAAAACGCAATGAACCAAGACGTTGAGGGGGTGTTGATCTACATCTTAACCAAAAAGAAATCTTATTCTAGTTTTGTAAAACGCAATGAACCAAGACGTTGAGGGGGTGTTGATCTACATCTTAACCAAAAAGAAATCTTATTCTAGTTTTGTAAAACGCAATGAACCAAGACGTTGAGGGGCTGTTGATCTACATACCAAAAAGAAATCTTATTCTAGTTTTGTAAAACGCAATGAACCAAGACGTTGAGGGGGTGTTGATCTACATCTTAACCAAAAAGAAATCTTATTCTAGTTTTGTAAATTTACTGTAACATATATAATCATAACAATAATCAATCTATCAGTTTGTCTTTTTTTAATAAAAAAAAAAAATATTTCTGAAGGTGATATTGGAGGCGATACTCTAGGGCGAATCGTACCCATTACTATAAGGATACTTCCCTTTTGGTACGATGTTAACAAAATTTGAAGGCCAATATTTTGCAAGATAGCCTTCTCTTTTAGAGGAGGACACACGCTGTCCGACGATGTGTCCGTTGTTGAACTAACTCAAAAGTAGAGAACTCTATGAGAAGTCAAAAGAATCTCAAACGGATTGCTCAATCACCTTTTGACCCATAATTATAGATTCAGAAAGCACGTCAAATAAAATTTCTTTCACAAACAAAATTATAAATAGAAAGCCAATGGAAAACATACGCAGCCGTCCATAAGGGTCTCTGACCGATTGGACGCTAATCTCACCTGCTCTAAACATACGCACAGACACCCTCTCTCTCTCTCTCTCTCTCTCTCTCTCTCTCTCTCTCCACGCACGTGACCCACGCACGCGCACTTTTCTGGAATTGTATTGGATTACGAGTAAAAAGGACATTTCACAAAACATTCTCCATCAAATTTTCAGAACATCGTACTAAAAGTGAAGTATGACTGCGTATTCGTTCTACACTATCAGGACAAATCTCAGAAATTCAATAGGAATTGTTCGGAAATAATTATATAAGGGGAGTAATTTCATGGTGTGGGGGAGTGATCTTGCCTAATTCAATCGGTCAAATAGGGGAAGTTACTCTACCATCAGCTCTCGCCTCGTGTGTATGAGCAGACATACAGCACTGAGTACAGCGAGCGTCATTCTAAAATTGTCATTTATATTTTTACGTCACATTTTGCAAGTATTATCAGTTTGTAACCACTTGCCACCCCTAATTTTTCCACACAAAAAATGTTTGCAAGTCGCTGACTCGCATCCTGCGGTTTCAAACTTCGACGCCATTGTTGCTATGGTATTTGACCGAAGTAAACAACTCTATTTTTCACGAAGTGCTCTCCCCATGGGTTTTTTCTCCGAAAATCGTCTATTTATATTAAAGCAAAACAGCTGGCAAACACGCAGATCAGCACCCCCTCCTCCATTTCTCGGTTCTTTCTGGTTTGTTTTTCTGTCTTGACGTTCTTACTTTTGAGCACTTGAACCTCTATCGTTTTCTATGTTTAACGTTCGATTTCATCCATTTACACAATTAATAATATGCATTCAATAATAGCAGAAGAAAAGACAAGACGGAAAGAACGCAATGAACCAAGACCTGCGACAGGGGGTGTTGATCAACGGGTGTTGGTGTGCATGCAGCTTTCGCAACTGAGGATGTCAAACGTTCTCTCTACTTCCCCGGCTATCCGAACCAGTTTAAAGACCCACCAAGTCACGTGTCAAAATCACGAGTTTCACGTGTTTTCCCTCTTATAGCTGGAAAGAAATCTTGTTTTGACCAGGTCTGACTCCCATATAAATGCCCCCCAATTCAAACCGAAACATAATTTTAAAGAGCAGCCTCAATTTGAAGTTGGGGACATTTGGGTCACAGCTACCCAGAAAAAAACAAGGGCCTTAATCGTGGTGCGTCAGTGTGTCTTTAATAATTTACATGCTAACAAAGACATTCACATTCTCAAAATATGTCTGGGGATGAATTTTTTTTTAACGGATTGTAATGAAAACTGTTCTGAAGCTATCCAAGCCATATTGGAAACATAATAATAATAATGATGATGATAATAATAATAATAGCATAGCGCTTTTTCTCAAATGAGTCGGAAGCGTTTGACAACCAAATGCTCATCAACAAGCAGACAACAAAAATAGTATTCAAGCATGACACAAACCAGCAACAAAACATGCAGCACGCACAAAGCAGCGCGCACGCACGCACGCACACACACGCGCGCACACACACACACACACGTAATGATGACAAAACGGAAGCTCTGATTGTTTCCTCTCAGCGTATGTCTGCAACGATCTCTCTTCCAGAAACTCTTACAGTTGGCAATGATTGTGTTCAGTTTTCTAAGTCAGCAAAGAATCTCGGAGTTACCCTCGATTCAAATCTTACAATGCATAAACAGGTTATTAATCTCATACGTTCCATCAATTATGAGCTCAGACGAATCAGTGCTGTTCGACACTTTCTGTCTGTTGCAGCCACGAAAACTCTTATTTCTGCCTTTATTCTTTCCCGCATCGACTCTCTTCTCTGTGGCTGTCCTCAGTATCTCCTGCAACGTGTACAAAAACTGCAAAACAGTGCAGCACGCCTCACTCTCAAGATTCCACGTTCTGATCATATAACACCTCATCTTCGTAACTTGCACTGGCTTCCAGTAGAGGCTAGAATCAAATATAAAATAGCTTGCCTTTGTTTCGGTGGTGTTCACTCCTCTGGTCCCGTCTATCTCTCTCCGAACTAGTAACTGTCTACACACCTGCTCGCTCCATACGTTCTTCCTCTGACTGCTGCACACTCAAGGTTCCTCGGGTCCACACGAAATCGTTTGGTGAACGATCCTTCTACTATTTAGCACCTCACTTATGGAATTCCCTCCCACAACATGTCCGCTCATCTGACTATTTCCGCCTTTCGCTCTGCCCTTAAAACTCATTTGTTTCGGACATATTATGATTGATTAGTGTTTGTGTGTGAGGTGTGTGTGTGTGTGTGGGGGGGGGGGGGGGGGGGGGGTCTGTTTTATTGCATACATCTTGTAAAAAATGTATTTACATACAATTATTTTATAATTCGTATTTTGTATGTAGAATGTCTACGTCTTGTAAACTTTAAATGCTTGTAAATGAGGTAGAAGGGTATTTTTGTTTTTGCAAAATGTTTCTATTATAATTAGTAATGTAATTGGTATGTCGATGGCAATATGATTTTATTTCAAGTTGCAGTATTGTATTCAAACTTGATTGAGAATGTGAATGTGGTCTCTATGTTTCTTCTTAGAATGTTCATATTGTAACTATTTTACTCTTGTATAATTAATTGTGTGTGAGTGTGCGCATGCATGTGTGTGTGTGTGTGTGTGTGTGTAAGGAAGTATGAGAACGTTGCGTGCAAGCATCGTGCTTATTTTACTTTCTAATGAATAATCATTTGTTTGCCTTTAATATTCTTGTTATCAATGTAAAGCGCACTGAGCTCATGTGAGAAAGAGCGCTATATAAATTCCCATTATTATTATTATTAAACAGAGACTCAATTTTCCTTTTTCTTTCAATAAATCATAGATACTGGGTCACACACACACACGCGCGCGCGCACGCGCACGCACGCGCACGCACACGCACACGCACACGCACACGCACACGCACACGCACACACACACACACACACACACACACACAGAGGAAGCTGTTTTGTTTAATCTTTTATGCATGAAACTATATGTGGTGTTTTGTATTAATGTAATGTCTGATGAATTATTTTTTTATAATTTAATTTTTTTTAAAGTTATTACACGTGAAAATTGTCATTGATTAATAGATCGTGATGTTTTGATCGAGGTTAGGATTCTTCCAGTAAATCACCAAAGTCATTATTGACCATATTTAGGATTGTCGGTCAATTTTACTTCTCATTTTTGACCAGTCTGTTCTTCTTATCATCATCATATTATTATTATTATTATTATTATTATTATTATTAATGTATTGACTGCTAGCACGGTGACAGTTTTATCACTGCATTACTACATAATTCAGTTATTAACAGACACAAGTGACACAACACATAACGATTCACTGCTTCTCAGGAGCGGATGCAAGAAGAGAGGATGGGGGAGTGAGGGGAAGGGTAGAAGGTAGGCGGAGCCACAGAAAAATATAACAACATACACGATTGGCTGCCGACCAACACGTTGCACGCGCTGTCACTTACTACTGACTACTGCTATCCGTAGTGGGCGGGGCTTAGACAGCGACGTACATAGGTTGGTTCGGAAATGAAGGGAGGGTCGACTATACTGCCTCTCTTCATCATGTGATGATTCCGAGGCAAAGTGGCAGATTGCTATCGACGTCCTACTGGGTGGCAGCCGGTGGGAAGGGCGATACAGGAACTCCTCCCTCATCATATGGGAGTTGAGGGACTTGCAAGCTGACACGACGTCATG
Source organism: Phymorhynchus buccinoides (assembly GCA_017654935.2). Classification (NCBI taxonomy): domain Eukaryota; kingdom Metazoa; phylum Mollusca; class Gastropoda; order Neogastropoda; family Raphitomidae; genus Phymorhynchus; species Phymorhynchus buccinoides. The sequence continues at coordinate 19,993,169 of CM065681.1, read as the reverse complement.
CAGCGACTTGGATCGTCTCTGCTGATTTGACTTCGTCAATGATCCGCCGGCACCCAGCAGTGGGCTTTGGCTGTGCTGATTGCCCAGGGGGTGGGACTCGCAGCTCATTCTCTGGGGTGGGTCCTTCAGCGCAGCGCCACTCACTGTTCGGAGGAGGACCCCTCTTGAAGAACCACGCCCGCCTGCAGAGACTTCGCCTGTATGTCTCCTGACAGTTTGCGACAACACCAGCTCCCGGTACGGAGTAGGTCGCCCGGTGGCCCTGAAGACAGCCTTTGGGAGAGAAGACTGCTCAGACTACACCAACGAAACAAGATCAGCGGACTACAGGAGCACCTGGACAACCTTCGGCTTGTCTCACAATGCTCAAGTATCCTACCGCCTAATAGATGCCAACATCTGCATCAAGACCAACAACCTACATGGATGCTGACTTCAGCATCAGGACAAGATATTCTTCGACTCGGATCCCGTCCGAAATGTTCCAGTAACCAGAGGTGCACCATCGTCTGTAAGGGGTGTGCAACATAGTGCCGGAATCATCTACGACGACGTCTGCCACGTCAGGAACTCCTGTCCCATCGTCAACTCCATCATCATCATCACACACATCACCGAGAAGACTTCGTCTTCAGGAATACTAATCTCCCATCTCGTCGTCATGAAGGGAGGGGGAGAGGGGGGGGGGGGGGGGGGGGGGTCTGTCGTAATAGGAAGAAAAGCTCAGACCCTGTACATGTACTCATGAGTACGAAATAACACAAAAATAACGGATTCTATAAGATCGTGAAAGGAGACGGCGGATAGCTCATTCTCGTAATCCAATAAAATTCCAGGAAAGTGCGTGTCTCGTGGGTCACGAGCGTGGAGAGAGAAGGGGGGGGGGGGGGGGGGGGGGGCGTGTCTGTGCGTATGTTTTCCATTGGCTTTTTATACGACAGTTCGACTTTCGAAATTCTTAGTGGTGACCCATCTTGACTTTGCACTGAACTGACATCACTGACTTAGTGATGCGGTATGCTTTTTGTGTTATCGGTGCTAGAAAGACAGCCTACATTTCCGAACCAATTCCGTGATATGGATGTATACCAGTCGCGATGTCTTGTCAATGATGTTCGTCCGTCCCGAGGGATGAAGACCATCCGTCAACAGTTCCAATGTCAAGACTTCGTCTTCAGGAATACTAATCTCCCATCTCGTCGTCATGAAAGGAGGGGGAGGGAGGGGGGGGGGGGGTCTGTCGTCGTAATAGGATGAAAAGCTCAGACCCTGTACATGTACTCATGAGTACGAAATAACACAAAAATAACGGATTCTATAAGATCGTGAAAGGAGACGGCGGATAGCTCATTCTCGTAATCCAATAAAATTCCAGGAAAGTGCGTGTCTCGTGGGTCACGAGCGTGGAGAGAGAAGGGGGGGGGGGGGGGGCGTGTCTGTGCGTATGTTTTCCATTGGCTTTTTATACGACAGTTCGTCTTTCGAAATTCTTAGTGGTGACCCATCTTGACTTTGCACTGAACTGACATCACTGACTTAGTGATGCGGTATGCTTTTTGTGTTATCGGTGCTAGAAAGACAGCCTACATTTCCGAACGACAGCCTACATTTCCGAACCAATTCCGTGATATGGATGCATACCAGTCGCGATGTCTTGTCAATGATGTTCGTCCGTCCCGAGGGATGAAGAGCATCCGTCAACAGTTCCAATGTCAAAGGGTTCAGGGTGGGGTGGGTACGAAGATGACTTATGAGTCCGATGCGGGCCTTGAAGGCTTTGTGACAGTGGGGACAGGAGGGAGAGTTGAGGGGATCTGTTGGAGTTGGAGCTGCTGCTGCTCGTGCGGTTTGTTCGCGCTTCTCGGCGTGCCTGGACTGTCTCGATTCGGATATAAGGAGAGTAATCTTATGGTGTATGGGAGTGATCTTGCCGAATTCAATCGGTCAAACAGGGAAGTTACTCTACCATCAGATAGATCCCCAAAATAGGGATGATTACCATCGGGGGGGGGGGGGGGGGGGGGGGGGGGGGGGGGGGGGGGGGGGGGGGGGGGGGGGGGGGGTACAATTGCTATCATGTAGGCTTATATTTTTTGACATCTGTAGAGTCACCCCTTTCCAAAAATGCATGATAGCAATCTGAAAGTGGTAACTTTCTGTCCGTTAACATGTTATTTATAATGGTACCCCTTATTGTGAAGCATTTTTGGTAAGGGGAACCATATATATGTCAAGACTGTATGATAGCAATTGCCCCCTCAGATGGTAACAATCACCCTCCGAGCATGCTGCGTTTGAGTAGATTCCCCCGTGGGGATACCGGGGGTCTTTTGCATAAATAGTTCCCCACCTTCTGGAAGTTCTGTGCTTGTAACTTCCTCTAATCTGTCACTCTCTTTGACTCTGCCTTTTCCCTTTGCTTCTGTCATCTACTATCTTTCTGCCTTACCGGTCCATTCTTCTGCCTTTTTTCACGAAACACTTAAAAAAAAAATCCTCCCAGGGAAGTCGGACTTGCTGGGCCTATTTCTTAGTTAGGCGCATAACGGAAGCATGTCGCATCTGCGCTCATAATTGACAGGAAACTGTCTGAGCGATCAAAGAAGAAGAAGAAGTAGATCTAGATTTCTAGACACACTCGGTTTGTGTTTCTCGCCATCAAGCTATCTGGGTCAATCTCAATGTTTATTTCTTTGCGAATTCTCGACGTTTTGCAAGTTACAGTGAGAGAGAGAAAAGTCTATTTTCTTCGTATTCGTGGAACGATTGATTTTTGGGGCTTTTGTTTATTATAGTCCCTACCCCCATTGTGAAAGGCTTGTTCGCTGACACAATAAACCACTGTTGTCATTGTCATTGTCTCTCTCTGCCCAGTGAGCAACCTATTTTTTGATCATCGACAAACACACATGCTCTAGCTGTGGTTCGAAATACAATATCAAGTTTCAAGTAAAGGGCCACCTCCCTGGAATGAAGCCTCCCAAGTAGCCATCACTCTCAGAGAGAGAGAGAAAAAATAGAGATTTTACGCCATCACTCTCAGCCTCACACCTTTTTCTTATATTATGCCACCACTCATCTCAGCGAATTCACTATCGAGTCTGCAGCGATCCCAATGAAAAGGAGTTAATCTTTCCTTGCGTGACCCAACTTTGCAGAGAAATGGTCTAGTAGAACTGCAAGAATACAGACGGTTTTTTCAATACCTTGGAAAAACTGCATGTACAAAGCAAAAGGAAGATATTTCCAAAAGCTAAGAAATGCGTTATAAGAATAGCATCGACGTCGACGCTGTCGATTCATGCGATCTACTTACAAAATTGTGGTCCATCGCTGAACAAAATATAAAGTGAAGCCAAGTGGGCAAGGACCTGTGGTTCATCATGGTCAAGGATTTCGATTAGATCTACAAGTCAAGACCTGAGTTTACCTACAAAACCTGTGTTTCGGTGACAAGACCTGTGTTTCAGTGTTTTATAGAGGATTATATTGCTGGTACCCACGTGTCGTCATATCCGGCCACAAGGAGCGCCATATTATGGGAGACCGCCATCTTAGTCAGTAACTTTGTTTGAAAAATGCCAGACCGATGCTGCGTATTTGGCTGTTCCAATTCGAAA
>CM065681.1:19953070-19979049 GCA_017654935.2 Phymorhynchus buccinoides | reverse complement strand
TCAGTAACAACGACTTCAAAAATTCGCATCGTTAGAACAAGTTCATCGTTCAGAACAAACACAAGCTCAAGCTGGACCGAAATAGGTCCGAATACACGTCCTTACTCATCCCATTCGCGTCTCAATAATCCCATCTTTCACGAACAAATGGGACATTCACATTCTCTTTCCCCACCTCAGTCAATGGACGCCATAACTGTTCTTCATCCATATTGGAAAATATCGCGAAATGGCCGAGTCGGTCACAACAGATCGTAATTTTCAAAAATTCATCTCTTTCAAACCAAATCGCCTAGAAGTCCCCCATTGCAGCAGCATGACCGAAGTGTAATCTATAGCGAAAGCGAGGCTGAAGCGGCTCACGGTGTACTTCCGATGTGATCTAAACAAAATGTAAGTAAGAGCGCCCAATACATCCAACCGTGGAATCCGTACGTTTCCCTGAACGTTCTAGACGTTTCCGATCTACGATTTTTTTTTTTACGTGTCACGTACGGACCGTTCACCGCGACAAGAGACATTAAGATAAAGTGATTCAGCATGGAAATGGTGGTGGTAGTGAAGGCAAAAAAAATACAGTGGAACCTCCCTTTTAAGACCTTGACAAATCATCATGTAAGGTCTTAATGGAGAGGGATTTGTATAAGGGAGGTAATTTAATACTGACAAAGATGGGGCAAGTCCCAGACAAGTACTCAAGTAGTTCTTAAATGGAGGGAGTGTTATAATGGGGATCTTCTAAGGGGAGGCTCCACTGTGTTTTATTCCACCATTTTGACTCCTCCTCTGCTAACTTTCATAAAGAAAGAATAACATAAAAAATACTTGCAAGCAACATTCTGGCTCTAGGGTCCATTTATGTGTACAGGTACATTCAGGTTTTGTATTCTACATTTGTAAAGCTTTATCTTTCTTGTTTTCTTGTTTATTATAAACAATGAGAGTTTTCACCCTGTAGGCTGATTTCAGGCTTTTTGATGGCTGCATAGGTCATTTGTTTTAGATCAAAAAAGAGACAATCTGAATATAGAAATATTTCTTATGGAGTGAATGAAAATGAACTTTTAACCCATAATCAATATCTTACTTCTACACATGCTCTTTTTAAGGTGTTTGCATTTGCCAACACCGAAAGCTTTACAGTATTTCAGGGGGCGTTAGCCTGTTTCAGAAAAAAACCGGAGACTTTTCAGCTGACTAAATGCTTAGAGTTGATCGAAACCCTGGCTTTGTAAGGAAACCAGGGATCATAGCCCACAAGCATGAAACACGTATGGTACAAGATGCACCAGCACCGTTTTTTGATTACTCCGCCACGTGGACATAGCCACACCTCCGATTTCAGAGGATTTGGGAGACAGACGATGTTACGCTAGGAGCTTGTGATGGCTAAAGGACAATCCCCCGCCATAACTATGCAGAGCATAATTGCATACATTTTGATGTAGCCTTGGTGTTCTAGCTAAACTATGTCAATTGGTCTGACACAGCCTTAAGCCAAGGCAATCATCCTAAATGATTTTCTCAATCTCATGCCTGTTAGTGCTATCTCCTGTTGTTTACAGACGTTCAAGGAGCAGATAGACAAGCCTGATCAGTACAGCGGTCCTCTGCTGGCGGCCCAGGACAGCAAAATCATCTTTGGCAACATCCCCCCGATCTACGAGGCGCACAGCCAGCTGAGGGACGACCTGGCACACCTCCTCGACCACTGGACCGACACCGCCTCCGTGGGAGACCTTGTCCTCAAGAGGGTCAGTTTGTTGGGAAAGCCCAATTCTTTTAAGCATTTTGAAAATGCCTCTTCTTCTTCTTCTTCTTCGGTCGCTCAGTTTTCTGCTGTTCGATAATGAGTGCAGATGCGTCATGCTGCTACTGTTATGCACCTAACGTAAGAAAAATTCAGTCCGACTTTCGGCTGGAGGAAATCTTTTTGAAAGTGTTTACGTGACAAAAAAAAAAAGAAGCAGAAAGATAGTAGATGACGCGTAAGCAAAGCGGGAATAGGCAGAAGTCAAAGGAGAGTGACAGATGAATTAATACTATCCCGACGGCAGCAGCGTCTGCGCTACACTTCCTGTGTGACGGATAGCAGAGCTAGCATCACTTCCCTGTCCACGGCAGCAGCGTCTGCGCTACACTTCCTGTGTGACGGATAGCAGAGCTAGCATCACTTCCCTGTCCACGGCAGCAGCGTCTGCGCTACACTTCCTGTGTGACGGATAGCAGAGCTAGCATCACTTCCCTGTCAACGGCAGCAGCGTCTGCACTACACTTCCTGTGTGACGGATAGCAGAGCTAGCATCACTTCCCTGTCCACGGCAGCAGCGTCTGCGCTACACTTCCCCTGTGACGGATAGCAGAGCTAGCATCACTTCCCTGTCCACGGCCTATTTTGGCACGTTTCTGTCTGTTTTGTTTGTTTACGGTCACTAAACAAACGCTAACAATGAAGTGTTTGGTATCAAAAGAAAGAACAAAGCCAGTACTTATGGGATATGGTAACATTTATTAAATTCCTGATATCATGCAGTCATGCTTTTGTCTTAAAAGTAACCAAGTTTACGATGTTAAAAAAAACTGTTTTACCACAATTTCATTTATCCGTCTCTGTAGCACCGAACAACAAAATATTTTGGAGTAAAAATGGGAAATAAAAGCTTTCATCTTTACCCTCGCCCCAATCATCCAAGAATGATTATATAATCCATTTCCCAGGAAACACGTACACACAACACAGACATGTTTTTCCCGAGGCAAAAGGTCAGGAAATCCTGTTTCCAGGTTACGCATTCCAAAGCCACATTCCAGCACGTAGACAGCTTGCAAGCAGTCAAAGTAGTAACAGTAACCTTGCTAAACCATGGTACCCCTATGGACTTACTACACAGGTTGCTTCCCTTAGATCGAACTCGTAGAAAACTGAGAATTTTTTTGGAAGTTGAACGGCACAGTTAACTGTGCCTCCGTCCATGGTGAGGCAGAATTCACGGGCACAGTTAACTGTGCCTCAGTCGTGGGGGAATAGAAACGTGAGGCACGATATTGTGTGCCTCAATCTGGAAGAAGGTTAAAAGAAGTTACAAGCACAGAACTTCCAGGTGGAGAAACTATTTATGCAAAAAGGGCCGACCCCACTGGGGGAAAATGCCTGTTCAGTATGGGGAAAGGCAAATTGCGAAGCTATTTTGTAATGGGAAAGTCTCATTCATTAGCACTTGTTCTGTTCTGTTACAGGAAACTTGTATTCTGAGGTGCACTTTTGTTTTAAACAGTTTAAACAGTTAACATGCCCCTCTGCTCCATATCATTATGGGGGAACTCATATTCTCAAGCACTTTGTCCAAAATTTGGTATTCTAAACGAGAAAGCTGTGTAGGTACCAAGCAAGACCTGAAGACAACCACCAACTTCATCGACAACACCGGACTGTACATCTAAGGCATGATTCAGCTGGAACGCTAAAGAAGAAGAAGAAGCTATTCTAAAAAAGGGAAAGTCATAGTGTCGGAAAATCTGCCATTTTAAAAGGGGAAAGTCATTCTAAAAGCCCTGTGTATTAGAAAAGGAAGTTTGTTAGCTTTGTATCCAGAGCTTATGCTTTTCTTTGTCTGTATGGCTTGTACCCACGTGTCGTAATATCCGGCCACAAGCAGCCCAGCGCTCACATATTATGGGAGACCGCCATCTTAGTCAGTAACTTTGTTTGAAAAATGCCAGATCGATGCTGTTTACACACAAATCTGACTAAGATGGCGACACTTCCGTTGGAAGGGTCGAGATGCGCACGTAGGTGGTGGGGAGCCATATCTGTTGGGAACGTATGTGGATTCACCTCATTGAAGCCTGAAACCAAATAATATGGATGTGCTGTTAGGCAGTGGCCAATTCTTTCCTTCAAGGCAGTTATTGAACAGTGTGTATGTTATTTGCAGGCAGATGCTTTCACAAAGGCCTACCCCAACTTTGTGAACTTCTTTGAGAACACCAAGGAGACCATCATCAAGTGTGACCAGACCAACCCTCGCTTCCACGCTTTTCTCAAGGTCAGTCGTCACACATGCTGTGGTTTCTATTTTGGTTTTTTTGCCTTTCGTTTATGAGTATTTAAGATGCTTTATGTGCCAGGTAATACAGGTTTGTTAATGCCAGCAGATTTAGATAGTAATTTAACAATTCTAATTAAGAAACTGTCAAAGGTTCAATAAAGAAACTTGAAAATGTTTAGAAGGAAATTAAGTTTTAAAACAATTGATTCTAGACTTGTTTGTTTTTCAATTTTGATGGGGTAAAAGTCGAACATGTTACTGTTAGTAATACCTTGTTATTGGATAGGTTATCAGTGATGTTCCGAGGGCCCCGGTCACAGGCCCATTGACCTATTAAAATTGAAAATGTGATATTGTGTTCGTCCCCTGTCAGGACAAATGTCTGATGAAACTTTGAACACTGGCACACTTTGTTCTATTGATTATCTCTCATATCAGGACAGTTTGTCCTATCACTTTTCAATCCTCAGTGCATTACTGGGTCATAGCATTGGTTGAGCCCATTGTGGTAATGTCATTCTTGTTTTTTTTTTTTTTTTTTTTTTTGTTTCTTTTTTTTTTTTTTTTTTTTTTTTTTTTCTTTTTTTTTTTTGTCATAGGACAAGCAGTTGTAGATTCTGAAAGGCTGTATTTCGATTCTGCCTGTTTTCAATACATTTTTTAAAAAAGTAAGAAAGTTTTCCCTGTGGTCAGGTGTGTCTGTCCAAGCCGGAGTGTGGTCGACAGACATTGCAAGAACTGCTGATCCGCCCTGTGCAGAGGCTGCCCAGCGTCATTCTGCTTTTAGGAGGTACGTTTTACAAAGATTAACAATGGAGTGGGGGGAATATCAATTTTTTTTATCATACTGATAATTGAAGCCACGGGGTATGAAAACCAACAACCCAGCTGCTGTGTGTTACTGTTAGCATCGTGCTTTAGATCCAGACTGTTCCCACGACTAACAGTTGTTGCAAAGTGATGATGTTGCTGGCTGGGACAAAAAAAATTCAATTCAATCACGGTCATCATTGCTCTGGTGGGATTTGTTGGCACAAAAAAACAAAAGAAAATGACATGCTACCAACCAAGGCAACAACACAGCAACATTCGACGGCCCTTTAACCAGCTCGTAATGAAAAGTAGCTGAGGCCAGAAGGTTATTCCTTCTTCTCTTTGTGTGTCAGACCGATAATTAAGAGAGGGAAATTATCCTCTAAAAATAGAGTGGGGCTGCAACAGCGAAACACTTGCATTGATTTTTCCTCACTTTTTTGTTCCATTTGGGGCTGGTTTAAAAACCACACTGGGATATGTTGAAACAGAAATTGATAAACCTTCTTGTGTACTTCATCATAAAAAATTTAAAAAAATCTCTAAGAATGGCCTTTCATGCTCTGCTCCCAGGCATAATGAGTTTGATATTGTTTTCTGCACCATCTCAATGATTTGGGGTCAAATACAGATCGCTAGTGTAGATTTTTATTGAATCTGTTTGACATGTACTGATGTAGTTATGTTCTTGGAGTGGCACCTCACTTTCAAGGGTTTTATACATAGACAGTTATTGTGTTTGAAATAAAACTTTTTTTTTAAATGTAATATAATTCATATGATGTGGACTTTTAGTTTTATAAATGTTGCTTTTCATTTTGTAAGTCTGAATGAAGTTTTGCCGTTTAATTTTCCCAACTGAAAAAATGTTTCAGGGATTGTTAACTTATTTAATGTCTGTTTTTGGGGCATTGGGGGGAGGGGGGGATTTTCTTCTCTTTGTTAAATTTTATGTAAATGTTTGATCTTAAATGTTTACAAAAGATTAAACTTCTTTTTTTTGTTTTTTTTTTTTTTTTTTTTTAGTTTTTTTTTTTTTTTTTTTTTTGTTTATTTTATTTTTTCCAAAGATAGTTTTAAACAAGTTAACACGCAAGGTCAGAAGCGAAAACCACTGTGACAAGGAGAAACTGGAACAAGCCATTGACAGTTTGAAAAATGTTTTAACGTAAGTTTTTCTTGATTGGTTTGCAGAATATTTGTTTAGAAAAATTGCTGATGCTAATTGTTTAAATGATTAAAAGGTTTTATAAACGTTTGTATGCTAAATAAAAACGGGGTAAGGGTTGCAAATCACACACACACACAACACAACACACTGAATGTCTTCATTACAGAACCAGACCTGCCTACCCCTACGGATTTTCCGTAGTTGCTACGGAATATGACTATAAACTACGGAACTATGGTTGATAACCAAATTCTACGATTTTCTGTTACCGAAAAGTACGTTTTCTAGCACAGTTCGTTTGAGGTCCGCTTGCCTGTATATAGGTTCGTCTGAAGTTCGTATAGGCGTGCGACAAGTAGGGCTCTCGCGCATGCGCCGTCCAACATTAGCGTGAACAAAATAGCGGCGAGAGAAAGTCTTCAGTTGGGTGACAGTGATTCAGTTTGCGAAAGTTATTTCATGGAAAAAAATATCAAGAAAGATCGAAGAATCAATATGTTCTCAGGCATGCCGTGCACAATGCACAGAAAGTTTTCTGTAGTGCGGATGGGCAGAACGCGAGATCGCTTGCACCGTGTGCCGATGTAATTTCTCAAGTTGGGGGGCAGGGGCCGACGGGCCACGGGAGACTCGATGATTGACAGCGGCATGTTGAATCAACAACATTTGCATTGCAATCGGCGTTAGCTGCACCGAAAAACACCCAGAACATAACACATTTCTTCACTACAAACAATGAAACCGAGCTGGGTGTCAAAGATTTGACTCGGGCAGAGACGACGCTTGGAACTTGAAGTGTCGATCACTCGCATGGCCACAGTGTTCGGCCAGACACACGGAGGTATTCGAAGTGAAACTAAAGTAGGCCAGATGTTTTCCCATTCTTTCTGAGTTCTCTCTCTCTCTCTCTCTCTCTCTCTCTCTCTCTTCATCTCTCTCTCTCTCTCTCTCTCTCTCTCTCTCTCTCCAGACCTCTCTGATTTACTGTTGGTCTTTTTCTGTTTTTCTTCTTGTGTTTGTTGCTGTTGTATTTTATATTCATGACTTGTCTCTCCTATAGATCAAATACTCATATCTATATTCTTATTGTACCCCCTGGCCCTCCCTCCACCTTCCCCTCGGATGTGTTTCTCTTTCTCTTTGATGATTCCCATATCCCCCCCCCCCTCTCTGGGTTTTTTTCTCTCCCACTCACTTAGGTGTGTGCTACTACTGATACAGTGATAGTCACATTTTTTAAATAAAAATAAATTAACAATGCATTCATACTGATGCATACTTTAAATATAAATATAATATTTTTTATTTTATTGTTTCTCTGACTTCGGACCTGACAGAAATAGTGCCATAAAAATCAAATTGTTGATTAACCGAAAGAAGGAGAACACACAGATAGACACTGTGTCACACACACACAGTGACACACACACATGCAATGAATGACATGCACACAGTGACACAAAGAGACACACAGTGATACACACAATAGCACACAAGCATTGGGTCATGAAAAAATACTGCAAACTTCATATTCAGTTTTTTAATGCATGCAAAGCGAAATGTTATGGTCATGCTTTGCATATGAAATGATGTCGCGTCGCGCGACATGACTACTGAAAAACCTCTCAAAACTACTGAAAATTGAACTATTTCTGAGTTAAAGCTACTGACAAGCATTTTAGGGGTAGGCAGCTCTGCAGAACTGAAAATGTTACTGATTCCAAACTGATGACACATACGTTACAGCACAACTGACTAGATGGCAAGATCTGTGGTGAGACTAGGTCATGCCTGATGATGATATTGATGATGGTGATAGTGATAATTTTGATGATGATTGGTGTTGATGATGATGATGATGCAGACACATCAACGAAGACAAGAGAAAGACGGAGGGACAGATGGTGATGTTTGACATCATCAACGACATAGACAACTGCCCGGTATGTGGGTCTCAAGCGGGTTTTTTCCTTTCCATTTATTGAAATTGTCAAGATGCTTAGTTTATAATCAGTGCTTGAGAGCCTTTGTCCTTATAGTATGACTAAATGTAAGAAACTATCTACGGGGTTGTGTTTGCCGTCGGCCTTCATCGCGATTCGCCGAAATTACAAAAAATGCCTAAAAGAGTCAACCGTCCTGTGGGCCGAAGGTTTGATTAACAATCGGCACAAGTATGTCCCATTTTTTTTTTATGACACGAAGTGGTATCCGGGTTTTTTATGAAGCAACGAAGTGAAACAAGTTTGCTTGCGACCCACGTGTGACCGAGATCAAAAAGCTACTTTGTCACGTCATGCTTTGCTTAGCACAAGGCGCAATTTTCCTCGTGAGAGTTTGCTTCCTTTCTGCTTATGCGGTACGTTTGCCACACAGTGAGTGTGATCTGTGTGATCTGACAGTTAAAAAAAAAATCAAATTCATTGTCAGTGAGAGTTTATGTTGACCGATGAGAGGGCCTAAAATTTTGAAATTGGCCTAGCGGGTTTTGTGGGCTGTTTAGGCCAAAGATGGCCTAAAGTGAAAATTCTATGCACCATCTCTGATATAATGATATTTAGGAACTGCAAACCTTATTAATGAGTGCGCTTATAGTCCTTAAAATGGGTAGTTGTTTGTATTATTGATGATCAAGACTGGCTCCAAGTAATATTTACCGTTCTAGCTCTCTAACTGTATCAAATCTTTAAATCCAAACAGGCCCGTTAAAACCATCTTAGAGCATTAATGCTCACTACTCTTCTTGTATCCGTGATTTATTGTTGCGCTCTATTGTCTGATTTGAAAGTTATATTTGCTTGTTGAATTTTTAAAGTTATATGTGTGTTGATAACACTGGTTATCAGGGCACACGCTGTGTCGTCACAAAAAAAGTCGCAATTTTGTCAGCCGAATAGATGTGGGTGGACAAGCTGACGACACATTGTGTCGTCGCGGTGACTGCCCTTGACCCCTGTTTGTGTTCTCGGACAGTATTGAGTGAGAGGCCTTTATATTCATACTGAACACCAGTAGGTATTTCTACATCTATTTGTCGAAATTGGGATAATCACACTGTTAAGTTTGCACTCTATGTTTCGTCCGAAAATACGTGTGGGGTTTTTTTAGTCTACAAGTACACTCACACTATTCCCTATGTTTTATACAAATGAGAAGCAATGAGTATGAATGAAGGTGTCGGTGAATATGTGTTTTTTGTGCTGTTACCTGCTACTAAGTACTAGTTTATTTCATTTTATCTATGATTGTGTTATCCTCACTTCATGTAGTGAATCTTTTGGCCTTCTTTGTAAGTAGTAAAATTACCGCCCTTATACAACTCCTTTTTTAGATTTAATGACCTCATTTTGATGATTTTTGAAGGTCTTTTTATATTTATAGAAGCCGGTAAGTTTCCACTGTACTAAAAATGAAGCAATGGAGGATGAATGAAGGTTTCGTGAATATGTGTTTTTGAATGGTCTGTTTAAAATTAAAAAAATTTGTGCATGTGACTGCTTACTACAATACTAGTTTAATTCATTTTTCTTATTATTATTATCTCCCTTTCATATAGTGATCTGGTACATGGGATGAAGTCTTTGCTTCAGAGTAGTGTGTATGTCTTTCCCTTTTTTTTTATATTACCCCCTTCGCTGCCAGAGGAAGACAGAAATGGTCAATTTTCTCATTATAAAATTTAAAAGAGACCTGTTAGACTCAATCTGAGAAAGGGTCTGAGATATATCTTTCCTGACTTGTCTAAACCAAAACCATCATTCTAGGACTAAATGAACATCAAAAGTTATGGACATCACATGACATCACACCCCCCTAGTAGACAGGGGACTGGTAGGGAAAGGGTTTAAAATGAATATTACAGCTTGTATGGCCGTTTTAAAAACTAAACTTTTTTGGTCTATTCATTGTTGCTGTTACTTATACATGGAACCTTCCTTATAAGACCTTCAAAATCATCCAAATGAGTCTTTATAAGGGAGGGGTCTTACAATGGAGGTAATTTTAATACTTGCCAAGAAGGGCACATTTCTCAGAGAAGTAGGTCTTATGTGGGAGGGAGTCTTATAATGGGAGGTCTTATAAGTGAGGTTCCATTGTAGTACTTTTTTTTTTTCCCCTGCCTTGATGATCTTAGATCTGCAACGCGGCGGGTACGAAAGGTCTGCCGACAGGAAGAGCCTGACCCGCACAAAGCCCGCAGAAGACCTTAAGCACCTTGAGATGCTGCCCTAGTCCTCAGGTGAAGGTCCATGACCCGTTGAGAACCGAGGACCTGGCGAGCATCTCCAGGTGCTTGAAGGTCTTCTGCGGGGCTTTGTGCGGCGTCAGGCTCTTCCCTGTCGCCAGACCTTTCGTCCGCCGCTTGCAGATCTAAGTCATCAAGGCAGGGGAAACAAAGGTTATCTACAGTGGAACCTCCCTTATATAAGACCTCCCATTTTATAAGACTCCCCTCCCACATACGACCTACTTCTCGGAGACATTGGCCCTCTTTGCAAACATTAAAATTACCTCCCTTATAAGAACCCTCCATTATAAGACCTCAATTTGGATGATTTCTGAAGGTATTACAAGGAAGGTTCCACTGTATATATAACAACAACAATGAATAGACCAAAAAAGTTTATTTTTAAAACGGCATACAAGCTGTAATATCATTTTAACCCCTTCCCTACCCAGTCCCCTGTCTACTAGGTGGTGTGTGATGTCATTGATGATTGATGTCACAAAATTTTGATGTCAAAGCTCTGCAATGCTGTTTTTGTTTGTTCTAAAACAGTCAGAAAATGTATATATCTTAGACAACCAGTCTTATCAAGATTGAGGTCTAACAGGTCTCTTTTTAAATTTTATAATGAGAAAATCGATAATTTCTCAGTTTTCCCCTGGCAGTGAAGGGGTTAATAATAAAGAGACTACACACAATACTCTGAAGCAAAGACTTCATCCCATGTACCAGATTCACTATATGAAAGGGAGATAATAATCATAAGAAAAAAATGAATTAAACTAGTATTGTAGTAGCAGTCACATGCACAATTTTTTTAATTTTTAAACAGACCATCAAAACACATATTCACCGAAACCTTCATTCATCTCCATTGCTTTCATTTTTAGTACAGTGGAAACTCCGGCTTCTTATAAATATAAGACCTTCAAAAATCATTCAAAAAAGAGTGTCTTAAAATCTGAAAAGGGAGTTGTATAAGGGATGGTTGGTAATTTCGGAATACTTACAAAGAAGGGAAAAAGATTCACTACATGAAAGTGAGATACCACAATACTAAGATAAAATGAAATAAACTAGTACTGTCAGTAGCCAGTCACATGCACAAAAACACATATTCACCGACACCTTCATTCATCTCCATTGCTTTCATTTGTATGTAAACATAGAGTGAATTAGTGAGTGAGTGTAAGTGTAGACTCAAAAAACCCCCACACGATTTTCGGAAACATAGAGTGCAAACTCTAACATTGTGATTATCCCATTTCGAAAAATAGATGTAGAAATACCTACTGGGTCAGTATGAATATAAAGGACCCCTCACCTCAATACTGTCCGAGAACACAAACAGGGTCAAGGGGTCACCGCGCCGACACAATGTGTCAGTCAGCTCCACCACATCTATTCGGCTGACAAAATTGCGATGTGACGACAACAGCGTGGCCTGATAACCATATCAACACACAGTAAACTTTAAAACATATCAACAAGCAATAAACTTTTAAAATCAGACAATAGAGCGCAACAATAAATCACGGATACAAGAAGAGTGTGAGCATTTAATGCTCTAAGATGCTTTAACGGGCTGTTTGAATTTAAGATTTGATACCAGTTTAGAGAGCTTGAACGGTAAATATTACTTGGAGACAGTCTTGATCATCATAATACAAACCAACTACCCATTTTTACGGACTATAAGGCGCACCTCATTATAAGGTGCAGTTCCTAAATATCATATATCAGAGATGGTGCTAGAAATTTTCACTTTAAGCCATTTGGCCTAAACAGCCACAAAACCGTAGGCCAATTTCAACAATTTTAGGCCCTCTCACTCGGTCAACATAAACTCTCACTGACAATGAATTTGATTTGTTTTTTTAACTGTCAGATCACACAGACTCACACTACGGTGAGGCAAACGTCCGCCATAAGCAGCAAGGGAAGCAACTCTCACGAGGAAATTGGCCTTGTGCTAGCAAAATCATAATGCGACAAAGTTAGCTTTTTTATCTCTGTCACACGCGGTGCAAGCAAACTTTGATTCACTTCGTTGTTCATAAAAAAAAACCGGATACACTTCGTTGTTCATAAAAAACCCATGGACATACTCGTGCCAATTTGGTAATCAAACCTTCGGCCCACAGGACAGTTGACTTTTAGGACATTTTTTTTAATTTTCGGCGAATCGCCGAAGGCCGACGGCACACAAACAACAACCCCGTAGATAGTTTCTTACTATTTTAGTCATACTATAAGGCAAATGGCTCTCAATCTGGGAAAAAAAGTAATGCCTTGAGTAAAATACGGTAATGAATGCAGACAGTCTTACTCTTATGCAGATTTTTGGCGAATTGACTAAAAAAAGAAAAAAGAGAGTATAAAAACAATGATCCACCGAAACTTGATAAGTTATATATTTATATTGCACAATATGTACAGTATGTTCAAATGAGAACATCTGCTCATACTGTTTCACTAGATTTGGTATGGTTAATTTTTTGCTTAACACTAACTTCAACTTGCTTACTGGTAATTTAAATTGTCATTTAATAAAATGATATAAATTTACAGCACAGAATCTGAGAATGTCAAGAATATTCTAAAAAGTGAATCTGCATTATACAAACCTTTTTACAATCTTAAGGTAATGACCAAGATGCCATTCAGTAAACTGAAGTCTTAAAAACAAACGAGAGAGAGAGAGAGAGAGAGAGAGAGGAGAGAGAGAGGGAGGGAGGGGAGGGAGGGAGGGAGGGAGTGAGGAGGGAGAGAGAGAGAGAGAGAGAGAGAGAGAGAGAGAGAGAGCGAGAGCGAGAGAGAGAAGAGAGAGAGAGAGAGCACTGCATTATAAACTAAGCATCTTGACAATTTCATTAAATGGAAAGGAAAAAACCCGCTTAGACCACATCCGGCATTGTCTAGGTCGTGTGATGATTTCAAACATCACCATCTGTCCGCTCCGTCTTTCTCTTGTTTCGTTGATGTTCTGCATCACTCATCATCAATCAACACCATCATCATCAAAATTTAGCACTATCACCATCATCATATCATCATCAGGCATGACCTAGTAAAAATCACCACAGATCTTGCCATCTAGTCAGTTGTGCTGTAACGTATGTGTCATCAGTTTGGAATCAGTAACATTTTCAGTTCTGCAGAGCTGCCTACCCCTAAAATGATTGTCAGTAGTTTCAACTCAGAAAGTGTTCAATTTTCAGTAATTTTGATAGGTTTTTCAGTAGTCATGTCGCACGGCGCGAAATCACTTCATATGCAAAACATGACCATAACATTTCGCTTTGCATGCATTAAAAAACTGGATTCAAATTTTTGGTTATGAAGTTTGCAGTATTTTTTTTATGACCCCATGCTTGTGCGCTATAGTGTGTATGCACTGTGTCATGCTGGGAGGTGGCACCTGTGGTGAGGCATGCTATTCTTGCTATGTTGTTCACTGGGTGTGTGTGTCAGCTGTGTGTGTATCAGCTGTGTGTCTCTTTGTGTCACTTGTGTGCGTGGTCTTTCAAATTGGCAATGTGTTTGTGTCCTGTGTGTGTGTCACTCGTTGTGTCTTCTGTGTGATGCTCCTTCTTCTCGGTTATGTGCCCACATTTCAGCTAATTTGATTTTTATGGGGCAGCTATTTCTGTCAGGTCTGCAAAGTCGAGAGATAACAAAGAATGAAAATATAAAATATTTATATTTAAAGTATGCATCAGTATGGGTGCATTGTTAATTTATTATTTTTGTAAATGATGACTATCACTGTATCAGTAGTATTCACACACACTAAGTGAAGTGGGTAGAGAGAGGACAAACTAGAAAGGGGGGAGGGGGAATATGGAGATGCAAAGAGAAGCTATATAAACCAAGAGATGGAAGGTAGGGAGGGGCCCACGCATTCATAACTAATTAACTGTTATTTGATCTATAGGAGATAGCAGTGCATGGATGATACGACTAAATACAAACAGGTCAACCGAACTAAAACAATAAAGAAACAAGCAAAGAAAAAGACGCACAGTATAATCTAAGGGAAGCGAGCTTGAGAGTAGAGTAGAGAGAGATGCTTGATGAGGAGAGGAGTCGTAGAGAGAGAGAGAGAGTAGAGAGATGAGAGAGAGAGCGAGAGTTGAGAGAGAAATGAGAGAAATGAGAGAGACAGAAAGAGAGAGAGTGGGAAAACATCTGGCCTTACTGTTAGTTTCACCTCGAATACCATGTGCCGTGTTTCTGGCCGAACAGGTGTTGTTCCATGGCGAGTGATCGTGCACTTGACACGGTTCCACAAGCGTCTGTCTGGCCGCTGGAGTGCAAAATCTTCGATCACTCAGGCTCGGGTTTCAGTTGTTTGTAGCGAAGAAATAAGTTATGTTCTGGGTGTTTTTGTGCAGGTGCTCGATAATACGGGCCGTATTGTGTATGTTTGTTGTTTGTATTCAACTATGCCGAGTTGTTGAATCATCTTAGTCCCCCGTGGCCCGTCGGCGCCCGATAACTTTGAGAAATCAACCATCGGCGCGTCATCGCTCACGGGCCGTGTGTGGAGCCAGTAGTGGGGGAAAGCGGTATCTGCACGGAATCCCGCGGATTCTGGCCTGATGCCGCACTAGCAGAAACTTTCGATGTGTAATGTGCACGTGTATGCTTGAGTAGTATATTGATTCTAGCTGTCTTCTTCGATGTCACCCAACTTGAGACTTTATTTGGTATGAAATATACTTCAGCAAGCTGAATCGCTTTCACTCGACGAATGCGCGAGAGCTTCTCCATGGCGCGCGCCTATTTGAACTTCACGTCGAACCTTTATTGTCGACGGGCGGACATCAAGCGCGACCATGCTCGAAAACGTACTTTGCGTCGCGCCAAAAAATACGAAGAATTCAGTTATCGACCATAGTATATTGTAGTTTATAGTCATATTCCGTAGACGCCTACGGAAAATCCGTAGGGGTAGGCAGGTCTGGCTCAGTAATGAAGACATTCAGTGCGCTAAGCAGAAAATGTCTGTGATTTGCAACCCTCAAACCGTTTTTATTTAGCATACAGACGTTTGGTATTTGTTTTAAGAATTTAAATAATTAGCAAAAAAATAAGTTGCCGTAAACAAATATAATGCAAACCATTCAAGAAGGACTTACGGTTAATCCGTAGGGGTAGCAGTCAATGGCTTGTTCCAGTTTCTTAGAGTCACAGTGGCATCCTGCAATACTTCTTAAAATGTCAAAAAAAAAAAAGAAGTTTAATTTTGTTACATTTAAGATCAACATTTACATAATTTACAAGAAATTAAGCAAAAACAGGACATTAAATTAGTAACAATCCCTGAAACATTTTTTCAGTTGGGAAAATTACACGCAAAACTTCATTCAGACTACAAATGAAAAGCAACATTTATAAAACTAAAAGTCCACATCATTGAATTTATACATTTAAAAAAAAGTTTTTATTTCAAACACAATACTGTCCTATGTATAAAACCCTTGAAGTGGGGCCCACTCCCAAGAACATAACTACATCAGTACATGTCAAACAGATTCAATAAAATCGACACTAGCGATCTGTATTTGACCCCAAATCATTGAAGATGGTTCAGAAACATATCAAACTCGATTATGCCTGGGAGCAGAGCTGAAAGGCCATTTCTTAGAGGTTTTTAAATTTTTATGATGAAGTACACGAAGCGTTTATCATTTCTGTTTTCAACATATCCCAGTGTTAACAAATTGAACAAGAAAAGGAGAAACATCTGCAGTGATTTTGGTTAGCTTATTTGAGGATAATAATTATTGTCTGACACACAAGTGAAGAAGGCATAACCTCCTGGCTACAGTCTTTTCATTAGAGTGGTTTAAGGGGTGAACAATCCCCAAAATATGACCGTGATTGAATTGAATTTTTTTTGTCCAGCCAGCAACAATCCAATTTGCAATCAAACTGTTAGTCTTAGGAACAGTCTGATCTAAAGCACGATGCGCTAACGTAACAGCCAGCAGCTGGGTTGTTTGGTTTTCATACACCCGTGGCTTCATTAGCAGTAGATAAAAAAATTGATATTCCCCTACCTCCATTGTTTAATCTTTGTAAAACGTACCTCCTAAAAGTCAAATGACGCTGGGCAGCCTCTGCACAGGGCGGATCAGGCAGTTCTTGCAATGTCTGTCGACCACACTCCGGCTTGGACAGACACACCTGACACGGGAAAACTTCTTACTTTTTTTAAAAAATGTATTTGCAAACGGCAGAATCGAAATAACAGCCTTTTCAGAATCTACACGGGCTTGTCCTAGGACAATTACCACAATGGGCTGCAACCACTGCTATGACCCAGTAATGCACTGAGGATTGAAAGTGATAGTGACAAACTGTCCTGATATAGAGATATCATAGAACAAAGTGTGCCATTGTTCAAAGTTTCATCATACCATTTGTCCTACAGTGGAGAACACAAATATCACATTTTCAATTTTAGGTCAATGGCCTGTGACCGGGTGCCTCGAACAATCCACTGATAACCTATCCAATAACAAGTATTACTAACAGTAACATGGTTCGACTTTTACCCCATCAAATTGAAAAACAAACAAGTCTAGAATCAATGTTTTAAAACTGTAATTTACTTCTAAACACTGTCAAGTTTCTTATTGAACCTTGACAGTTTCTTAATGAGAATGTTAAATTACTATCTAAATCTGCTGGCATTACAAACCGTGGATTACCTGTCACATTAAGCATCGTAAATATCAAACGGAAAAGAAGCAAAAAAACCCCAAATAGAAACCACAGCATGTGTGACGACTGACTTGAGAAGAAGCGTGGAGCTGAGGGTTTGAGTATGGTCACAATGATGATGGTCTCACTTGGTGTTCTCAAAGAAGTTCACAAAGTTTGTGGGTCCAGGCCTTTGTGAAAGGCATCTGCTGCAACTAACATAACACTGTTCAATAACTGCCTGAGAAAGAATTGGCCACTGCCCTAAACAGACATCCATATATTTGGTTTCAGGCTTCAATGAGGTGAATCCACATACGTTCCCAACAGTAGGCTCCCCACCACTACGTGCGCATCTCGACCCTTCCAACTGGAAGTGTCGCAATCTTAGTCAGATTTGTATGTAAAACAGCATCGATCTGGGCATTTTTCAAACAAAGTTCGGACTAAGATGGCGGTCTCCCATAATATGCACGCTCCTTGTGGTCCGGATATGACGACACGTGGGTACAAGCCATACAGCAAAGAAAAAGCGTAAGCTCTGGATACAAAGCTAACAAACTTCCTTTCTAATACACAGGGCTTTAGAATGACTTCCCCTTTTAAAATGCAGATTTTCCGGACACTAGACTTTCCCTTTTGTAGAATAGCTTCGTCTTCTTCTTTAGCGTTCAGCTGAATCAGCCTTAGATGTACAAGTCCGGTGTTGTCGATGAATTGGGGTTGTCTCAGGTCTTGCTTTGTACCTACACAGCTTTACGTTAGTAATACCACATTTTGGACAAGTGCTTGAGAATATGAGTTCCCCCATAATGCTATGGAGCAGAGTGTTAACTGTTTAAACAAAGGGCACCTCAGAATACAAGTTTCCTGTAACAGAAACAGAACAAGTGCTAGATGAAGAGACTGTTCCCATTACCAAAAATAGCTTCGCAATCTTTGCCTTTCCCAACTGAACAGGCATTTCCCGCCAGTGGGGTCTTTGCATAAATAGTTTCTCCACTGGAGAGTTCTGTGCTTGTAACTTCTTTTAACCTTTTCCAGACTGAGGCACACAATACGTGATACTCACGTTTCTATTCCCCCACGACTGAGGCACAGTTAAACGTGCCCGGAATTCTGCCTACAGGACGGAGCACAGTTATGTGCTCCAACTTAAAAAAATTCTGTTTTTACGAGTTTCGATCTAGGGAAGCAACCTGTGTAGTAAGTCATAGGGATGGTTAGCAAGGTTACTGTTACTACTGTGACTGCTTGCAAGCGTCTACGTGCTGGAATGTGGCTTGGAAATGAAGTAACCTGGAAACAGGATTTCTGACCTTTTAGCCTCGGGAAAAACATGTCTTTGTGTTGTGTGTACGTGGTGTTCCTCGAAAGGGATTATATAATCATTCTTAGGATGATTGAGTGGTAAGATTGACGTTTATTTCCCATTTACTCCATTATTTTGTTGTGTACAGAGCGGAATGGAAATGTAAAACAAGGTTTTGTTAACATCGTAAACCTTGGCTTACTTTTAAGACAAAAGCAGGAATGCATGATATTCAGGATTGAATAAATGTTACATATCCCATAAGTACTGGCTTTGTTCCTTTCTTTTGATACAAAACACGTCATTTAGCGTTTGTTAGTGACCGTAAAACAACAACAGAAACGTGCCAAAATAGGCCGTGGACAGGAAGTGATGCTAGTCTCTGCTATCCGTCACAGGAGGAAGTGATCGCGCAGACGCTGCTGCCGACGACATGGAAGTGATTGCCCTAGCTTGCTATCCGTCACACAGAAGTGTAGCGCAGACGCTGCTGCCGAAGGGAAGTGATTGCTAGCTCCCCAATGGGATCCGTCACACAGAAGTGTAGC
Organism: Phymorhynchus buccinoides; assembly: GCA_017654935.2. NCBI lineage: Eukaryota > Metazoa > Mollusca > Gastropoda > Neogastropoda > Raphitomidae > Phymorhynchus > Phymorhynchus buccinoides. Next base: position 19,960,214 of record CM065681.1, on the reverse strand, counting down.
GCAGACAGCTGCTGACGCTGGACAGGAAAGTGATGCTAGCTCTGCTATCCCGTTCACACCAGAAAGTGTAGCGCAGACGCTGCCGCGTGGACAGGGAGTGATGCTAGCACATCTGACTATCCGTCACACGGAAAGTGTAGCGCAGACGATGCTGCCGTCTGGATAGTATTCATCTGTCACTCTCTGACTCTGCCTATCCTTTGTCTTACGTCATCTACTATCTTTCTGCCTTTTTTTCTTCACGAAACACTTTTCAAAAAAGATTTCCTCCATATGCCGAAGTCGGATTGAATATTTCTAGTTAGGTGCATAACAGCAAGCCATGGAAGCATATTGCACTACATTATCGACAGGAAATGAGCGACCCGAAGAAGAAGAAGGAAGAAGAGGCATTTTCAAAATGCTTAAAAGAATTGGGCTTTCCCAACAAACTGACCCTCTTTGCGGACAAGGTCTCCCACGGAGGCGGTGTCGGTCCAGTGGTCGAGGTAGTGGTTGCCAAGGTCGTCCCTCAGCTGTGCTGGTGCTGCCTCGTAATCGGGGGATGTTGCCAAAGATGATTTGCTGTCCTGGGCCGCAGCAGAGGTATTTCCGCCTTTTGAGCGGTGTTTTTGTTTGATTAAGTGGGTTTATATGCTGTACTGTTCAGGCTTGTATATCTGCTCCTTAAGTCTGTCAACAACAGGTAGATGAGCACTAACAGGCATGAGATTGATGAAATCATTAGGATGATTGCGTGGCTTAAGCTGTGTCAAGACCAAATGAGTAGCTAGAACCAGGCTAACATTCAAAAGATTGCAATATGCTACTGCATAGTTATGCGGGGTTGTCTTTAGCCAATCCCAAGCTCCTTAGACGTAAATCGTCTGTCTCCCAAATCCTCTAGAAATGTCGGTAGTGTGCTAGCCACATGAGCCGGTATTAAATAAAACGGTGCTGGTGCATTTGTTACCATAGTGTGCAGCTGTTGGGGATGATCCCTGGGTTTCTTAAGCCAGGGTTCGACAACAACATTAGGCTGAAAAGCGGTTGATTGAAACAGGGCTAAAGCCCCCTGAAAAACTGAAGCTTTCTTGCAATGCAAACCTAAAAAGAGCATTAGAAGTAGAAATTGATATATTTAATCATTTTCATTCACTTCATAAGAACATAGTGTACTATCTTCAGATGTTCTTTTTGATCTAAAAAAATGACCTATGCAGCCATCAAAATAAGGCCTGAATCAGCCTTACAGGGTGAAAAACTCGCATGTTTATAATGAAACAATGAAACAAGAAAGATAATAAAATCTTTACAAATGTAGAATACAAAACTGAATGTGACTTTACACATAATGGACCCTAGAGCCAGAATGTTGCTTGCAAGTATTTTTCTGTTATTTCTTATTTTATGAAGTTGCAGAGGAGTCAAAAGGGGAATAAAACACAGTGGGAGCCTCCATTAGGAAGACCCCCCCATATAACACTCCCTCCCATAAGACCTACTTAGTACTTAGCGGGGACATCTTGCCCATATGTTTTAAGTATTTTAAAATTACCTCCCTTGTATACAAATCCATCCCATTAAAGACCCTTACCTTGGAGCATTTGTCAAGGTCGTAAAAGGAGGTTCCACTATGTATGCACTTCCAATACCAATAACCACATCCATGCTGAATCACTTTATCTTAATATCTCTTGAGCATGAGAACGGGTCGTTTTGGAACGTAAAAAAAAATCGGATCGCGAAAATGTCTCGAACGTCGGGAAGAAACGTGACGGATTCCACGTGGCTGGTTGGGCGCTTACATTTGTTTCTATACATTGCAGTCACTGTGAGCCGCTTCCGCCTCGCTTTCGCTCTAGGATTACACTTCGTTCCTGCTGCTTGCATATGGCTTCTAGGGCCGATTGGTTTGAAAGATATGAATTTTTGAAAATTAAGTGACCGACTCGGCATTTCGCGATAATTTCCAATATGGATGACGAAAACAGTTATGGCGTCCATGATGAGGAAAGCGATGACTAGTTATTTTTGTGAAAGAGGACTTCATGAGAGATCGCGAAGTGCAGCGATGTAGTGAGATGTATTCTGACCATTTCGCAGCGAGCTTCTCCATTTTGGGTTGTCTTTAACGAGGAACTTGTTTCAACGATGCGAATTTTGAATGTCGTTGTTACTGGACATCGGCATTTTCACCGAACTTTGTGACAATCATGTGTGATTGATGAGTCGGTTGTATTGCATTCACCGAGTGATGACAGCGATGAAATTCCCTTTTTGGTGAAAGATAGTGAAGTGAAAGGTAAGTGAATGGTTTTGATCTACATTTCATTTGTCAGTCGTCTTAGCTTCAACAGTCTGCAAAGTAGGCAGGAATGAATAGGAATGAGTTTGCGAATAAACTTGGCATTTGATTTTTTGTGTGGAAACTATGGCAATCCCCCATAAACATCTTGGATTCCTTTGCAACCAGAAGACATCTCGGCAACACATTCAAAACAAAACACAACAACACAAAATATGGTATTGGTAGGGTATATTTTATTTTCTTATTTTTCTGACGCTACCTGCCTTTTGTAGGGTAGTGACGTCCCTTGGGTTAGGATTTCAGAGGTGATTGAGAGCACAGGAGACGTCAGGCCACAAGAGGGTTAAGCTTTCATGATCCTACTTTTATCACTAATCATCAGGCTATTACCTGATCCAAATGTTGATCTCTTCTAATGGTTAGTACATTATGTAACAAGTTTTTGTCTTCTCAAAACCAGTACTGATCACCAACTGCTTTCAGAAAGAAAAACAAATGTGGGGTACAAACGCCTGTTGCCATTTAACCCTTTCATTCGCTACTGTCGCCTCTTGGCACCACACTGGACTTAACACCCATGTCACTATAAGGCATCAATAGAGGGTCTGGTATCCAGTGAATCTTATTGTTCTAATTTCGGGAGTAAGGGATAGGACCCTATTTTATGCATGTCAGAGAGGAAGCTCAGAACCTGTTTACCCTCCATTATCGGACCTGTAATATGTGCTCAAGACAAAATTCTGTAATTTTCACCAAAAATGTTCTGTAATTTTATGACTTCGCAATACTCACACTGGCAAACTTTTCCCCCCCCCCCCCCCCCCCCCCTGTCACAGGGTTGCTATATCAATGCACACCACAACGCATGTGGAGCTAGCTTAACCATACATAATTAATTTAATCACTGTATATTTATTATGACCTGTTCTTACCTGCTGCCTTGACAGAAGTGACCACCATTCTGTTTTGGCTGGACCTATTCAGCTCTAGGCACTCAGTTTAGTCTTTTTTTAGCTTGATTGTTGGATTTTGGATCATTAACAATCTCGGCAAGTGGAAATTGTTTGGGAAAAAATATATATTTTACACAATACATAGTACTCATTCTACTTGCACAGTGTATTGTTGATGTACGGTCAGCCATACAGTCAAGATTATGTTCATTTTCACTAGAGTTTGCGTCTCATTGCGACATGCTCTAACACCACGGCCAAGTCATCAATAGATCTCTTTCTCATGGTGGTTTCTTCTTCTGTCAGCTTTAAAAAAGACGACGTTAATCCACAGCGCTGCGAAGTTGCAGCGTGTTTTCTTCTGAACGACAACCAGTACACTGGTGGCTTTTCGATGCGCAGTGCGATTCAATGGCATACTGACCCGATAATAATGCTGCGATGGAAAAGCCCCATGATACAGTTACACGCAACAGGCGTTAATCGTCACCCGAAGTATGATCGATGGATCCAGGTAAGTTTCAAGTACGACATCGCGAACTCTTTGCACAAGTTTTCCAGACTTTTGAGGTTGGAAGAGCCGGTATTGCCTTGCGGCGCGAGTCCTTTGCTGGAGCCGCCAATTGAGATTACCCCCCAAAGTGAAAGACGCGATGCGGCGGAACCGAAAATGTCTTCTACAGCATTTGACAAAAAAACACAGCAGACGAACTTCGCGACTCGCGATTTTCATGTATTTAGAATTTTGTTTTCGTAATGTATTCCCCCCCCGTAATTTCGAGTTTTTCGTAAAACTTAACGCAAAAATCGTAAGGGTAAACAGGTCTGGAATCCCCAATATGCAGAGACAAAATATTTCTCTACCCAGGTAAGTTTAATGGGAAAGTTTTGGCTGAAAAGGGCTGGAGATGAAAGTAGTTAGCTACAAACAATTCTTAAGCTGACAACAACCAAGTCAAGGGAAACCAAAAAAAAAGCACAGAGTGTGGGCTATCGGCAGGTATGGTACCAGATAACGAGGTAAACTGAAGATCTACATGCAGCAGAGCTATCGCAAGTAGAGTACCAAAATAACAGGTAAAGCTGAAGATCTCACACGCAGCAGCTATCTGCAAGGTGTGGTGTACCAAAAGAGAGAGGTAAAAGCTGAAGATGATCTCACATGCAGCAGAAGGTGAAGGATGGCGGCGTCGTGGTCTCTGTTGCAGCAGCTCGTGGATCACTTCTCCGCTTGGAGATTTTGATGTTCGGGGGAAGGGAATTGTCCTTCATCTCAGGCTACCCTCTGGCAAGAGACAGCATACAATAAATTCATTTTGCGGCACGAGCCATCACATACAGGCAACCAGACTCAGCATGTACCTTCACATACACACCAGAGAAAAAATGTGAGCACACCACACCAAAAAACATGACATCTCACAAACATCGGGCACTCACATGCAAAAAAGTAAATTAAATTTCAAACATAGTCATATATACACAGTAAACACACACAAGTATACATAGACAGGGACTCTTTCCACTTCAGTATATTCACATAAACAAATTCACATTGGAATACAAACAACTAACTTGTAGTTGATAATACACGAAATAGAAAAGAAAGCAAAATATTAGTATAGAGACAACAAGATTCAACAACAACTAACAACAAGAGACCGCTTTTGGCCTCCACTCCTAAACGCTTTATAACTTAAAAAAACATCCTATCATAAAAAAACTTCCGAAACAAGGATTCTTTTTGTTTTATGCACCAGACATATCTACCTCCAGATAGTATAAATTTTGTTAGTTCTCAACATGTTGTGCAGGGACGATCAGAACAATTAATGACGATGAAAATGAAAAGCTGGCTACCACAAACGAGTGTATGCCGAATTTCACTTGTGAGAACCTCACGCACATACAAACAACCTAGGACACCATAATACACCCCCATCGATGTCAATCACGAGATGTGTCGTGTCTGCGGGTGTGCGCGAGGTGTCAGGGAAGGAGTTGGGCTGAGGGAGATGCCGGACATTCATCGGACTTCTAGCAGCGCTTGAGTTGCCGAAGGGCAGACCCCGCTGCTCGCCCTCACAGGCCAGCTGCTTCAACCGCTTACGCTTGCGAGCTCTGGCCGAAGGCTGGTGGGCGATAAGAATCTTTTCGTTCTGTGGTGGCTGTTAAAGAAAGGGAGACTCCACAATCAAATTAGCATTGTGGTTTTCTATCTGTAGATCTAATTAGTTAAAAGAATAAGCATCTTCGGGTAGAAATATCAGTTTCTGATTCTTTTAAACATAATTACATCTTTTAGTTTTATCTTACAATTTATTTTAGTTATGTTTATTTTTCAGAGTGTAACTATGTTTGAAAATTACAATTCATTTGGCTTTAACTCTTCTAGTGCCATGCTTTTTTTGACATTTTTCGTTTGTCCGCTGCATCTTAACCGACACGAGGGGAGTATTTTTTTGCGTGTGCATGCGTTGCTTCAATCGAAGGAAAACAGTGATAGAAGCTGCTAAAAGCAGAGTAACATGTGGCAGGATGATGACAGTGAAGGTCTTTGCATTTGGGTGGGAGTGCAGAGATGATGTCTTGCGGGCGAATGTAATCGCCATGGTGTTAGAAGAGATAAAAGTGATTAACCTCTTGGCTAAAGATGGGAAATAAAGCATAATCTATTCAATAGAAAAGATGTGAGTATATTATGTTACAGCTATGGTTCAAGTTGGCTTAAAATACATGTACTGCATCAGGTAATTCTTCTACCACAGCCAGTCCCTACAAATATCTCTACATTTTTGACATGCTTTTTTATATTTCTTTTGTAAACCATGGACATAAACAATGCTCCATTACAACAGCAAAAGCCTGCATGGAACATAAAAAAATTATTATGAAAAGCAAATGGATCAATCATTCAACTAAAAAAAAAAGAAGCGAAGTGATAAAATACAATTACGAGCTTTTAAAAAACACAAATGAGTTCATCCCCACTATCAACACACACACAAAAATCTATGATGAAATGTAATGTCTGTTCGCTGTGCATCAACTGACCTGCGGAAGGATACAACTGCTCTCAGCAGCAGGCTCCCATTTGGGATGCAGCCCCAGAACACTGAAACAAACACATTTCACTTTTCATGCCCTCATCACAAAGCGTGCGTTAAAATGAACAAAATAACACATTAAAACAAAATGGATCTCATCGAAGTTTGGCACAGAGGTGGCCCTAAAAAAAAAAAAAAAAAACCCCCCCCAAAAGTAAGATAGCAGCAAACCTGCGTCAGTTTGTGTTCAACAATAAATCAAGTCTTTTCTATGTTAACCACTTTGGACACCTTACCATATTGTCAATCATATAATCTTCAAACAACATCTTTCAATGTTCAAACAAAATATTCTGATTTCATTCTGATTTACTAGTGGCATAGTGATTCTAATTAAAGACAAACCTTATCAAAACAAAAGAATCTGTTCAAAGAAAAAAAAAAAGGTCCTTGACAGATCTTTGACTATGACTCCACATGACTCCTTCCATCCTCCCCCCCACACTCCTTACCTCTCCGCGGACGGATAGGGGCGGCAGGGAGATGTTGGAAAGAGGCAGTCTTTCACCCGGGCATCTCCACCACCAGTGAGTGGCCTCCTCATCTACCCAGTGATGTGGCGGAGCCCCTGCACACACACAAACATGCAAGACATGTCCATACGCAAATCACAATTGAAACTGTTTCATACACAGGGTCTCATGGCATGCTCTGCCTTACAGGTTATAAACACAGTATATCTTTAAGTCATACAGAGCTGATCTAGGATTTGAAAAGGGGGGGCATTTCCCCCCCTATGACTGAAAAAAATGGGGATGGTGGCAGGTCCCCTGGATACAAGGGAGAACAGCCAT
>CM065681.1:19947570-19952570 GCA_017654935.2 Phymorhynchus buccinoides | reverse complement strand
TTACTTTTGTTATTTAACCTGATACCTTCTTACACAGTTTTGAAGAAAATTGTGGATATTGCATTTTTTTTTTATATATCTTTCAGACTTTTTTCCTCTGCGTTTTGTTTGTTTTTGTTTGTTTTTATTGTGTAATATCTTCACTAAGCCATTTAACATCAATAAAAGAGCTGTTGTTGACTAGTGCATAATTTACAATGTACAAATTTTTTAGGCATAATATGACACTTAAGGAAAAGCAATCAGGAAAACGCATCTCTTTGTGAACAGTGTGAACAAAAGATAGTGTACTTGTGACTTTCTATTCCCCTTTGACGTTGGAACGATGTTACCTTGGGTGTCATTCCATCATTTCAGCAAATATCAATTTATTTATTTCAAACAGTATTTACATTTGCCTTGCCAATGTTCTGACGAATCTTCAAGCAAAGTATGCAAAATTGAAACAATATTGGGCATAATCAAACAGTGACATCCCCCGATTTTAACATTTTCATTGCAACGGGTCTGCATAATTTTGCTTTCCAGGAAATCCTTCTGAAAAAAAAGAAGTTTAAAATGTCAGTATATTTAACATTTTGACATAAAACAAACCTTGCAGTGAGGTATTGCTCGAGGATACTGTTATAGGTAGAATGTAGAGACACCCAAACGTACATCTATAAAGAGATCAATTTTTGGAAGTTTTTGTCAACTTTCTATATGTAAATGATGAGAGCGCACAACTTGCCTGATCTTTATACAATATTCTGCCTTTTTGTGTATACCACTTGTTACGTTTTGTTGCTGTTGCATATTTTTCTTATGCTTAACACATATGTCACTGAAATGTGAAATATATTTTGTCTTTGGATCCTGGATTTTTTGTTGTTGTTATAAATACATTCTGCCTTGTGTGCCTCAGTTCCCTGTCTTCATGATATCTTCTTCTCCTCTCTTGTAATGTTTCAGAAGTTTAAGCTCTGGCATTAACAAAAGTGTTTCTGATCAAATCTGTGTTGTGGTTTTATTATTCATTTTTAAAGGACAAGCAAAACCAGATGTTTTCTGTATAAGTTTTCTTTATCAGTTTTGTTACACATTTACACATACACATTTTGTTTTTGTTGTTAATGTGATTTTGGCATGACTGCATGTGTGTGTGTGCGTGTGTGTGTGTGTGTGTGTGTGTGTGTGTGTGTGTGTGTGTGTGTGTGTGTGTGTGTAAAATATTTCTGAGTATTTTGTTTACTATTTTCTTCTTTGTATATTCTTTAAAGTGATGTGATGTTCCTTGTCATTGAACATTCTGAAAGGCCTTAAAATTCATTTATGGTTTTAGGGCATGAATAGTGACTTGAATTACCTAAAATATTACATGCAAATAAAAAAAAATGGTTACAAGCTTCTGGCTGCAACACGCTCTCCAGGTGGGAGCAACCCAAATTTCACTTAGACGAGTCTGTGACTATAAAGTACCAAATACCAATACCAGCAGTGATCATTTTATGGAGACTGAAGTCTGGTTGAAATATCAATTAGAAAATGAAATCATGACACCCATGGTGACCTTAAAATAGAGTTTGTGAATTTCTAGGACTTTCAGAAATACCCAAAGCTTAGACTATTTTGATTTGTGTTATGGGTTCTGGAGGAAAAACCAATGATGGGCTGGTCACCGAAACAAGCAAATTAAGACACAAAACAAAAAGTAACAAATTATTTAAACATGTGTTTTGAAACTAAGAAAGAAGCTTCAACATATGTGTTTATACATGTAGTTGCTTTTTTAGTTAATGTTCCAGTTATGAGTATATTCATTTTTTGTGTAGTTTTCTTAACTTACTTCAAGCTTTACAAAATAGTATTGAACTGTTTTGATGCAAAAACTGGGGATTGAGAAATCTTGGAAAATCTCTTGAAATATCAGTCCGAAGAAATGTTGAAACTATGTGTTGACGAATACACTTATAAAAACCCTGTAACATCAGTATTAACTAATGATTTACAATATTGGCAAGCCTTTTTATGTCATTTTAATTAGTTGTGTTTGGTGATAGAGATACAAGTATTATTACTATCTGTCTCATTTTTGCTTTAATCTAATCAATTGAGGTTTGTTGCTAAATTTCCGTTACCATTATTGTAGCGATTTGCATTTGTTTGACATTTCTTTATTTTCATTTAAAGCCAAAGCCCTTAAAAGATAATTTCATGATTTTTTATCGATAAGATCTCAAACCAGTTAAATTAAAAATGTACGTAACACAATTGGATTTTTTCACCCTCCTCTCTTTTCCCTGTCATATCTTTGTCTACACTCTCTTTGTCAATGTGTGCACAGTGAGGTGAGCCTTAAGTTTTGCTTAAAAAATTGTTCAATATTCTTCTTAAAACACGCATGTTTTTTTGTTGTAAATTAGCTTTTTTTTTAATCTCAAGATGTTGTGATTATGATACGTACTACATGTAATAAGTTTTTTGGATTTAAACTTGACATTATTTTGTTATATCTTGTCACTGAATTTATACTGCAGTTATGTTTTTAGTTAAATTGTAACAAATCTTTTTTGTCACTCTTTCTGTTCCTGGCACTGACTGGTGAACCGTGACAGTAGCGTATTTGTGTATGATTTTTATACTAAACCTGTGATGATCGCGCACGATTCATTTGTACAGATTTGTATGAATTTCTCTCTGTGATACAGCTGTACATACATTTTTTACTTTACTTGGAGTGCCTTCACACGACTGCTTTCTTGTTTTACATATTATATCCATGCACGGTGATGATTTGTTTTAAACTGTACAGTTTCCGAAAAGTTTGTGTGGTCTTTTACTATGCAGAATATTAGTTATGTTTTATTTTTCTTTATCTTTTATTCACGGCACACAGTTCGTAGAATATGTTTTCCTGGTTGGTATAAATGTATTTTGATAGTCGTATGGGATGCGGATATTCCCCTCCCCCTCACAATTTAAAAATAAATGTGCAGACAGTTTTTTTCTATCTTGCTGGACTTTGGTGTCATGTTTTTTTTTTATACACATAGTATTAAGTTCATATGTGTACAATGTCTGTACAACGTCTGTTTTTCAAAAATGTTTATTTACAAACATATTGCTATTAATGACAATAAAGAACAAAGGAGTATTAAAAGAACCAACAACACACACAGTAATACCAGCATCAACTTCAAAATGTATAATTAAGACAATTATTTATTTAGTACTTTTTTTGGTATTACTGTGTGTGTTAAAATGCCTTCATGTATGTGTGCATTTGATTACATGCACCTTTGAGTATGTGCATACCTTTGCACTCACGTGGTATGAGTGTGTGTGTGTTTGCTTGCATGCATGATTTTCAAAGAAGAATATCTTGTAGGTTGGTTTTTGTTTTAAATTGAAAATGATCAAATTGACCCTTCATCTTTGAACAGCGGGCAAATGGTTTTTTATTCGGCATACTTGGAAAAAAAAGCAAATTTTTTATTTAACAATTACAAATTATGCAGATGATGATCGCAGTACAATTACAATTCTGTTCATTCTCTTGAAATAATCAATAGGTATAATTAAAACGAGAGATTCACCATTAATGCATGTTTAAAAAAACAAAAAGTCAACATATGTCACTTCTTGTAAATCAAATTTGTATTGTCTATTTTATAGGTCCTGTTTTGAAGTATTAAATATAAAAAAAATGAGTGATATAATAAACAAGTGTACTTTCTAAGTCATGTGTTCAGCTAGTTTGGTGAGAAAAAAAGTGTGTGTGTGTGTGTGTGTGTGTGTGCGTGTGCGTGTGCGTGCGCGTGCGTGTGTGCGTGTGCGCGTGTGTGTGTATGTGTGTGTGTGTGCATGTGTGCATGCATGCATTGTGTGTATGCATGTGTGTGTGTGTGTGTTTGCGTGTGTGTGTGTGTGTGTGCGTGTGCATGTGTGCATGCATGTGTGTGTATGCATATGTGAGTGTGTGTGTGTGCGCGCATATGTTTGCGCTGGTGTGTGTGTGTGTTTGTTTGAGCTGCCATGAGGTATGGTACTCATGGAGAAATGTTTCGATCGTTTTATTTCATATTTGATGTTTGTTTGTTTAGGATCTATTAGAGGTCTATCAGTTGTACAGTGACCTTTTTCAGGCTTGCAAAGTTATTCTGTCAACTCACCAAGCAGTAAATAAGAACTTGAATCAGTTAATAGCTGATAAAAACGCAATATGGACAGAAAAGTAGCTGTTTTTCTAATACGTATGAGTGTAGAGTGGCACAGTGGTAACGCGCTCGCCTCGTGTCAAGTAAACCCGAGTTCGAACCTGGGTACAGGGGATGTTTCCTCTCACTTTGCACTAGGCTTTACGGTCTGAACGTGGAGTATTTCGGATGAGACGATAAACCGAGGTCCCGTGTGCCCATGCACTTAGCACACGTTAAACCCAGTGGCAACGAAAAAGTTGTCAGTTGGTCAAAATTTACACACACCCTTTCCTTCCTCATCAGTCACATAAAATTCGCATGCAAAAAACAAAACAAAATGGGTGGCGCGCCTCTGGCTGCGACGCTCTCTCCAGGTGGGAGCAACCCGAATTTGACAGAGACGCCTCTGTGACTGTATAGTACCTTATAATACCTAATACCTATACGAGCATGTTTAATAGCCTACATCATTTCTTAGATACCCAATTTTACTAATACAATTAATGACCTTCAAATACCAATAGTGTCCATTTCAGGGTATAGGGGAAGACGGGGTAAAAAGCGCATGGGCGGGTAAGAAGCCCACCCCAATTATCTCATGAAATAAAGACAATTTCAGTCAAATTTGCCCATGAGACGAATGCTAGACATTAACGCTCGTCTCATGGGCAAAATGAGACTGAAATTTGCTTCATTTCATGAGATAATTGGGGTGGGCTTCTTACCCGCCCATGCGCTTTTTACCCCGTCTTCCCCTACTAGGCCTGATCTCCATCCATATCTTATAAAGAAAACATGGTAATTTCTACCAAGGTCGGGGTC
>CM065681.1:19927570-19937570 GCA_017654935.2 Phymorhynchus buccinoides | reverse complement strand
TATTTTGTCCCCCAGGACAAGGCTTACCACCAGATTCAGGACGAGGGGAACTAATGCCTCCGTGATATTTTGTCCCCCAGGACAAGGCTTACCACCAGATTCATGAGGAGGGGAACTATATAATGCCTCCGTGATATTTTGTCCCCCAGGACAAGGCTTACCACCAGATTCATGAGGAGGGGAACTATATAATGCCTCCGTGATATTTTGTCCCCCAGGACAAGGCTTACCACCAGATTCAGGACAAGGGGAACTATATAATGCCTCCGTGATATTTTGTCCCCCAGGACAAGGCTTACCACCAGATTCAGGACGAGGGGAACTATATAATGCCTCCGTGATATTTTGTCCCCCAGGACAAGGCTTACCACCAGATTCATGAGGAGGGGAACTATATAATGCCTCCGTGATATTTTGTCCCCCAGGACAAGGCTTACCACTAGATTCAGGACGAGGGGAACTATATAATGCCTCCGTGATATTTTGTCCCCCAGGACAAGGCTTACCACCAGATTCAGGACAAGGGGAACTATATAATGCCTCCGTGATATTTTGTCCCCCAGGACAAGGCTTACCACCAGATTCATGAGGAGGGGAACTATATAATGCCTCCGTGATATTTTGTCCCCCAGGACAAGGCTTACCACCAGATCAAGAGCCACACAGGGGAGAAGGCCACAGGAATCAGTACTCTGTCTTCAGACCTTCACGATCTCCGTGCCTCCTTTGAGTGCCTGGGACACCAGGTCTGTTAAGCTCAGCACGGTTACGGTCATCAGTTCATTTAATGTTGTCATCCCCGTGGGGATACCCGGGGGGTCTTTTGCATAAATAGTTCCCCCACCTTCTGGAAGTTCTGTGCTTGTAACTTCCTCTAATCTGTGACTCTCTTTGACTCTGCCTTTTCCCTTTGCTGACTGTCATCTGCTATCTTTCTGCCTTACCGGTTCATTCTCCTGCCTTTTCTTTTGCAGAAATACTTTCAAAAAGATTTCCTCCAGCCGAAGTCGGACTTGCTGGGCCTAATTATTTCTTAGTTAGGCGCATAACGCAGCTGCGCTCATAATTGACAGGAAACTGTCTGAGCGATCGAAGAAGAAGAAGAAGAAGATGTTGTCATCATAGTCGTTGTTGTTGTTGCCATCATTATCATCATCCTCGTCGTCGTCGTCGGCGTCGTCATTGTCGTCGTCGTTGTCGTCGTCATCATCATCATCATCATCATCATCATCATCATCATCATCGTCGTCGTTGTCGTTGATTCGTAAATCCAACGCCACCCTACCCCCCCTCACCTCCCAATACGCACAACCCCTTTCTCTCTCCTTCCTTCACACCATGCACTCCTCGTTAGACGCTCACAGAACTCACCTAGCCAATACACCATCTTAACATAACATCTTTCTTCTTTTGGTATTTTTGCTGTTGGCTGTTTTTGCTGTTTTCTCGTGCGTTTATATCGACAAAGGCGAATTCGTCGAAATGTCCAGTTGCTTTGTTCTGTCTCACGTAAATAAATAAAACAACGTCACTTCACATTTGTTGTATACTAGTTTGCTTTTTTGTTTATTGAAGGTGAACCCTGAAGGATGAGTTTTTGCAAGAAACACGTCGAGATCACCCAAAAGTCAGCATTTTAAAGGATCGGAACACTCACTTTGCTCTGGTTTCCTATAAATTAAACCGCCCAAACGGCGATTCCTCCTTGGCGGAGATGCCGTTTAGAAGCGTTTTTTTGTTGTTGTAGTGCAGTAAAAAAAAAAGAGGAGCTATTTCCTTTCTTGTGAGCAAAACACCTTTAGATAAACTGTATAAAATTTAAAAAAAACCTAATAATAAAAAGGCTTGTATTGTGAAAATTTCGTGCAAACGATTTGACGGCTATTAGAAAAGAGACGGCACACGCCTTCTCTTTGGGTGAAATAATTGGACTTCCAGCACCTCAGAAAAGGAGGATTTGACGGTTTGATTTCTAGGAAACCAGAGCAAAGTGAGTGTTGCAATCTCTGTAAAGGGTGTTGATCTCGATGTGTTTCTTACAAAATCACATCCGTCAGGGTGCCACTTTAGCATAAGAAAACCCCCACACACCACCCAACCCAAATTTGCTCCGATCTCCAGGTGTTCGAACTGACGCTGCAGGAGGACTCTACCTCCGGAGTGGCACCCACCTCTGCCGTGCCTGCAGGTACTACTGCGGCTGGAACCGACTCTGGAACCTCCGGTGTTTTCAACCTTGTTTTTCCTTCTAACCCTTAAACACCCAAAACAACCGCAACGATTGAAAGTTAGGGTAAATAATTATTATGCACTTCAGATTGTTCAGTTGACAAACATTTTCTTGTCAAGGATGGGATTGTACCTTTAAAGTTTGATGTTATATATGTTGGGTTGTCTTTCTGTTAATTATTCCTATTGAAAACTTAACAAAATAGCTCGCTTTCCGAATGAAATAAACCCAGGACTCGAAAAATGGGTTCACTGTGTAACGTTACAGTCTGGCAATGCGTGCGTGTGTGTGTGTGTGTGTGTGTGTGTGTGTGTGTGTGTGTGTGTGTGTGTGTGTGTGTGTGTGTGTGTGTGTGTGTGTGTGTGTGTGTGTCTGTGTGTGTGTGTGTGTGTGTGTGTGTGTGTGTGTGTGTGTGTGTGTGTGTGTGTGTGTGTGTGTGTGTGTGTGTGTGTGTGTGTGTGTGTGTGTGTGTGTGTGTGTGTGTGTGTGTGTGTATGTGTGTGCGTGTGTGCGCATGTGTGTGCGTGCGTGCGTGCGTGCATGCTTCCCTGTGTGTGTGTGTGTGTGCGTGTGCGTGCGCGCGCGCATATGTGTGTGTGTGCATGCTTTCATATGTATGTGTGCGGGTGATAAGTGCATGCTTTTGATGCCTTTAATGATTCGTCTTCATAAAACATGCCATTCATATTTTCTTGTAGATCTGGCAAACACCTTTATGAAGAAACTCTAAAACGTTTTAGTTCAATTTGCCCATTTTTACTTTATAGTGAGTATTATCACGCCCTCACAACTTCAAATCATTATGTCTTTGGGGCTTATAGTTCCATCGATAGCCTTCATCTGCCCAACAAAAAACGACAAGACCATAAAGAACGAAAAGAACAACTTCAAATCATTATGTCTTTGGGGGCTTATAGACCCATTGATAGCCTTCATCTGTCCAACAACAACCCAAAACAAGACCATAAAGAACGAAAAGAACAACTTCAAATCATTATGTCTTTGGGGGCTTATAGACCCATCGATAGCCTTCATCTGTCCAACAACAACAAGAACAACAAGACCATAAAGAACAAAAGAACAACTTCAAGTCATAAAGAACGAAAAGAACAACTTCAAATATAAAGAACAAAAGAACAACTTCAAAT
The DNA here is from genome assembly GCA_017654935.2 of Phymorhynchus buccinoides. NCBI lineage: Eukaryota > Metazoa > Mollusca > Gastropoda > Neogastropoda > Raphitomidae > Phymorhynchus > Phymorhynchus buccinoides. The sequence continues at coordinate 19,934,192 of CM065681.1, read as the reverse complement.
CATTGTCTTTGGGGGCTTATAGACCCATCAATAGCCTTCATCTGCCCAACAAGAACAACAAGACCATAAAGAACGAAAATAACAACTTCAAATCATTGTCTTTGGGGGCTTATAGACCCATCAATAGCCTTCATCTGCCCAACAAGAACAACAAGACCATAAAGAACGAAAAGAACAACTTCAAGTCATATAAAGAACGAAAAGAACAACTTCAAATCATTGTCTTTGGGGGCTTATAGACCCATCGATAGCCTTCATCTGCCCAACAAGAACAACAAGACCATAAAGAACGAAAAGAACAACTTCAAGTCATATAAAGAACGAAAAGAACAACTTCAAATCATTGTCTTTGGGGGCTTATAGACCCATCAATAGCCTTCATCTGCCCAACAAGAACAACAAGACCATAAAGAACGAAAAGAACAACTTCAAGTCATATAAAGAACGAAAAGAACAACTTCAAATCATTGTCTTTGGGGGCTTATAGACCCATCGATAGCCTTCATCTGCCCAACAAGAACAACAAGACCATAAAGAACGAAAAGAACAACTTCAAGTCATATAAAGAACGAAAAGAACAACTACAAATCATTGTCTTTGGGGGCTTATAGACCCATCGATAGCCTTCATCTGCCCAACAAGAACAACAAGACCATAAAGAACGAAAAGAACAACTTCAAGTCATATAAAGAACGAAAAGAACAACTTCAAATCATTGTCTTTGGGGGCTTATAGACCCATCGATAGCCTTCATCTGCCCAACAAGAACAACAAGACCATAAAGAACGAAAAGAACAACTTCAAGTCATATAAAGAACGAAAAGAACAACTACAAATCATTGTCTTTGGGGGCTTATAGACCCATCGATAGCCTTCATCTGCCCAGCAAACAACAACAAGACCATAAAGAACGAAAAGAACAAAGTAACGACACTTAACTACTTTGAACTTTCTATTGAAAGTTTGGCTTTTTTAGTGGGCAAAATTGTATTTCAACCACATTTGTCTGTCTGATTTATTTCTGTTCACACAGGAAGTGTCTCGCACACAATAAATCAAAGCTCAGGGTGTTCTACAGACATCAACAGAAGTTAAGAACCGTCGAATCAATTCGCTCCATTGTCTACATTGAGGTGTATCGAAATAGTATTGAATAATGCGGAAATGGCAACGTATGGGGTCTGCAACGAACACCTTTTGCAAGAGTGAATGCCCTTGGAGGGTGGGGGAAGATGGTTCAGTACTGACCAGACAGGGGGATAACTCTCGCCAATAACCCCTATTTTATGCCACTAAATGGCTGCCTTTTGCAAGAGCGAATGCCCTTGTCAGTACTGACCAGCAAGAGCGATTACTCTCACTGTCAAGGGCGTTAATAACCCTAGTTGCAAAGGCCTATAGGCAAGGAAATGAGCGCAGATCATGACCAGATGTGAGTGTTTGTATGTAAATCTCCATTTTCTTCTTCGAGCATTCCAACTGCTATCCACTTAGCAATGAAATATACAGACGTATTGTGATAACGATGGACTTATAGCAAGAAACACTTCTTTCAAGATGGTGTTTATTCGGAAAATGTAGTTGAAACAGATTTGTTTCAGTCACAGGTAATGCATAAACAATATTAAAGCATTGGATACACTTGATCAATGTCCCCAATAAATGGTTTGTTGAATGCATTTCAGAAGTCCATGATTTTGCAAAGCACCCCTAGTATGTCATTGTATGTTAAAGGTGGACCCTGAAGGATGAGTTTTTGCAAGAAACACGTCGAGATCACCAGAAAGAGAGCCTTTTCAAGGATCGGAACACTCACTTTGCTCTGGTTTCCTAGAAATTAAACCGTCAAAACGGCGATTCCTCCGTGGCGGAGATGCTGGAGAGAGTAGCCATTTTGGATGGGGTGGGTGGAGGACACTCATTGCGGTTGAAGCGTTTTCTTTTTTTGTAGTGCAGTAACATTTTTTTAGAGCTACTTCCTTTGTTGTGAGCGAAACTCCTTTAAATAAACTGTATAAAAAAAAAAGGCTTGTATTGCGAACATTTCGTGCAAACGATTTGGCGGCCATTAGAAAAGAGACGACAAACGCCTTCTCTTTTGGTGAAAAAAATTGACTTCAAGCACCTCCGCCAAGGACAAATCGCCGATTTGACGGTTTGATTTCTAGGAAACCAGAGCAAAGTGAGTGTTGTAATCTCTGTAAAGGGTGTTTTCCTGGTGATCTCGACGTGTTTCTTACAAACACTCATCCGTCAGGGTGCCCCTTTGACATGAAGCTGGGATGCTCAACACAAGGATGTGGAGATACAGTCCTCTGTGCTCAGTTTTTGCCAAATGATGAATTAAAGTTAGGGTTTACGTCCACTCGGCTGCAAAGCAGCACATATGGGACGAACCATCAACCAACCATCATTCAAAGCTCTGAGCAGATCTTGGAGGTACTGCAATACCAGGTCTGATCTCGATAAACAATTGCCAAAAGGTCTCTGTACACGTTAATAAATTCGCAAAATATCACTATTTCCACATGGCAACACAGTGAGTTGTAAGTCATATAATGACTGGCTTAACCCCTTGACTGCCAGAGAAAATTAAAGAACAAAACCAATGGGCAAATCATGACATGAAAAAGACAACTGATAGAGCCAATCTGGGAAAATGGTCTGGGGATATTACTCTCTTGATTATGTTAGAGCAAAAGCCAGCACATCAGGGTTATTCCTCTTCATCTGATGACATCATCAGTGATGTCATCAGGTCAGTACGTAATACGTTGGTGGCTGTCAATGGGTTAACAATGTGTTGCCACGGGGAAATAGAGATATTTTGTGAATGATGTTAACGTGTAGAGAGACCTTAAACAAGGCGCCATGTCCACAAAAGTGAAACACCACTTCAACAAAGAAAAACGAGCGAATTGAATCGGTGGTCCGTATCTTTCGTTGATGTCTGTATTTTGAACGTTTCTTATCTTGATGTTAAATAGTTGTTTTTTAACATGTTTTAAGTTCTTCTTCTTGCTTGTTGTTCCTGTCACTGACGTCGATGATGCCGTTGCTGTTTTTCTCTCTCTCGTCGTTTCTGTTCTTGTTTTCTCCCCTTTGCTCTTGTTCATGGTTTCGTTCTTTTTGTATTGCATGACTTTTTGGGGTCTTATTTTCTGTATTTTGCTCGCGTTTCTGTCGAGTATAAGTTCGCCTCGGTCTGGGTTTTGTTTTGGCTTCTGTTCGTCTCATTCTGGTTTTTGTTCCCGTTCATCTTATCCATTGTCTTCACCCTTCCCTTAAAGGGGCACCCCGACGGATGAGTTTTTGTAAGAAACACGTCGAGATCACCAGGAAAAACACCCTTTACAGAGATTGTAACACTCACTTTGCTCTGGTTTCCTAAAAATCAAACCGTCAAATCGGCGATTCCTCCTTGGCGGAGGTGCTGGAAGTCAAATTCTTTCACCCAAAAGAGAAGGCGTGTGCCGTCTCTTTTCCAATGGCCGCCAAATCGTTTGCACGACATTTTTGCAATGCAAGCCTTTTTATTTATTTATTTATTTTAAAATTTTATACAGTTTATCTAAAAGGAGTTTGGCTCACAACAAAGGAAATAGATCCATTTGTTTTTTACTGCACTACAAAAAAAAGAAAACGCTTCAACCACAATGAGTGACCTCCACCCACCCCATCCAAAATGGCTACTCTCTCCGGCATCTCCGCCAAGGAGGAATCGCCGTACCAGATCAAAGTGAGTGTTCCGTTCCTTGAAAAGGCTGTCTTTCTGGTGATCTCAACGTGTTTCTTGCAAAAAAACTCATCCGTCAGGGTGCCCCTTTAAAAAGACACAGCACATTATTGGGGATTTAGTTTGATAATAGATTATCTGGCACGGTATTCACGAGCTAACATGGGTTGTAAAACGTAAATTAGCATAAACAGCCAATAGCATTGGACCCCTTCCTCCTCGGTTCAGTGACGTAGCTAAAGCTGATATATGTCCTCATTTTGTGTCTTATCTACGAAATGCCCGTGCTGGTTTAATTTAGGGAAAGACGGGGTAAAAAGCCCATGGGCGGGTAAGAAGCCCATGCCAATTTTCTCATGAAATGAAGCAAACTTCAGTCAAATTTTGCCCATGAGACGAACGCTAAACATTAACACTCGTCTCATGGGCAAAAGTTGACTGAAATTTGCTTCATTTCATGAGAAAATTGGCATGGGCTTCTTACCCCGTCTTCACCCTACTTAAATTAAGCACTGATGTAAGTGTGTAGAAAGCTTCCTGATTAGTCAGTAAATTTATGTTCTTATTTGTGTAAAGTTCGCTCACTTTCATGGTCTATCCTCATGTTTACGTTTGTCAACATTTTTGAATTTGTCTGGGTTTCTTTGTTGTTGGTGTATGTCTCACAATATGTAAGTTATATATCTATCGTGCGTGTACACCATTTTTGGGGGTCAAAGTCTTATTTTAGTTTAACCCTTTCACCGCCAATGTTACATTTGTGCACCACAATGGTCTAATGCCTATGTCACTAAAAACCATCAAATCAGGGCCTGTTATCTGAAGACCCCATTTCCGTGATTTTGGGAGGTAAAGATAGGCCTAATGTTGTTATACATGTCACAGAGGAAATCGTAATAATGCAGTTTATTTTATCTCTACCAAGCTAAGTTTAATGGTATTCTTTAGCTAAAAAAAAAAAATCGTTGCAGGCGAAAGGGTTAAGGAAGAAGGCTATCTGCCTTTTTTACTTTTAAAACTTTTGTTACCTTTGTAAATAAGTTTGCTTGCGGTATTAGTAAGACCGTGTACACACATAAGCGGATATTCCATGCAGAAACCCGTGCGCAATCCATAAATAAGTGAAGCAAAGAAGGGAAAAGATTCGCGCACGTGTCCGAAGTTCCCCTATATATGCGCAAACTTTTATCCTTCTTTCTTCCACTTATTTAGGGTTTGCCGTACGGAACTTACGCGTCTAATGTGAACCCGGCCTAAGTGATTTCGTGTTGTTTACCATCCCGTGTTTATTGTCTCTCTATCTCGGTAGCTCCACCCCCCCCCCCCACCCACCCACCCCCGGTAAACCTTCTGCATCGCCTATTTTGCGTGCTTTTCGCCACTCACTTATCTGAACGTATCTTAAAGACCCAGCAGATCACGTGTCAAAATCACGGGTTTCACGTGTTAAACCCTCTTATAGCTGGTAAGAAATCTTGCTTTGACCAGGTTTGACTCACATACAAATGCCCTTAAGTTCAAAACGAAACATCGCTTTAAAGAGCAGCCTCAATTTGAAGTTGGGGGTTTTGATTGTGGGTCACAGCTACCCCGAAAAAACGCCAAGGGACTTAATCGTGGTGGGTCAGTGTGTCTTTCGGTGCACCACACTTCGCCAAAGCTCACTTCGCCAATGCTCACTTCGCCAAACCACACTTCGCCAAATCATTAGCCCGGCATAACACTTCGCCAAACCACGCTTCGCCACAAACCTCAACGCCAAAGATATCTTTAATTGTTTAACACTTTCATAAAAGGGTAAAAATTGATGAACTCTTTCATAAAAGGGTAAGCATTCGGTTTACGATACAAATAGTCTCATGATTCGCACATTCACACATGATATCTGGTGCACACGTCATTCAAAAGCCCACGGCGTAGGCGCATGCCTGGGCGAACTGTATGAGGGTCATGTCGCCTCTCTCAAGAGAAAGGCGAATCCTTTCCAGACGGGCATTCCTTCTCCTGATGATTCGTCTTGGAGGTGGCCTGGTCAGCTGTCCTTGTCTCACTGCGCGAATTTCATGCTCCACTCTTCCCTGCTCAGCACGCAACTCACGCACAATTTTGAATATGTTCGGATGTGCGCAGCCCACAATTCTCTTCAGCTGACTGTGCCACGATTCAAGCGAGTTATTGGTACGGATCGCACCCTGCTCCATATTTTCGTAGCGGTTCCACATGCTTCTGGGAAACTTGCTGCTGATGTCGTCCAGCCAGACGTTGACGAAATAGTCACTGAAACCTGTGCAGAGAGCGGTGTTGGGAGCATCTGCTTGAAGCTCCAGCCAGGCTTCACCAATTCTTTGTCACCAAAACCAGTCATTTCTTGGCGAACTGAGCAGAGTGGTGTTTGGCGAGATGTTACTTTTCGTGCACTAGCGGCCTTGGGGAGGGGTTGTCGGTGCCGACAGTGAACATCAAAGGTTTGCCGAAGTGTGCTTTGGCGAAGTGTGGCGCACCCGTGTCTTTGATCACAACCACCTCTCAGTTTGAATATTTGTATTACTAACCCTCTCTCAGTTTGAAAACTTGCATCACGAACCGTTTCTCGGTTTGAAAAATGGTAACAGTGTCATTTCTTCACTCGTCTCCTGTATCACTGACACGAAACAACCTTTGAGACTGCGAAAGTGATGAAGAAAAATGTCAGAAATCGCGAGCTACAACTTTTATGTAAAACAAACCGACGCTTCCTAACTCAAAGATCATGTATATAACACATATCTAGGCCTACTTGCAAACAAACTTTCCCCACTATCATTTGACTTTGTTTATAGAGTCTATCAAACTGAAACAGCCCGCGCGCGCAGACATTGATATTGTCATTCGATCATTACACTTACA
>CM065681.1:19902570-19922570 GCA_017654935.2 Phymorhynchus buccinoides | reverse complement strand
TTCAAGACTGAAGACTCAAACACTTTATTACACAAGGATTAAGATTTTACGCCAAGCCTATTCTTCCAATCTGTCCTTGGGACGAAAGCTAGACTAAAACAGATACGGGCATGTATGATGATGCAAGGCAACAACAATAACAACGAGCGAGAGAGAGAGAGAGAGAGAGAGAGAGAGAGAGAGAGAGAGAGAGAGAGAGAGAGAGAGAGAGAGAGAGAGAGAGAGAGAGGGGAGAGAGAGAGAGAGAGAGAGAGAGAGAGAGAGAGAGAGAGAGAGAGAGAGAGAGAGAGAGAGAGGGGGAGAGAGAGGAGAGAGTGAGAGAGAGACAGAGAGAGGCACAGAGAGAGGTGACACGTTTATTCGATTTGTCACAACAAAAAAAAAGACAGTCTTTTGTTAGGCCTACACTATGGAAAAGCGCCAATACTGTGCAAACCTCCACCAAGGGACAATTCAGTTTAGTTAAAAAAGTTAAATGCCTGCCGGTCACACGGGGGTAAGTGTTGAGAGAGAAAAAATATAAAGAGACTGTCCCTTATCTGAGTGACAATCAAAAGACCATTGGACAGAAACAGAGAAAAATGGTAAAGGTGTAGTATTGCACCCCCCCCCCCCCCCCCCCCCCCCTCCCCCCCCCCCCCCGCCCACCCACCCACCCCCCCCCCCCACCCCCCCCCCCCCCCCCCCCCCCCCCCCCCCTTGCACCCCCCCCCCCCCCCCCCCCCCCTCCCCCCCCCCCCCCCAAAAACAAATTCGCATACAAAAAAAATCACTGAGAAACAACATTCTGTCATTTTGGGAAAGGGATGGGGTTAGGATCAGCTTAAGGTTATTTTCATACACCTGAGAGGAGCACATTTTGAGATTGAGGGTCGTAAAGATGAGAGAGGGTGGATGTGCTAAACTACATCTTTGCCCTTCTGCTGTAGTCCTATCTGAAAGACAATTTCTGGATCATTTCAGAAAGAGAGACGAAACCTTAGAGATAAAGATCACATTGTGACTTTCTCGTCTGAGGTTAGATGAAAGAAAAGCAGATAATTTCAGCCAGATGTGACAGCGCAAATTGTAACAACTGCGCAAAATGTAACAATGTTCGATTTTGTTACATTTTGCGCGGGCAGCCCGCGCAAATTGTAATAATTGTTACATTTTGCGTGGGCTACCCGCGCAAAATGCAACAATTGTTACATTTTGCGCTAGGCGCCCACCTGTTGACGAAATTAGCACAAAAAAGGCAGTTTTTCATCATTACAGATCAAATCGAAGTAAAATCTTCAAGGAGTTGATGAATTTGTCTTCATCATACTATATCAAATCGAGAGAGAGAGAGAGAGAGAGAGAGAGAGAGAGAGAGAGAGAAGAGAGAGAGAGAGAGAGAGAGAGAGAGAGAGAGAGAGAGAGAGAGCGGAGAGAGAGAGAGAGAGAGAGAGAGAGAGAGAGAGAGAGAGAGAGAGAGAGCATGAGAGAAGAGAGAGATAGAGAGAGAGAGAGAGAGAGAGAGAGAGAGAGCTGTACCCAAGAAGAAAGCAAGAAAGAAATAACACACGAAAGAAAAAAATCAATAAAACAACCTGCATACTTTGCACCTTGTAATAATAAGTAATAATGCTAAATCGAATGAAGAACGAGTGAAACAAACAAGCAAGCAAACAAACATTTGGAAATTTAGATGTAGACTTTGTTTTTATCTTTCGATTTGATATATTATGATGAAGACAAATTCATCAACTCCTTGAAGATTTTACTTCGATTTGATATGTAATAACGAAAAACTGCCATTTTTTGGTGGGCTAATTTCGTCAAAAGGTGGGCGCCTAGCGCAAAATGTAACAATTGTTACATTTTGCGCAGTTGTTACAATGTGCGCTGTCACAGACGTCTAGACGTCGCTACAAAACTTTTAAAGTCAACTCCAGGGCACAGAAATCCTTCATCCCCAGATCCATCCACCTCCTAAACTCATGATCCTTTTATGTTTAAATGAGTGTTCATCGTGTTAAAAGAAGCTATGCATGCTTATCCTTAGACGTGTATGTATCCACATGTAATGTGTATCTTTAAGCGTGTGTTATGTGTCACCTTTAAATATGTACATTACGCTCACGCATGCGAAATGTCTATGTCCGTATGCATGTTATGCATATTTTATCTTTATGCTCATGTCGCTTTAAGTCAAAATGTGCTCTTATTCATACATGCTGAATGTCGATGTCTTTGTTATTCTGGCACCTGAACAACATTTCTCCTTGGAAGATAATACAGTGAGTTTGATTTGATTGATTTGATTTGAGTTTCAGCTACTGTAATCATAATTAAACATCATTAACTAAAGCAGTAGTTAAGTCCACTGGAAACGAGTGCATGTACCTATATATTAGAACAACAAATACAATGCCTGATGCAATTGATGACTCCACGTAAAACAAAGGGTACTACTTTTTCTTTTTGCCATTGATCCAATTTTCCAGAATAAATTCACAAATATCCATAAATTGTTTGATTTGGGCTTTGTGCACATTTCACGCGAAAACATCAAGCGCTTATTCGCAAATACGTAAAAAATGTTAGAAACAAAGCGCAAGCGTTTCCGTATGCGCTTTTCCCATCCGTTTATATTTTTGCTTTCTACTACTTGTTTGCGGATAAGCGCATGAGGTTTTTGAGCATAATGCCTTCTTGCTTCATTCTTCAGACGATGCTTTAATACGACTTTCCTAAATGGAAATAAAAGTCAGTCACCGTTTTTGTGTGTGTCTTATGCCGTTTACAGACAGACAGATAGACGGAGGAATAGAGAGGCAGAAACACAAACAGGTACACGAACAAGATAAAAGGGAAATGTACTACCCCAACAAGGAAATGTACTACCCCAACAGGGAAATGTACTACCCCAACAGGGAAATGTACTACCCAACAGGGAAATGTACTACCCCAACAGGGAAATGTACTACCCCAACAGGGAAATGTACTACCCCAACAGGGAAATGTACTACCCCAACAGGGAAATGTACTACCCCAACAGGGAAATGTACTACCCCAACAAGGAAATGTACTACCCCAACAGGGAAATGTACTACCCCAACAGGGAAATGTACTGCCCCAACAGGGAAATGTACTACCCCAACAGGGAAATGTATTACCCCAACAGGGAAATGTACTGCCCCAACAGGGAAATGTACTACCCCAACAAGGAAATGTACTACCCCAACAGGGAAATGTACTGCCCCAACAGGGAAATGTACTGCCCCAACAGGGAAATGTACTACCCCAACAAGGAAATGTACTACCCCAACAGGGAAATGTACTGCCCCAACAGGGAAATGAACTACCCCAACAGGGAAATGTACTGCCCCAACAGGGAAATGATCTACCCCAACAGGGAAATGTACTGCCCCAACAGGGAAATGATCTACCCCAACAGGGAAATGTACTGCCCCAACAGGGAAATGAACTACCCCAACAGGGAAATGTACTGCCCCAACAGGGAAATGATCTACCCCAACAGGGAAATGTACTGCCCTTAAATCGCATATCAATACAAGGGCAATATCGTACAATACATTTCTTATTGATTATCAGTTGTACACAATATAAAGTAGGGTTGGAGTGGAAGGCGTTTGTTTACTGCATGACATTTTATTTTTACTCTGAATATCCAAATGTTCCTGTTCAATTGTTATCAAACTCGTAAATCAAAGTGTTTGTTGTAAAGAAAATAAGAGAAAACTACTTTGATAGTCCTTCTGAACGCTTTTTGTTTGCCCACTGTCCCTACCCCAGGAAGTGTTAAGTAAACTCTTCTGAGTCTGATCATACTATTCCTTAAACTGTACGTAGTGTTTGAACGATTCACCCGTATTCGTGACTTCTTATCTTGGACTATGACTCACGTAGGGGAAGACGGGGTAAAAAGCGCATGGGCGGGTAAGAAGCCCACCCCAATTATCTCATGAAATAAAGAAAATTTCAGTCACATTTGCCCATGAGACGAATGCTAGACACTAACACTCGTCTCATGGGCCAAATGAGACTGAAATTTGCTTCATTTCATGAGATAATTGGGGTGGGCTTCTTACCCGCCCATGCGCTTTTTACCCCGTCTTCCCATATCACAGTCTGACAAGATGTGGAAATGTGATTTTCAACCCTGTATGCATTGCTCACTCACTGTACATATATAGGCACAGTTAGTATTGTGCACCCATCTATGAAGTGCATAGGGCCTACTCTATAAAAGAACGTTTTTGAATAAATCACATACGTTCATTGCAGATCGTTCGTGTGTGCGGACAGCTAGTCACTCGAGGGTCCAGAGTACAGTCCAGAGAAAACGACGCTGCCCTAAAATCAAGACATTAGTGCAGATTTTGTAAAAACAAAGTTCCCATTAACCCTTTCACCGCCAATGTCGCATTTTAGCACCACAATGGTTTAACCCCCATGTCATTAAAAGGCATCAAATCAGGGCCTGTTATTCAAAGACCTTATTTTCTCAATTTTGGGTGGTAAGGATAGGCCTAATGTTATACATGTCACAGAGGAATTCGCAATATTGCAGATATTTTATTTTCTCTACCCAGCTAAGGTTAATAGTATTCTTATGGCTGAAAATTGGCTGGCGGCGAAAGGGTTAAAAAAAAAGCGTGCCCTACATGGGCAGTCAGAAGGGAGATTAAAGTTATATATAGGTTCTTACATAGCAAGGAATCTGGGTTAATAAAGATTTACATTGTTTACGCTTCCAGTCCAGACACAACGGAAATAGATCCAGCTAACTGTTAGCCAAATAAGTACAAAGTCGTTGCGGCCTTTCACGAACCCCCCCCCAAAATTAGTGGATTTCCGCCTTTCCTGTTCCTCTGTTTTGCCATTCTTTGTGGCACTCGGACATGCAATTAGTCAGGAACCAGGCTATACACAGGTCCTTACACATCTTGCCCATCAATTAAGTGGCGTAGGAACGCTTTGAAGTCAGGTCGGGGGGGGGGGGGGGGTGGGGGGGGGGGGGGGGGGGGGGGGGGCAGGATTGTCAAGAAAACGGGGGACGGGGGGGGGGGGGGGAGGGGGGGGGGGGGGGGGGGGGGTGGGGGGGGGGGGGGGGGGGGGGGGGGGGGGGGGGAAAGGGGGGGGGGGCGCAAACGCACGGACAAGGTGGATGCATGAGTTAAGTTCCACATCTTAGTAAATGCTACTTTAAATGATATACTTATACAGTGGAACCTCTCAAATAAGACCTTCAAAAATCATCCCAAATGAGGTCTTATAAGGGAGGGGTCTTGTAAGGGAGGTAATTTTAATACTTACAAAGAAGGGCAATTTGTCAGAGAAGTAGGTCTTATGTGGGAGGGAGTCTTATAATGGGAGGTCTTATAAGGGAGGTTCCACTGTAGTATGATGACAACATTGAGTGCCTAAAGTTCTGACATCATGTCACAGTTGACGTCATTTCTAACCATTCGCGTCGCTTCAGGAGCTTTTACGTCAACACTTATGCAAACCAGTGGGGGCTGTTGGTTACTGAGCAAGGAAAATGAGTGAGGAAAATGGCATTACACTACTGTAGTGACTACAGGTAGAAAATGAACTTCGTAGTGTTATTTCTGCTTTGCTTTCAAGCTCAGAGACACGGTAAGCTTTAATCCAAATTTGTTGAGTTGTGTGTAGCGCACGCGCACGCGCACGCACACACACACACACACTACACACACACTGACACAGACACACACAGACACGCACGCACGCACGCACCCACCCACCCACCCACACCCACACGCACGCACGCACTCACTCACACTCACTCACTCACTCACTCACACTCACTCACTCACTCACGCTCGCTCGCTCGCTCGCACGCACGCACGCACGCACGCACGCACGCACTCACGCACTCACTCACTCACTCACACTCACTCACTCACTCATTCACGCTCGCTCGCTCGCTCGCTCGCACGCACGCACGCACACGCACCCCCCCCCCCCCCCCCCCCCCCACTTGGCCCCGTTATTTCTGACTGAAATATTGCCTCGCTAGTCTTATCAAAGACACTTGTTTGTCTCGTTGCAGCATTAAATGAGGCCATCAAATATGAAACATCGCTTGGCCCCTATCCACGTGAGTTTGGAAGTTAGGAAGAAAATAGTTAACGTGAAAAAAAAACCCAAGACATAAAAACAACAACAAACAAAAGAACACGACAAGAAACCAAACAAAGACAACCACACAACCACAACAACAACATCTGCTAGCTAGATCTGCAGAAACTTCTATGAAATTGCACAAATACATCTCATTTTGATTTTTTACCAATTAAATGTCTTGATGAAATTCTGCTTAAGGGACATTAGTAGATATCAAGATGGTGGGAACGATCCTGGAGGCAATGGCTGGAGGCAGTGCAACACCAGGAAAGTCCCGAAATTTTAACAATACAGATGTGCATATTATAAATGTGAGCAGTAAAACACTCAACCCCACAAATGTCGTGACATTGCTTCACTTATAAAAGGCAGCCTCCGCCGTCGGCCCCCCCCCCCCCCCCTTTTTCACCTCCCGTGAACGTTCGTTTAACGTCCTCCGGCCTGGAACAGGCACATATGGGACATTATTAACTGTAGAGATAGTAGGACGATCCTGGAGGTACTGCAATACCAGGAACGTCCAGTTTAAGCAATTTAAACAACATTTGTTCAAGAAACTGTAATTTCAGCCCCGCGCCCTCCTCCGGTTACCACTCAATAGGAATTGTTCGGAAAAGATTAAGGGGAGTAATCTCATGGAGTGTGGGAGTGATCTTGCTTGAAATAGTCGGACAAACAGGAAGTTTACACTGGCTTTATTAGCCCTCGCCTCGCGTGTTTGAGTAGAGACACATGACGAAGAATACAGTGCGTCATTCTAAACTTGACGTCATTTTATATTTTTACTTCACAGTTTGCAAGTTCGATCAGTTTGTGGCCACTTTCTATTAGGGCCACTCCTCATTTCTCTAAGAAAAAAATGTTAGCAAGTCGTTGACTCGCATCATGGTTTCACTCTCATACGCCATGGTTGCTATGGTTTGTCCTAATTTGTCTAATTTTCACGAAGTGCTCTTCCCTCGATTTTTTTCTTCCGAAAATCGACTATTGCTCCTGTTTTAAAATGTCTCAGTCGTACCTATCCGGGTGTGTACATCAAGGGAGCCTGGGTTCTGCAATTGGTGTATCTTAGAAGTTAAACTTCGGATGACGATGAAATCGAAACTAGAAAAGCTACTCGTAGGGGAAGACGGGGTAAAAAGCGCATGGGCGGGTAAGAAGCCCACCCCAATTATCTCATGAAATGAAGCAAATTTCAGTCTCATTTTGCCCATGAGACGAGCGTTAATATCTAGCATTCGTCTCACTGGGCAAATTTGACTGAAATTTTCTTTATTTCATGAGATAATTGGGGTGGGCTTCTTACCCGCCCATGCGCTTTTCACCCCGTCTTCCCCTATAGCATTTTTTGCATCTTTATTGAAATAAATGTTAGCTCTATCTTCTGAAACAAAAATGGCAACTCAAGCAACATTTCCATTATGTCTGATTTTGTCATGAAACATTTCAACCATTTCAACGGACTCAGTTAATGACTAGGGAAAGACGGGGTAAAAAGCGCATGGGCGGGTAAGAAGCCCACCCCAATTATCTCATGAAATGAAGCAAATTTCAGTCTCATTTTGCCCATGAGACGAGCGTTAATGTCTAGCATTCGTCTCATGGGCAAATTTGACTGAAAGTTTCTTTATTTCATGAGATAATTGGGGTGGGCTTCTTACCCGCCCATGCGCTTTTTACCCCGTCTTCCCCTACAACGGACGCAATGGACACAGACGCAATAGACGATTTTCGGTAAAAAAAACCTAGGGGAGGGCACTTCGTGAAAATAACAGTTGTTTACCTCCATTACTCGGTCAAATACCATAGCAACAATGCGACTATGGCGTCGAAGCTTGAAACCGCAGGATGCCAGTCAAACATATTTTTTAGAAAAATAAGGGGTGGCCAGTTGCTACAAAGTGATAGAACTTGCAAACTGTGACGTACAAATATAAATTACATCAAATTTAGAATGACGCACTGCGTTCTACATGATGTATGTCTCCTCAAACACACGAAGCGAGGGCTGGGGATCTACCTGAAAGTAGAGTAACTTCCCCTGTTTGACCGATTGAATTAGGCGAGATCACTCCCACACACCATGAAATTACTCCCCTAAATATTTTCCGAAAAATTCCTATTGAGTATAGGGGTAATGAAATAAATAAGCGCAGTTGAAGGGCACTGCCTCCTTCACCACCCACTTCTTCATTTATTATAATTTTACAGTTAACACCTTCTGTTTGCACTTATCCAATGAAAGAGAACTGCATCTTTTCTTGGAAACTTTTAACCAGATAGCAACATATTGTCTTATACTTGTGGCGGCACCATAGCCGATGAGGTTTAACCGAGGCGTGGTTACTGCTACACATATCTGTATTGTTTTAAAAAATCGAGACTTTACTGGTGTTGCACTGCCTCTGGGCATTGCCTCCAGTATTGTTCCCACCATCTTTGTATTTACAAATGTCCCATATGTGTCTATGACCGAGAGGACGTAAAACACAATTTTTCATTCAAACTTTTAACCACAGTTTATTTGAATGAGACTTTGTAAAGGCTTACGATATGTCGCTGTCTATTGTAGTACCATCTTTTCATTTATTTATAAAGTGTTGTTTTGTATTTGCTATATTCTCATCAAACACGAGAAAAAGATCAGTTTGTTTGTAGTGTTTTCTTTTCAAGTCAGGTAGACCAGTCTTTCACAGCAACAATTTTTAGAACATAGAAGAACAAAAATAGAGGAACAATTAAGATGGGAGGGGGAGGGGTGGAGGGGGGGGGGGGGGGGGGGGAGTTTCAGTTTATCTGGGCTGCATTTGGGTTGCCCGTCTCCCTCTCTTTCTATTATGACCAAAAAGCCTGAAAACTCCGCAGCTGACTGAAGCCGTGTTTTTTTATATATAAAACTCCCATCCTTTCACTTTCACTACAGGTGGAGATCATTGTGAAATCACTCACTGCTTCTGCTACCATACTTAACACTTCCCACCTTCCACCTTTTCACTTTCCAGGTGGGAAGTAAAAACAAGTTGGCTTTATTCTTTGCATGGTTTGTAGGATGAGAGGTAATTGCTCTTAGTACAATTCAGGCTTTTTGTTATGACCTTCTTAAGACCTTGCTTCTAATCTTTTATGCACACACACACACACGCACACGCACACACACACACACACACACACACACACACACGCACGCACGCACGCACACACACACACACACACACGCGCGCGAGCGCGCGCGCGCACGCACACACGCGCGCGCACACGCGCGCACACGCGCGCGCGCACGCACGCACGCACGCACACACACGCACACACACACACACACACACACACACACACACACACACACACACACACACACACACACACTCACCGCACCAACATCACACTACACTATAATATTGTCTGAATCACTTTTAGTGGAAGGACGTTAAACTGAAGAACCCCCACCCCCCCCCCCACATGCACATACATATATGAGCACACGCAAGCGCACGCACACGCACACACACACGCACACACACACATACTCCGCAAGAACACACACACACACATACACACGCGCACATACACACACACACACACACACACACGCACATACACACACATACACACACACACACACACACACACACACACACACACCACACACACACACACACACACACACACACACACACACACACACACACACACACACACGCGCACACACATTCACAAGAAAGCACGCATAATGATGCAGTCTGTGTAGATTCCTAAGTGCAGAATTAGTATTGTGCAATGTTCACTGGACACTCCAATGACACTGCGAATCTGGTGTATTGAAACTGGTCACTCTTCTTGCAGACCCGCCAGACCAAGCTCACATGAGTAACGGTGTTCCACGATGGCCAAGTAAGTTCGGAAGTCTCAAATTCTGTGGCTTTGCATGCCCTGCTCTCATGGTGACCTCAGTTTCGGTTTCCAATCCATCCATCCAGTCTATGCTTTGGTGCGTTCGGGTCAAAGTCATGGGGATCAGTGTGATCTGGGGAGCTGTCGGTGGACGGTCGTGGTGGCGCCCTCAGAGGAGGACCTCACTCACGCTGACTCCCCGACTAAGAGAATAGTGTTGTCAGTAGGGGGCTTAGTAGGTGGTGTCCTGAATAGGCTCCATTGAACTCCACCGAAGTGACTCAGCAGCAGTGCAGTGTCTCCTCGGTTGGTTGCCTCCTGACAACCTAACATAGATTCGCTCCCCTTGAACTGCTGGTCTCGGATTCTGCGACCTGAACAAGTCTGGGTGTGGCTGCGAATTGGGATTCGAGATGAGCGGCGTGGGAGCAACGCCACTGTACGGCCCAGAAGATGGGACAGCAAAAAAAGAATGTAAGTTCGGAATTTGGACAGAAAGAGTAAACCCCTTGAGAACTTTGAAGACAAACAAGCGCGGATTCGCAATCGTTTGTGGCGTGCGACAATTAAAAACGAAACATCATTTTAAAGATCAGCCTCGATTTGAAGTGCAGTCTATTTTTACCACTCCAATCATTACATACACTGAGTCGCCTTCCCTGGCTTTTCAATAATTTTAATCTGTAAACCAGAATGTTATCTCTGCACCATTTCGTAACTTTTTATATCTTTTGGAAAACATTTAAAACTATTTATCCTACTTATGCTCATCGAAAGAAGCACCGCATACTCGTCGTGTCTGTTGCAGTGTCTGTATTACGTATGTTTATTATTTTGTACGCTTTAAAATGAAGATTCATGTGCTCTGTTCAGTATATAATTCTTTCCATACGTTAGGACTGTAGATATGTAGAGATGACAACTGAAATGTAACTTTATGCCCAAGTATTGTTTTCTCTTTTACAATATGTGCGACAATTTTGGACCCACCGACAGACAGACAGACCGACAGACAGACAGACCCACCGACAGACAGACAGACCGACAAAGTGAGTTATAGGTTTGTGGCTTGAGCCACAAACAAAAAATTAAAAAAGTGGAACAAAACTCGCTTTTGTCTGTAAATCATTTTCAACAACATTACTGGTTGATCCAGGTTTCATTGTCACTTTGAAATCGTGATTATTTTCATTAGCGCCTTATAACATGACTAATAATATAGTAAGAAAGTGAAGTAACAAAATCTGACTTTTATGTCGAATTTGGGGGGTGCGCCTTATAATAAGGTGCGCCTTATATAGTAACCAAAAATCGCCGGTAAATTCAGACTTATTAGTGTCCCTATGCCTATCACAATGAATCAACACTTGTTGGAGCATTTTGTAAGCCCTGCACAGGGCCGATGTTTTGACATGTTTAACATTAATCAATGCAATAGAAGCGCCAAACATAAGTGAAACGAATGCTGGAAGAGTGGTGAAGAGAAGTAAGTCGAAAAACGTGGTTTGGATTGAGACAACATGGATTCAGACAAGTTTTAGGCTCAGAAATCGCTGTTCCGAGAATACTCTGAATTAGGCCCTGACTGACGTTCTCCTGTTCCGAGTATTCTCGGAATTCGTCCGGAATGAGTTAAACTGGGAATTGGAGGAATGGATGAACATTCCCATGATCGAGTTTGAATGACGGGAAGAAATGAGTTAGATTCTGATAAAACGCTAGATCAAGCAGCCGCACCGCAGTGTTTTGGGCTCCATTGACCTTGACCTTTTGACCAATGACTTTCTCCTTCGAAGTTTGGCGTAGATGCGGTAACTACCTATTTGCATGCAAAATTCGAGGGACCTAGGTCACTCCGTTCAAACACTACTATCGTGGTAACATGGTCAGATAGTCAGCCAGCTAGCCAGGAACAGACAGCTCTGTCAACATTAACCATCTTTCGCTACCGCGGCTGCTTTTTTTTTTTTTTAGCAAGGGGGATAACATAATTGACTGTGAAGCAAGATTCTCTTTGAGTGCAGAGTTTGGGATATATACAAACAATGTAACAGATAATAATAAGAAAATGGCCGATGAGCCATATATTATAGAGTGCCAAGAGGGGTTGCGTACCCTTCAAAATGACGCAAACAATGACGCAAGCATGATGTGAGAGAGAGAGAGAGAGAGAGAGAGAGAGAGAGAGAGAGAGAGAGAGGAGAGAGAGAGAGAGAGAGAGAGACAGAGAGAGACAGAGAGAGAGAGAGACAGAGAGAGAGAGAGAGAGAGAGAGATAGATAGAGAGAGAGAGAGAGAGAGAGAGAGAGAGAGAGAGAGAGAGAGAGAGAGAGAGAGAGAGAGATTTTTTTATACAATTTTGTTTTCAATGTCAGTACAACTTTTATATGACGATAAATTGATCCCAGCCCAGTCTAATGTATCCATGTAGATATGCACGTTTGCGTATGTATTTCATGTATTGTGCTTGTAAAGTAGACCTGGTATTTGTTTTGTAAGCATAGTAATTGCATATCATGATAACAACATAAAAAGTTTTAAAACCAAGTTTCGATCAACATATTTTGAGTTTTGAACTGAGAAATCACAAACTTTATGGTCAGCAAGAATTCTATGAGTTGAATTTTGGGATCGAAAGAGTTAAACACGGGAAAAGAGTCCATCTGCCTGGTATGAACCAAATTGATTGTGAATCCACCCCCCTCTCCCCGCAATTGCAGCGATGCGCTCTCAGGCAAAAGCAGCCCTAATTTCACACAATATTATTTCGATTTTGTGTGTATGTGTGGTATATATATCACCCAAAGTTGATGTTTCGTTCGGTGTGCAATGAGTGTTTCACCATGGTGACAAGTCCTACGTCACGTTTTCTTCTGGAGTAGGGGAAGACGGGGTAAAAAGCGCATGGGCGTGTAAGAAGCCCACCTCAATTATCTCATGAAATAAAGAAAATTTCAGTCAAATTTGCCCATGAGACGAATGCTAGACATTAACGCTCGTCTCATGGGCAAATTGAGACTGAAATTTGCTTCATTTCATGAGATAATTGGGGTGGGCTTCTTACCCGCCCATGCGCTTTTTACCCCGTCTTCCCCTAACTACATTATTGAACGATGAAGGGGATGGAGGGGGTCTGACGAGGAGTGGGGGCCGATTTAAGTAAATTAGGAATGTTACCTAAAGGTGGCCCTTACCTTTGGTATTTGGTTTGATTGTGTTGGTGAAATGTATTTTTGCATGCATTACAATTATGTCTGTCTTTTGTGTACCAGTAAATGGAACGTGTGATTGCGAAGACTGCGACACGGATAAATCTAAATACACCGAACCGAGCCACGGCTCAACACTTGGTAAGCTGTAGAACTTCGCTCGCATGTCTACGCCAGGGCTGTGGTGGTTGTTTTCGTTGTGTGTATGTGTTAGTGTGTGTGTGTGTGTGTGTGTGTGTGTGTGTGTGTGTGTGTGTGTGTGTGTGTGTGTGTGTTTGTGTGTGTTAGTGTGTGTGTGTGTGTGTGTGTGTGTGTGTGTGTGTGTGTGTGTGTGTGTTTGTTTGTTTGTGTGTGTGTTTGCGCGTGCATGTGTGTGTGTGTGTTCATGTGTTTATTCATGCGTGAAGGCTTATACATATTAAATATATATATGTATCTAGGAATGAGTACTCCCTTGCTTCTAAACTCTACCGTCGCTGTGTTCTGTGTTTACAGAAAACGGCGCGATACTGAAACATATATTTTGTGTTTAAAGACCCCCCCCCCCCCCCCCCCCACACGTCACGCGTCGCATTCCCTCTTATGCTTGGAAGATTTCGTAAGATTTCGTACCAACTATAAGAGGGAAAAAACCGTACAAACCGTGACGTGGTGAGTCTTTAAGTTGACAGTGATGTTGAGGAGTTCCAACCCGTTCTGTGTTCACAACAAGCAATGCATTTCATAAACACTGTGTTAACGTCTGTACAGTGTTTGAAGAGTTCCAGCCAGTTCTGTGCTCATAGAATACAATGCATTTAATAAACATTGTGTTAATTAATTAATTCACTCGGGACTGGCCGCATTATTTCCCCTTGTTCTGTGGGGACTGGGCATTTGACTAGGTTCGTAAAATAATCACCCAAACCAAGTTATGAAGAGTTAGGCATCAATAGTTTCAGAATAGATTAGCAACACCATGCACTAAACGATCGTAAAATATCAGATTCCTTACCTTCGTCGTTTGTCTCATATTGACGAAAACAGCTAACACATAGAAAGAAGGAAAGCTGAATGTAAACTATGCAATGATTGGTTGATTTCAAGAGCGGCAAGGTCAAAGCAAACTGAAAGTATGTTATGACTTCGCACCGGAAAGCTGGTTACACGCCATAAATCAAAACCACTTGAAAACTCTTATGAACCGGATCCGGGCTATTCGTTCTAAACGGTTGTGCGAGCCATGAGCCGGAGCCGGCTCATTCGTCCCGAGTGTCTACACAGTGTTTCAACAGTCCCAACTTGCTATGTGTTCATAGAAAACAATACTTTGATAAACATTGTGTTAAAGTTAAACTGTTTGAAGAGGTCCAACCTAATCTGTGTTCACAGAAAACAATGCATTTGATAAACATCGTGTTAAAGTCTACACAGTGTTTGAAGAGTTCCAACCTGTTCTGTGTTCATAGAAAACACTGCAATGATAAACACTGTGTTAAACTAAAGTCTACACAGTGTTTGAAGAGTCCCAACCTGTTATATGTTCATAGAAAACCATGCATTTAATAAACATCGTGTTAAAGTCTCCACAGTGTCTGAAGAGTTCCAACCTGTTCTGTGTTCATAGAAAACCATGCATTTAATAAACATCGTGTTAAAGTCTCCACAGTGTCTGAAGAGTTCCAACCTGTTCTGTGTTCATAGAAAACAGCGCAATGATAATAACCATTGCGCTAAATTCTGCACAGTGTTTGAAGAGTTCCCATCTTTTCTATGTTCACACAGAACGTGACATTTAGAAAACTTTGTATGGAAGGCTACACGAAGTTTGATGAAGTCTAACCTCTTTTGTTTGTGTTTGTGTTTGTAGAAAACGTGGCTTTTGGGAAACATATGGACGGGACGTTTCGGGAAGAAACTCCTACTTGCGCTGCCACCAACGGATATGAGTGTTCGAGCCAGACGGAGTTTTACGTATGGGATAAACCTCACATTTGTTACTTCAGTGGCGTTACCAGCAGATCTACCCCACCTTGGCTTGTGGTTAATTTGCAATGTGTGGTCACCTTCAAAATGATTGATACTTACATTCTGGCAAATTCAGGTGTGTGACCGTATAAGAAAATGAAAACTATTATTTTAGGACCTGTTTTGTTTACTAATATTTTAATCAACACCTTGCCAGACCAAGTAGAAAATGTATGCAGCGTGTTCTCTGACGGCATTAAAAAATTATAATTCCTCGAATAAGTCAGGTGTAATATATGTAATGCAAAAGGATATAAACAGACTTATTGATTGGTCTGATAAATGAAACCTATATTTTAACGCCAATAAATGCAAAGAAATGCAATTAGGGTTAAATAATCCAATATGAGAATATGAAATATCACATGGCACAGATAAACGTATATCAGACACTTGCACAGAAGAAAGTTATTTCTGATCCAAAATTAAAATTTGATAAACATATTCCAACAGCTATTAATAAGGCTAACAAAATGTTAGGGTGAGCCAGGCGAAGTTTTACAGGATTAAATAATAATGTGTTCATTAACCTGCATAAAGGTTTGGTTAGACAACATCTAGAGTATGGGAATAATATTTGGATTTCATATCTAAAACGACAATCAGTTTTAATCGAGTGTGTCCAGAGGAGAGCTGCTAAATTAACAAAATCTCTTAAAATTACTTCGAGCATAGTGAGAGGCTTCGAAAATGGACGTATCATCCTTGAAATACTAAAAGACTTTGGGGAGACCTAATCAATGTTTATAACATTTTTAACAGTTCCGACAGCACTAACAATAGCTTGTTTCAGGTCATTTGTTTAAAAAAAATAGAAACTGGGAATTAAACTTTTTACTAGCACTCCTATCTTCAAGAAAGGAGAACAATACGACCCAGCCAACTATCGGCCAGTGTCCCTCATCAGTGTTGTGTGCCATCTCCAAGGACACATCATCGTTGGACCAGTCACGAAGCATCATATCCTGAACGAGAATCAGCATGGATTCAGGAAAGTGAGATCCTGTGAAACACAACTCCTGGAGTTTACAGAGGAACCGACAGCCAATCTGGAAAGCAGCAAACAAACACACGTCCTCATCATGGACTTTTTGATGGCGCTCGATAAATAAGGTGAACCACAGCTTGCTGCTGCACAAGATCCAACGCTACGGTGTCAGAGGCTCTACACACACATGGATTTACAGCTTTCTCAAGGATCGACGCCAAGCAGTTCTGGTTGACGGATCAACGTCTTCATTTGCTGATGTCACGTCATGTTTGTTCCTAGCCTACTTTAACGATCTGCCAGACCGACTGACATCAACTGCAAGACTGTTTGCAGATGAGACTGCGCCATACAGGATGATATCCGGCATCAAAGACCAAGAACAGCTGCAAATTGACCTCCACCGCCTAGCGGACTGGGATAAAAGCTGGGACATGGAATTGCATCTTGCAAAGAGCCAAGCGATGCAAGTTACCAGGAGCAGCAGTCCCCTACAGTACTCGTACATCCTGCATGGGCACACCTTTGAGAACATATATTAAGGGAGACCAAATAATTCGGCATTACCATCAGCAGCGAGATCTCCTAGGACTGCCACGTCAACATCAGTCAAGGCCAACAAAATCTTGGGTAAAATCGGACGGAACTTAAAGATCAGCAGCAGCACTATCAAGGAACAAGCCTAAAAGGCCTTGGTGTGTCCCTTTCTTGAGTATGCCCGCTCCGTCTGGGACCCATACACAGAGGAAAGTTGGAGGCAGTCCAGCGTAGGGCAGAAGGATTTATGCTCAAACAGTCCAGGCCTACATCTGTAAGTGTGAGCATTATGCTTTAGAACCTGGGCTTGAAATCACTCGAGAGCAGACGGCAGAGAGCCAGGCTCTCAATGCTCCACAAGATCAGCACCTACACTGCCCTAATCTGAAAGCAAAGCTGGTGCCGTTTCCATCTCTGCAAAGGCGTGGTCACCACCTGCAGTTCCAGCGCATTCAGTGCCGCACAAAATATAGGTCCAACTCCTTCCTCCTAAGGACCATCAGGGAGTGGAACAAAACTGCGGCAGGATTCTATCGTAGCCTTCACCGCTGACGTGCGTGGCGCGTCTGGGTAGCCAGTAACCCACCAGTCCTCCCCTCCCCTCCCTCCCTCTACACCCCCTCTCCCTCCCTCCCTCTACACCCCCTCTCCCTCCCTCACCTTTATTTCTTACCACCACCACTGCCAATCGGAATTTGTTCACCATCAGAACCCCCTCTTGTTCAGTGGTTTTTTTCAAAAGGTGCTACAGAATGGTCAGCTCATTGACCGTGGGCCCTCAAGAGAAGAAGAAAAGGAACACAGAACTAACGTCAGAAGATTTGTTTTCAGTAAGCGAGTTACTAACTATTGGAACGCACTTCCTACTCAAATAAAACTTGTACTTAATACTAACAACTTAAAAAACCTGGACAAAGACCCAATATTTAGTCCATTAAAATATCAGTATAGTTATTTTCAAACTTTATATTATACGTAATTGTAAAATGTGAATATTTCTATCCATCTAGGATTCTTTTTTAAGAATGATGCTTTGCTTGTCTCACTTTAGTTCTGACCCACGCACTGCTAGGTGAATGGTATGGTAATCAACTTTGGTGGAGGGGAGTTAATTAGAAAAAGAGAGTAATTACCCTTTGTTCAATTTCATCTAGGATATATTTGATCAAAAATGACAATGCATTACCAGTTATTCTTCAAATAAATAATATATAAGTTGTAAACTTGTCTCATTGGTGCTATGCATTCGGCTTGATCTATACAGTTGGACTGAGAGGTATAAGCAATACGGGGATCTTTGTGGATGGGGCTGAATGCAACATTGTTGGAGACATGACAAAACAACCGATGAAAAGTAAGGAGAACATCTCTCTCTCTCTCTCTCTCTCTCTCTCTCTCTCTCTCTCTCTCTCTCTCTCTCTCTCTCTCTCTCTCTCTCTCTCTCTCTCTCTCTCTCTCTCTCTCTGTGCGTGCGTGCGTGCGTGTCTGTGTGTGTGTATCCCAAGATGTCTTATGAACCGCTGGACAAATTCACTTACATTTTTCTGGGATGGTATATCGCGAAGAATAGTAATGGAAGACATTGATGGCCACATTATGCCCGTGCTGATTTCAAACATTGAAAGTTGTCATTGAAAACGTCATGTCCGTTCCTCTTTAAGCCAGATCTTTTCTATCGTTGAAGATACTGTCTTAGAACTGGTAGGTGGATATATTGACTTAAGATGATATGGAGAATTGGGTTGTGATTACCTTGCTGATATTTGACCGTGACCTCGGATGTGTCAAAGGCTCAATCAAATCACTTTAAATTTTGCGTGTGAATGTAATATTAATAGAGTAGAAGGCATTTGGGGCATATATTGTTCCCCGAGGGGGGGGGGGGGGGGGGGGGGGGGGAGGGTAATCGTCCAGAGGCAGACATGCTTCCGGCTTTTTTTCTTTCCCCTCATATCTCGTGAGCCACTGCACACAATCACTTCAAATTTTGTTTGCTGGTATATTACCACATGCCGAATAACAATAGATAAAGGATAGGTGTCTCCGAAAACATCAAACAAGTCATCTGCAGCGTTTTCTACTCCACCTAACATACAAAGAACAGTGATCCTCTGGATAGATTTGCATCAAACTAGTTTTTTGTTTGTGGCTCAAGCCACAAACCTATAACTCACTTTGTCACTTTGTCGGTCGGTCGGTCGGTCTGTCTGTCTGTCTGTCTGTCGGTCGAAAATTGTCGCACATTTTGACAAAATTGTCGCACTTCAAATCGAGGCTACACTTGAGGCCGCTCTTTCAAATGATGTATTTTAAAAGCGTACAAAATAATAAACATACGTAATACAGACACTACAACAGACACGACGAGTATGCGGTGCTTCTTTTGATGAGTATAAGTAGGATACATAGTTTTAAATGTTTTCCAAAAGATATAAAAAGTTACGAAATGGTGCAGAGAGAACATTCTGGTTTACAGATTAAAATTATTGAAAAGCCAGGGGAGGTGACTCATAATTGGAGTGGTAAAAATAGACCGCGTGCCACAAACTATTGCGATTTCGCGCTTGTTTTCTGTTATGTTTCATTCCCAAATTAGCCACATAATGAGAAAGAATGCAGAATGTAATCTCCCCACTGAGTGGATCTCGGGAGCACAAAGGGAATAGACACTTGATTGAGGAATGAGGAACCGCCATAGCAAAAGTAATGTTTTCACCGCAGTCTGTGTGCTTCTTTCTGACTGACTGACTGGCTGGCTGGCTGAGTATCTATCTATGTATGTCACCACGATAACGTTTGAACGGAGAGACCCAGGACCCTCAAGGTTTGCATGCTGATTATTACTTCAAGTATCTAGGCCAAGGTCGAACATGAAGGTCATTGGTCAAAGGTCATGGCTGCTGTAGCGGAAACTGCTGCGGTGTGCGTGGCTGCTTGATCTTGAGCTAACATGTTCACATGTTTGATGTATATTATTTTTTGGTCTCGCACTTTTACTAAACCTGACCTGTCTATCTGTCTCTCTCTCTGTCTGCCTCTCTCTGTCTGTCTGTCTGTCTACCTGTTTCTGTCTGTCTCACTCTCTCTGTCTCTGTCTCTCTCTCTCTCTCTGTCTCTCTCTCTCTCTCTCTCTCTCTCTCTCTCTCTCTCTCTCTCTCTCTCTCTCTCTCTCTCTCTCTCTCTCTCTCTCTCTCTCTCTCTCTCTCTCTCTCTCTCTCTGTCCACTGTGT
>CM065681.1:19885070-19897570 GCA_017654935.2 Phymorhynchus buccinoides | reverse complement strand
CATGTGCTACTGATCTTAATCCTGGAGAATTAACATGGTAAAATGAACACTGTAAACCATGTGCTATTGATTTTAATCCTGGAGAATTAACATGGTAAGTTGAGTACTGTGAACTATGTGCTACTGATCTTAACCCTGCAGAATTAGCGTGGTAAGTTGAGTACTGTAAACCATGTGCTACTGATCTTAACCCTGGATAATTAACATGGTGAGTTGAACACTGAACCATGTGCTACTGATCTTAATCCTGGAGAATTGACATGATAAGTTGAACACTGTGAACCATGTGCTACTGATCTTAACCCTGGATAATTAACATGGTGAGTTGAACACTGTGAACTATGTGCTACTGATCTTAATCCTGGAGAATTAACATAGTAAGTTGAACACTATGAACTATGTGCTACTGATCTTAATCCTGGAGAATTAGCATGGTAAGTTGAATACTGTGAACCATGTGCTACTGA
The DNA here is from genome assembly GCA_017654935.2 of Phymorhynchus buccinoides. NCBI lineage: Eukaryota > Metazoa > Mollusca > Gastropoda > Neogastropoda > Raphitomidae > Phymorhynchus > Phymorhynchus buccinoides. The sequence goes on along the minus strand of CM065681.1, from coordinate 19,897,103 downwards.
TCTTAATCCTGGAGAATTAACATGGTGAGTTGAACCATGTGGGTAGTATGCTGCTGATCTTTATCTTGGAGAAACAACAGGGTAAGTTGAACGCTATGAAACATGCGCTGCTGATCTTAACCTTGGAGAATCAACTGGGTAAGTTGAACCTTGTGAACAATGTGCTGATGATCTTAATCTTGGAGAAACAACAGGTAAGTTGAACATTGTCAACAATGTAGTGATATTAATCTCGAAGAACCAACAGCGACAGCTACTATCTGATGTGAATTAACTATCCAGACAAAAATCCCTAACATTTAGCCCTTTCTCCCTCAAATTAGCATCTTGGCCCCGCACTGATTTAATCGATTTGTCACTGAAAAGCATTTTGATTTAACAGGGTCTGTTCTTCAAACACCTTTTGTTCTTAATGTTGGGGAATGAGGATAGGTCTGTTATACATGCTATAAAGGAATCCCCAGCATTGAGGGTGCCATCTTTAATAACCCCAGGTAAGTTTGAAAGAATTTCTAAGTTGAGAGTGGCTGGCGTTGCGCTGATCTTATGCCAGGAAAACCAAGAGGGTAAGCTGAAATCTGGAATTGTTTTCCCCATCCAAACTCTTGGTAACTTGCTGAAGATTTTGCCTCAGGTCGTGTAGTGACCTGTGGATTGCAAGAAGAAGAAGATGAAGAAGAAGAAGATCAGGTCATACTCAATCACACATTGTCTCTCATTCTTCACATTATGCCGGTAATAAAAAAAAAACACACACAAAAAAAAGAAAAATAATGGGATAGTACGTCTAGACTTTTGAACCCGACAATAATGAAAATTAGTATCTTCTGACATTTTAAACGTTTACTTTTTCTTTTCTTTTTCAGGATTTGATTATTTGAAAAACTTCTCTGTGGTGGTGACATATGGTGACAGTTTGCCAGCGTCTCCCAACCAAGAGCAGCTGTGTCAAACGGTGAAGAAAAAAGTGCCTGTGAAGAGTGAAAAAAAAATCTACTGTCATCCAAACATTTTTGGGAGGTACCTTTGGATCACAGCCACGGACAATCTGGGCATGTGTAAAGTCCGTGTTTATGGTCGTCCGATATACCGTGAGTCCCTGCCTCTCTCTGTGTATGTCTATGTCTCTCTGATTCTCACACACTCGATTAGGGCCCCAAAATGGCTAATTCTGGCAACATTTTAATCTTGAATAACTCGAAAACGGCTGCACGGAATACTTTCATATTTTCAGTATTTACTTCTAAAGAGTAACACTGCAATACATCTTATATTTTCGAAATCTGTCTGTCTGTCTGTCTGTGTGTCCCTTATGCACGGCCACAGTTCTCAACCGATCGACACCAAATTTGGTATCAAGCATCCTTGGCACCCTCCGAAGGTCATGCCATCCTTACTTTTCGGAAACCTCCGCCAAGGGGTCGTGGGGAGGGGGGGGGGACCACACGCAGCTCGGATTTACTAACGGCAAGTGCGTGTGAGGAGTGAGGGGGGCTGGGGGGAGGGGGGTCTGGAGGGGGGAGGGGTGGGATGGTCGGGTGTGTGTGTGGGGGTGTTCAGGGGGGTGGGCTGGAGGGGGCCACAGTTCTCAACCGATCGACACCAAATTTGGTATCAAGCATCCTTGGCACCCTCGGAAGGTCATGCCGTCCTTACTTTTCGGAAACCTCCGCCAAGGGGTCGTGGGGAGGGGGGGGACTACACGCAGCTCCACACGCACTTGCGGTTAGTAAATCCGAGCTGTTCGGGTTTGTTTCCTTTTGTTTGTTTGTTTGTTTGTTCTTTTCTGTCTGTCCCAAGGATCTCCCGAACCGCTTGACCGAATCGCTTCAAATTTTGTGTGGTGGTGTGTCCCCATGAGAGGAAGGCATCTGTGCAAAACGTTTTGCCGTCCTGACCTTGACGTTGGTGTATGACCTTGAAAACCGAAAATCGTTAAGGGGCCATAACTTCCACACTGCAGGTCCTGGAGTCTTGAAACGTGGCATGGATGTACTTTCGCTTATGGCCGTTCTGATGATGGCGTACCAATGAAGGTCAAGGTCAAGGTCAGGGAGATCGGTATGCCTTGAAAGTGGTAGGGGTCTAATGATTGGGTTTTACTGTCCCACGCATATCTCCCGAACTGCTTTACCGAATCGTTTCCAGTTTTGTGTGGTGGCGTGTCACCATGAGAGAAGGCATCCGCGCATAAATTATCGCCATCATGACCTTCACCTTGGCGTATGACCTTGAAAACCGAAAATCTTTAAGGGGCTATAACGTCCACACCGTTGGTCTTAGGGACTTCAAACTTGGCATGTAGGTACTTTGGTGTATGGTTGTTCTGATGATTGCATACCGATCAAGGTCAAGGTCATGGAGATCGGTAGGCCTTGAAAGTGGTAGGGGTCAAATTTTTTTATTTTCAGCCACAAAAGTAAAAATATAATATTTTGCGGACCCGGCGAAACCGGTACTCAGCGGTACCGGTACTTGGCGTTACCTGTACAAGGCGTTACCGGTACTAGGCGTTACCGGTACGGGGCGTTGCGCTAGTTCCTTATAATTTCGAACCGGAAGTGGCAGCCAGAAGTGGATTTTAAAATTGAATAATTTAATAATGGCTGTTTAGGGGGCAGAATCCTGTCATGTTTGCCCTCAAAGGCAAACATAAGATTAAGCCCTCTAGTTATTATTATTATTATTATTATTATTATTATTATGAACCAGTATAGGTTATTTGAGTTTGCACAGATAATGCACAGGCACTGATCTGGACACATCCCTTGTTTAGAGCGTAATAGCCTGCTTTCCAAACCTATATAGCTGATTAAAATGACTTGGACGGAAACTAAGAAGTAAGTTTGTATTCTTCTGTGGTATGTTGACAAGGGACTCCTACACAATGAAAGAGACTACCTTGTGGGGGAAATCCTCTTTCTAGAAACACAAGCATTTAATGAAAAGGGATGTTGAATGAAATGGTAGACTACAGACTGCCGTTAAATCAAAACAGCACGAGATGCATAATTCTAGCCATGTGTTTCTGCTGTATGTAATTTAGATGACGGGCCCTTTATTCAAATGGCTTTTTATCATTGGTTGACATTAGCCTGTAGTAGGGGCCAACAGTAACATGAGAGCTGTACAATAGATGATTGTCTACAGTACTGGAAAATCATGGTACAGTTTAGTCTCTTGTGGAAGACTATGACTCTCGAACGAGGGGGCCCTTGCACCGGCTCTGGTGCTGCAGCCAAAGGGATGGGCTGGTCTTTGGGGACCTTCCTCAACGCCAGCTGTGTCTCCTCAAATCCCTTTGACCGAGAGAGTGGGGATGTACCCTGGGCAAGGCATCTCCACTATAAACAAATTCTCGCCCAGCCCGCCAGAATAGTATCTGCCTCCCTCTACTATCTGGCCGTCATTGTCGGACACGACAGACTAGCATACAAATACAAATAAATATACATTTAAATGACCTTTTGGTGTGTTCGTTACAGTGCTTGAGAAAGGATCAAACTGCAGGGATACGAGTGAATATATTATGTGTCATGATGGAGACTGCGTGAAAGATGCGGTGAAGCAATACTCTCAGGAAGATGGTACCTGTAGTAAGTACACAATATTGTTCTACAAGCAGCTACGTCCTGCTCGTCCCGGCTTCGCTCCCACTTTATTGACATTTAAAATACACCCGCTACACACCTTGGGTGTTGCTAATCACGAAGATTGTGGTTACAGTGGTATACAGTCTACAGCTTTCATACACCAACGAACGACTTGGGTGCTTGAGTGAATGTTTCCACTACTAAAGGTTCAACATATATATATTGTCAATGCATTATTTTGTTGATACTGACTATGCAGGGCTCCCAATCGTCCCTCAAAACAAGGGGTCCCATGGACTCCTTCACTTACAGTATAGAGGGTTCTGGAGGCGGGATAGAGGGTCCCAGTGGCATTGCGAATGCTAAAAAGATTTTTTTCTAGTGCATCCCTGGGACCCCTCACATTCTTTTAGAGGGTCCTTTAGAATTGTAGTGCTTCATAGACCCCCAAATGGGGGTCCCTGGTAGCCCTGCTATGGATTCATGTACATATATGAGTGTCATTCTGCATTATTGGTGACAATTGACAGTGACCCTCTTTCAACACCAAGAAAGTAATAATCCTATTGAAAAGAAGAAGTGTGAATTTCTTAACAATTAAAGATTAATGGTCAGGTTAGCGAAACAATTATAGATAACAACATGGTTATAGACTAGCGTGCTAAACATGTAGAACCCCGTTAAAAATAGCCATAAAATGGCATCAAAACACAAAACTAGTTTTGGTACTTACGAAACAAAGAGTTACTATAATTTCTTGGGAACTTGAATATCATATAATATAAGTGCCTCTTTAATTTCTAACTAACAAAACATAATTATACTTGAAAAGAAGTCTGAGTTATGAAACGTTTGTGCGCTCAACTGTCGAAAAATGCTTTACCTGCCTTGTACGCCATGACGGTTTTCCAAAATAAACCCCAGGCTTTGAAGGAAAACACTCTTTGAAAAAAATAAATTCAGAGAAAGAGTTCAGGTGAAATACTTCTGATATGGACATGTTGGACATATTTTGGATGATCACATCACATACTGACCATTCTGACCATACTCTTCAATTTCATGTACCCTATCACACTATAACCTGAGTAACCACTTTTTGGCTCACACGAACTGAGTCTATAATATGATAGTTGTTCGGTTGTGTGTGTGTATGTGCGTGCGTGCGTGCGTGCGTGCGTGTGCGTGTGCGTGTGCGCGCGCGCGTGTGTGTGTGTGTGTGTGTGTGTGTGGTGTGTGTGTGTGTGTGTGTGTGTCTGTGTGTATGTGTGTGTATGTGTGTGTGTGCGTTGCGTCCGTGGTCTAATCTCCAAACTTTAACGTTGGCATTTTCTCGGGAAATTGAAGGCGTACATTGTTCAAACTTTCAATACATGTATATATGTATATAGATGCTTATGCAAGCTTTCAAACAATAACTATTACAGATAACAAAGAGATAACATATTAGATTAATGGGTTAGAGAGTATTCAACAGGGAACATGAGTTAAGAAATTAATCAACACTGAAAGCCTCGATAGCTCTCATGCCAATGGTTCCGACCCTCCATCTCAAAGTAATTATTTTTTGGCACTCTTGTACTTAGACACCCCCCTCAATCTCAAAGTCATTATTTGTTGGCAATCTTGTATTTAAACACCCCCTCACGTATACGACCCTCAATCTCAAAGTCATTATTCGTTGGCTATCTTGTACTTTAAGCACCCCTCATGTTTACAGCCCTCAATCTCAAAGTCATTATTCGTTGGCAATCTTGTATTTAAACACCCCCTCATGTTTGCAACCCTCAATCTCAAAGTCATTTGTTGGCTATCTTGTACTTTAAGCACCCCTCATGTTTACAACCCTCAATCTCAAAGTCATTATTCGTTGGCAATCTTGTACTTTAAGCACCCCTCATGTTTACACCCCAATCTCAAAGTGTTTTAAACACCCCCTCATGTTTACCCCTCAATCTCAAAGTCATTATTTGTTGGCAATCTTGTACTTTAAGCACCCCTCATGTTTACAACCCTCAATCTCAAAGTCATTATTCGTTGGCAATCTTGTACTTTAAGCACCCCTCATGTTTACAACCCCCAATCTCAAAGTGATTATTTCTTGGCAATCTTGTACTTTAAACACCCCCCTCATGTTTACAACCCTCAATCTCAAAGTCATTTTTTGTTGGCTATCTTGTACTTTAAGCACCCCTCATGTTTACAACCCTCAATCTCAAAGTGATTATATCTTTCAATTTGTACTTTAAACACCCCTCATGTTTACAACCCTCAATCTCAAAGTCATTATTCGTTGGCTATCTTGTACTTTAAGCACCCCTCATGTTTACAACCCTCAATCTCAAAGTCATTATTTGTTGGCAATCTTGTACTTTAAACACCCCTCATGTTTACAACCCTCAATCTCAAAGTATTTTTTTGTTGGCAATCTTGTACTTGGTTTACAACCCTCAATCTCAAAGTCATTATTCGTTGGTAATATTGTACTTTAAGCACCCCCTCATGTTTACAACCCCCAATCTCAAAGTGATTATTTCTTGGCAATCTTGTACTTTAAACACCCCTCATGTTTACAACCCTCAATCTCAAAGTCATTTTTTGTTGGCTATCTTGTACTTTAAGCACCCCTCATGTTTACAACCCTCAATCTCAAAGTGATTATATCTTGTCAATCTTGTACTTTAAACACCCCTCATGTTTGCAACCCTCAATCTCAAAGTCATTATTCGTTGGCTATCTTGTACTTTAAGCACCCCTCATGTTTACAACCCTCAATCTCAAAGTCATTATTTGTTGGCTATCTTGTACTTTAAGCACCCCTCATGTTTACAACCCTCAATCTCAAAGTCATTATTTGTTGGCAATCTTGTACTTTAAGCACCCCCTCATGTTTACAACCCTCAATCTCAAAGTCATTATTTGTTGGCAATCTTGTACTTTAAGCACCCCTCATGTTTACAACCCTCAATCTCAAAGTAATTTTTTGTTGGCAATCTTGTACTTAAGCACCCCCCACCCCCACCCCCCGAGTGAGCCTCGAAGGCTTTTCCTCTTGTTAAAAAAATAAGAGGGGAATCAAAATGACTGTCGCTAGCTGTGAATCATTGATGTTCTGAACTTTAGGTCTGGTGGCATTTACTATCCGTTTATGGACTATTTTATCACACGACGTAACTCAGAAGCATAAAAACGAAACAAAATGGTGTGCCTTGTTTCTCCGCAGAAGCTACGTTTCTGAAAAGCTGCAGCAAAAAAGAAGACTGTGAGTGGGACCTTGTCTGTCACCATGGGCTTTGCAGTGCGTATCCTCTCTGTGTGTCTGTCCGTCTGTGGCTCCGGCAGTCTTTGCCTGTTCATTTATCTGTCTGTGTGATTTTCATGTGGTTTTTTTTGTCTAGCAGTTTGTCTGTCTTATTATGAATTAATGAATGAAAAATGGTGTTTTACGTCCTCTCGGTCTGGAACAGACACATACGGGACATTTGTAAATTCAAAGATGGTGGGAACGATACTGGAGGCAATGCCCGGAGGCAGTGCAACACCAGTAAAGTCCCGAATTTTGAACAATACAGATAAGTGTAGCAGTAAGCACGCCTCGGTTAAACCTCATGGGCTATGGTACCGCCACAAGTAGTATTGTCTTATCATGTCTGCGGTGTTGTCTCTTTGTTTGCCTGGGACGGTATTCATGTCGAGATAGCATGAGACTTAGCATGATGCTAACATAGAAGCTCTTCCAAAAGTCCTATTAAATCCTATAGGACATTGGAAGAGCTTCTAAGTTAGCATCATGCTAAGTCTCATGCTATCTCGACATGAATACCGTCCCAGTTAGTCTGTCCTAAAGACACACTGACGCACCACGATTAAGTAAGTCCCTTGGTTTGTTCTAGGTAGCTGTGACCCACATACAAATGTCCCCAACTTCAAATTAATGCTGCTCTTTAAAACTTTGTTTCGTTTTCGATTTGGGGACATTTGTATGGGAGTCAAACCTGGTCAAAACAAGGAATGAAATAGTGAGGCCAAGAGAGGAGATAACGAAATTGAACAAAGGGGGAATACTCTCTTTCTAGTTAACTCCCCTCCACCAACGTTGATTACGACACCAATCATCTAGCAATGCGTGGGTCAGAACCAAAGTGAGACAAACAAAAAGCATCATTCTCAATAAAGAATGTGCCAAGTTCGCCTTTATGACCCTCCACCCACACAGTACACATCAACAAGACAAGATTTCGCACCAGCTATAAGAAGGAAAACAAGTGAATCCCGTGATTTTGATACATGATCTGGTGGATCTTTAAAGAAAAGTGATGATGCATAAAGAACCTAGTTGGTAAGTTTCACGTTAATGTTTGGAGCACAATAGTCAACACACCTAAAACATACTTATGATTGAATTCTGAAGTTCTGTTTAGGGCATAGTTATCTCTTGTATGTATTCTACAATACCCAAATTGCCAAAAAACAACAACCGACATTTAACCCTTCCACCGCAAAGTCGCATTTTAGCACCACGGTGATTTGACACCTATGTTATTAAAAGGCATCAAATTGGGGTCTATTATCCAAACACCAGTATTGTCTTAGTTTTGGGAAGTATTTTATCTATGTCACAGAAGAATCCCCAATACTGTGGATTTATTTTGTTCTCTACCCAGCTAAATTAATGGAGATTTTTGGCTAAAATATGGCTGGCGGTGAAAGGGTTAATGGTTTCTTTGTTCTCTTAGACATATATGAAACCTAACTCATAAACGACACGAGGTAAACTCTTCCATATCAGATTTATCCAAATAGTTTATCTTGGATGTCATACATCAAATGACTGTAAAGTAATTGCAAAGATATTCACATTCTGTGTCTGTGTGATTATTTGGAATTTTGACTCCAACTCGTCAATGCAAATTTTAACGAAAACATTTAATTATGAATGGTTTCCTAATGCAGTGCAACATTAATTTTTCAAAGATATGGCTTAGTTAGATAAACAATAAAACAAAACTAGTTTCGCCCAATTTTTTTTTTTTACCATATTACTTACACAATCTCACAAAAGAAGATAGTTTCGACAAAATATATCTTTTTTACCACAGTACGTAACACTATACAATCTCACAAAACAAAAAACACTCACACATACACTCACGTAGGGGAAGACGGGGTAAAAAGCGCATGGGCGGGTAAGAAGCCCACCCCAATTATCTCATGAAATGAAGCAAATTTCAGTCTCATTTCGCCCATGAGACGAGCGTTAATGTCTAGCATTCGTCTCATGGGCAAATTTAACTGAAATTTTCTTTATTTCATGAGATAATTGGGGTGGGCTTCTTACCCGCCCATGCGCTTTTTACCCCGTCTTCCCCTACGTACGCACGCACGCACGCACGCACACGCACACGCACGCGCACACGCACACGCACGCACACACACACACACACACACACACACCACTACCACCATGACCATACTCTAACTTGCTGACGCAGTCAAAGTCTCTAAGTCAGTTTTAAGCTGCTTATCAGAGGCTTATAGTCCATGAGTGACCCGGCCATCGTCACAAAGAGAACAGTAAATGTCAAACTGACCATTCTGATAAAAATGGTATAGTTGGAAACTTCAGGCAATTCTCTTTCTAAAAAATAAGAACCATTCTTGCGTCTGTTTTCGCTCCAGAGATATGAGCATTTAAAGTTGGTAGGGTGAGTGTCGGCCAATTGGAGAAATCGCTGTCTAACGTCTAGCCTAGTTGAGCAAAATGTTTCGACCTACTCGTTTCACAAACTCAATAGGCCCCTTCTGGGTTCTTTTGCCATGCCATTAGGTGACGTTGGTCTCTTAAAGGGAAAGCTACCGATCCCAGGGATCGGATATAGACTGCTAGCCTATTCGCTGCGAAGTTCTGACTCGCAGTGGCTCGAGCGACAGGGGAAAAAGAACGGTTGAACCGTCTCTCTCGCCAGCAGCGATGAGAATGACGGCGCGCGCCTCGCTTGAACGCTTTGTATATGCCGGCTGTGGGTTTAAGGTCTCTGTACACGTTAACATTATTCACGAGCTATTTCTATCTCCCCATGGCAACACAGTGTTAGGTCACTCATAAAGGTCTGTGTACACGTTAACGCTATTCACAAGATAGTTCTATTTCCCCATGACAACACAGTGAGCTGTAAGTCATATTAAGAGTGGGCCATCATTGTGTTGCCATGGGGAAATATAAATATCTCGTGAATAATGTTAACGTGTACACAGACCTTAATATGACTTACAGCTCACTGTGTTGCCATGGGGAAATAGAAATATCCCGTGAATAATGTTAACGTGTACCGAGACCTTTAAGGTCTGTGTCCACATTAACATTATTCACGAGATATTTCTATCTCCCCATGGCAACACAGTGATAGCCCACTCTTACTATGACTTACAGCTCACTGTGTTGCCATGGGGAAATAGAAATATCTTGTGAATAGCGTTAACGTGTACACAGACCTTTAGAAAGCTGGGGCCATTAGTAAAAGTGGGGTGATAGCTGTATAATAAATTATTTTCCTCAGTAATGGACAATCACTGTACATCTTAGCCTTTTGATGGTTATGGCTCCCGCACTAGGAAGCATTTGCACTGTTTTTTAATGCTGCAGCTTTGGGGATTAATTGACCTTCAGGGACCGTGTCCAACGCCAGTGTCCTTGCGATTTCTTTGCAGAGATTGGGTGGGTGCGGTGGGTGGGTATACAAAGCATTCCAGTCATTAGCAAACTCCAGCCTAGCCCTCCGGAATAGCACCAATCTCCTCTGCTATCTGCAAGACATGATTTGAAATGAGAGAGAGAGAGAGAGAGAGAGAGAGAGAGAGAGAGAGAGAGAGAGAGAGAGAGAGAGAGAGAGAGAGAGAGAGAGAGAGAGAGAGAGAGAGAGAGAGAGAGAGAGAGAGAGAGAGAGACACACACACACACACACTCGCGCAGGCACGTGTATACATTTTGCATTCCCACTTGTATTAGCAAAGTCATTGTGCGTGCACGTTTTGTTTGCTTACAATCTCTCTTTGTTCTCTTTTCTATTAGTGTTATCTTATGATCTTTGGATTCTATGACTACTGTCATAATTATAGGACCCACCCTATATATTTTTGGATGGAGTAGGGGCCTACAACAAATTCCTCTCTCTCTCTCTCTCTCTCTCTCTCTCTCTCTCTCTCTCTCTCTCTCTCTCTCTCTCTCTCTCTCTCTCTCTCTCTCTCTCTCTCTCTCTCTCTCTCTCTCTCTCTCTCTCTCTCTCTCTCTCTCTCTCTCTCTCTCTCTCCTCTCTCTCTCTCTCTCTCTCTCTCTCTCTCTCTCTCTCTCTCTCTCTCTCTCTCTCTCCTCTCTCTCTCTCTCTCTCTCTCTCCTCTCTCTCTCTCTCTCTCTCTCTCTCTCTCTCTCTCTCTCTCTCTCTGTGCCCCCCCCCCCCGCTCTCTCTCTCTCTCCTCTCTCTCCTCTCTCTCTCTCTCTCTCTCTCTCTCTCTCTCTGCCCCCCCCCCCTCCCGCTCTCTCTCCTTTGTTTCTTTTTTGCTCCACAGAATCCCAAATAAAGAAAAAATGTAGGATCAATGACCACTGCGTGGATGACCTTGTCTGCGATGTCGATGACCAGAAATGCAGTACGTTTGTGTGATTGTCCTCTGCCATACAGTGAGGAGGAGTGTGTTTTCATTCCTGTCTGTTTGCCCTCTTCTTTGTCTACCCAGGGTATATCTTGTGGACCACTACCAGAATGGCTTCGAATTTAACGGTGTTGTATTGTCTGAAACTGACCGGTCCCGTGGTGTAACTGTAACCTAAAGGGTATTTGGTATTTGGTAGTTTATAGTCACAGAGGCGTCTCTGTGAAATTCGGGTTACTCCCACCTGGAGAGCGCGTCACTCTTAAGTGTCACTGAGTACGGCAACAAGCCGCCATGCCTCCGCTTTTGCCCAGCCAGAGTCTTGTAAACCATTGCACACAGTATCTTGAAAAGTGTTGCACAGAGGCACTTCAGATTTTGCATGGTAATGAGGCTTTATAGTACTCCTTGCCGACACGAAAGGGCGGTAAGTTTAGGCCCGAACTGCCGATGCCCCCTGTTGATGATGAGTCAGGAGCAGATAATTTTCTGTGGCTATAATACTAGGGGAAGACGGGGTAAAAAGCGCATGGGCGGGTAAGAAGCCCACCCCAATTATCTCATGAAATTAAGCAAATTTCAGTCTCATTTTGCCCATGAGACGAGCGTTAATGTCTAGCATTCGTCTCATGGGCAAATTTGACTGAAATTTTCTTTATTTCATGAGATAATTGGGGTGGGCTTCTTACCCGCCCATGCGCTTTTTACCCCGTCTTCCCCTACTAGTTCATGACAGCCAAGGGCGATAATCTTAAGAAGGTGGCGTTCGCATCTCAGGTCACGAGACAGGGGC
>CM065681.1:19867570-19880070 GCA_017654935.2 Phymorhynchus buccinoides | reverse complement strand
TAAACATAAAAGCATTCCTAGCAGCCGTGTTGAAATGTGGCCAAAATTGGCGGTTTCTTGCCGTATTTGTCATCGAGTTCTTTAAAGGTGGTCCCTGACGGATGAATTTTTACAAGAAACACGTCGAGATCACCAGAAATACAGCCTTTTCAAGGATCGGAACACTCACTTTGCTCTGGTTTCCTATAAATTAATACGTCAAAACGGCTATTCCTCCTTGGCGGAGATGCCGGAGAGAGTAGCCATTTTGGATGGGGTGGGTGGAGGTCACTCATTGTGGTTGAAGCGTTTTCTTTTTTTGTAGTGCAGTAAAAAAAAAGGAGCTATTTCCTTTGTTGTGAGCGAAACTCCTTTAGATAAACTGCATAAAAAATTATTTTAAAAAAAGTACACAAGGCTTGTATTGCGAAAATTTCGAGCAAACGATTTGGCGGCCATTAGAAAAGAGACGATACACGCCTTCTCTTTGGGTGAAAGAATTTGACTTCCAGCACCTCCGCCAAGGAGGAATTGCCGATTTGACGGCTTGATTTCTTGGAAACCAGAGCAAAGTGAGTGTTGCAATCTCTGTAAAGGGTGTTTTCCTGGTGACCTCAACGTGTTTTTTTTATTAAAAAAACGCATCCGTCAGGGTCCACCTTTAACATTGCAAATATACACATGGCTCAGCTTTAAAAAAAATTGTTTTAGCAAAATCAAAAGAAAACAAAAAGTCTAGAGAAGGGACAAAAGCAATAACAAGTATAGTAGGCTACTGGTTCCGAAATTCGGTGGTTCTGATAGTGATGCACATTTATTTATTAACACAGAACCTGTTAAAAACCGTGTTGGGGGGGACTGCGGAACCGACGAGAATTGTAAGGTTGGCATCTGTAAGGATGGCAAATGTCGTTGTCTGGATAATCAGGAGCTGTTCACAGAAGACTCTACGACCTGCAGTGAGTCTGTCTGTCTGTCTCTCTTATCTTTCTCTATCTGTCAGTCTGTCTGTCTCTGATTGTCCATATGTCTGTCTAGCTGTCTCTCTTCCCACATACTTAACCACATGGACGTTTGTGTGTGTGTGTGTGTGTGTGTGCGTGCGTGTGCGTGTGCGTGTGTGTGTGTGTGTGTGTGTGTGTGCGTGCGTGCGTGTGTGTGCGCGCGCGCGCGTGTGCGTGTGTGTGTGTGTGTGTGTGAAATATGCCTACAGATATGAATTCTACCAACAACATCACCAACTATTTTATGTTATTCCAGGACAGAAAGTGGGAACACCGTGTAGCGACAGGACCAGTGAGACAGGCTGTAACATCGGGGCAGTGTGTGAGAAGAACACATGCAGTAAGTCACTTGTCATGTCACAACCAGCCCTGAATGACAAAGGAACTTGGGACACTTTGCACTTCATTTCACAACTCCCTCTTTTTACTGGGACGCTGTGTGATGATCGCTTCCCGGTTGATTTAGCCCGTCTCTCCGGGACTATTATTATACTGTTAAAAAAAAAGTTCAGAACCACTAACAGCGAAAATTTCGGACACCATTTTGAGTGCTTAAACATCCGTTTATATAATTTGTTTTGCACTAATATGATAGCCTAAGATCCGAACTGTTATGCAATGAAAACATATTCTGCGCAATTTTTAAAATGCGCCAATGTGAGACGGTACCTTATCGAATGGGATGTATTTGCACACCATGCTGATAACATTATTTTAATGCATGTTAGTGTTTATACATGACTATTGACTAAAATTGCGACTCCTTCTGCGGGCTTATTCTTTTCTTTGCATATGAATACCGTTAGGATATATCAATATTTCCAAATCTCCATTCACACACACTATCATTAATATCAGTTTTCCCTCCACAGAACTACTATTGAAAGGAAACTGTAAAGGAAATGAACAGCACTGCAAGGCTGGGTTGGTGTGTGAAGATGGTACTTGCAGTGAGTATTTTGTGCCCCCTGTCTCTCTCTCCCTCTCTCTCACCCCCCCTCTCTCTCTCGCTCTCTCTCTCTCTTTCAAATATATAGTCAGGCAAAATGCTCTGCAAGCACTTCAGTAATGTCTTGTTATTACTTGTATGCCATAATTTTGTCAATGTGAACTCCATTTGTATGGGCCTGTGGCCTAACAAATTAAATTATTTCAGACTTCAGACTCTCTCTCTCTCTCTCTCTCTCTCTCTCTCTCTCTCTCTCTCTCTCTCTCTCTCTCTCTCTCTCTCTCTCTCTCTCTCTCTCTCTCTCTCTCTCTCTCTCTCTCTCTCTCTCTCTCTCTCTCTCTCTCTCTCTCTCTCTCTCTCTCTCTCTCTCTCTCTCTCTCTCTCAATAGTAGAAGACAAAAACAAACTGCCAGTACCAAATCGAACGGATAGCCGACATGGATGAACATTAGAACCTTCTTGATCCATTCTGCATTCGGGATGGTTTCTTTTTATTTTGCAATTAGCAGTTACGCCCCGCTTACTTCGCTTCGTGGGAGTTCTTCCCTGGCCGATGTTTGCACTGGAGGTTCAGAATGTTTCCCACATCCCTTGGGCCATGGTGATGAGGAGATGGAGGTTCAGGCTGACCATTGGCTTCTTTAAATCATCTCCCACTGCATTCCCCTGCTGGTGTTGATCACCATTATATATGGCTATTAGGGGGTGCAGTCAACGGGTTTTAAAGTACAGCCATCGGCTCTTATTCTTATATACTATTGGCTCTTTCAAAACGTATCACACTGTATTCCTCCAATGATGCAAATCATGAATATAATAGGGTTATAGGGGTATGCAGCTGATGGTCTTCAAGGAACGGCCACTGGATTGCTTCAGAGCGTTGGTTGGCTCTTCCTTGGTTATTGACCAATTCATAATGTTTCTGCATGCCTCCTGTAATATTGGCCACGAATATAAAATTATGGATTGATAGATCTACAGTCAACATGACTGTGACTACCAGTTTCAAAAGCTGTTCAGCTCTCACCCTCACTGTGCTATTGGCTCCTTCGAACCGTCTCTATCTCTGCACTCCCCTGATAATGTTGATGAAAAAATATGCATAGGGGGTTAAGCTTAAAGCCAACAACTTTGAAACTGTGTGCAGTTCTGTTTGCTAATGGATAGACACACACAGACATACACACTGTGAATGTCATTACATAGGTGTGGGTTATAGTGGTGTACGGTTAGTGGTGTTGTTTGACAAGCAGCTAACAATTTTCAGATCAGTGGTTGCTTTCATGGTGGAGGTTTGCACCAGATATTGAAAAAGTGGTTCAGTGTATTCCATCCGAGTTCTGGATTAACAAATGTATGTAAATGGTCATAGAGATGTACTGTCAATTGTTTTTGGTCTATGGCCAACGGTTTTGGGACCAACGAGTACTTTCTTTAGCAGAGCGTTCCACTGGAGGTTCAAAATGGCTGCCATTGCATTCCTTGATTGACGCCAATGAAGAATATATGTGATTATTGGGGTCTCTGCTTAACGGTATTTAGACAATAGCCAATAGTCTTTGGACTAGTGAGTACCTCCATGATGGAGGTTATCACTGGAGGTTCGAAATGTCTCCCACTGTATTCCTTGCATGATGCTGATGAATAAGATTATAGGGGTCTCTGGCTAAATGTTTGCATGTTATGGCCATCAGTCTTAGGACCCGTGAGTACCTCCTTGGTGGAGGTTTGAACTGAAAATTCAAAATATATGCCTCTGCATTCCTTGCATGCATGATGCTGATGCATAATTCATAAGGTTATAGTTTTCAGAGTATGGCCAACAGTGATTAGACCAGTGAGCATCTCCTTGGCGAAAATTTGCACTGTAACTTCTATAATTATGCCTCCCCTTACCATCCTTGACACACTACTCAGAGCTGACTAAATAACCAGTTTGACTACTAAGGAAAACCACTGTGGTGATGCTGATTCAAAATACAATGGCTACGTGGGTGTCACGTCAATGATTTGGGCGCTACAGGGCGAACGGAGAGACAGACAGTCAATGAATTTCATTATATAGGTATTATAGATTGTAAACAATTTATCCCTGTGAAAACACCCCGAGACTGAAACGTTGTTTCTTCAACAGAGCTGCCTCTCGGCCAGAGCTGTGTAGGCAGCACAGACATGTGTGTGTCTGGAACCACGTGCTCTAAAGGAACATGCAGTAAGTTCTTTGTTAACCCTTTCACCGCCAATGTCGCATTTTAGCACCACAATGATTTAACACCCATGTTACTATAAGGCATCAAATCAGGACCTGTTATCCAAAGACCCTATTTTCTTAATTTTGGGAGGTAGGGATAGGCCTAATGTTATATATGTCACCGAGGAATTCACAATATTGCAGAAATATTTTGTCTCTACCCAGTTAAGTTTAATGGTATATTTTGGCTAAAGAATGGCTGTGGCGAAAGACAACATATACATACATTTGTGTTTAGAGCACACTCATTAATGTTAGTTGACTATTTCAACAATTCAACACAGAATGCCCTTTTCATTGACATTTCTTTAAGACGCTCTTTCCTTGGATTGAGAAAGAAAAAGACATTCAAGCTTTTGATAACGGTCAAAAAGTTATCACAATATCACATATCGATAAACTCCTCTTGTAATACTCCCTCGAGCCTCCTGCCAGCCCCATCCCTCTTTTTGTAAATTTTATCTTAGTGTTGTTTCATCCCAATGACAGAATGGGAGAACAGGCTTGGCCTATAATATAAATCCTTGTGAAATAAAGTCTTCAGTCTTCAGTCTCCTTTCATGGCAGCAAGCACTACCTCAAGCTAATAAATAAGAAGTTAAAAAACAACAACATGATGATAATCCTTAAAAGCATTGTGGAGAAAAAAGAACTGTGCAGTTACACATATTTGTCG
This sequence comes from Phymorhynchus buccinoides, assembly GCA_017654935.2. Taxonomy (NCBI): domain Eukaryota; kingdom Metazoa; phylum Mollusca; class Gastropoda; order Neogastropoda; family Raphitomidae; genus Phymorhynchus; species Phymorhynchus buccinoides. Next base: position 19,875,211 of record CM065681.1, on the reverse strand, counting down.
ACTGTATTTTTACACGCTTTGGCTTTCATACGACGCAGCACGCATTCCTATATTTATTAAATCCAATACACTGTCCCTCCTCATATCCGATTACCGTAGTTTCTGCGCTTTCTCTCTCTCTCTCTCTCTCTCTCTCTCTCTCTCTCTCTCTCTCTCTCTCTCTCTCTCTCTCTCTCTCTCTCTCTCTCTCTCTCTCTCTCTCTCTCTCTCTATATATATATATATATATATATATATATATATATATATATATATCTCTCTCTCTCTCTCTCTCTCTCTCTCTCTCTCTCTCTCTCTCTCTCTCTCTCTCTCTCTCTCTTCTTTCTTTCTGTCTATCTTTCTCTCTCTCTCTCTCTCTCTCTCTCTCTCTCTCTCACACACACACACGCGCGCGCGCGCACACACACACACACACTCACACTCACACACACACATACGCGCACACGCACACACACGCACACACACACACACGCGAGCGCGCGCGCACACACACAACCACACGCACACACACACACATACACTCACACACAGACACACACACACACATACACTCACACACAGACACACACACACACACACACACACACACACACACACACACACACACACACACACACACACACACACACACACACACACACACACACACACACACACACACACACTCTCTCTCTCTAACAAAAATACAATTTTTGCTGTTTCCAGAAATATACAATTTTTGCTGTTTCCAGAAATTGGCAAGGGCGAAGACTGTAGGAATAAGATCAATTTGTGCGAATCCGGATTCTGCAGTAAACAAGACAACAGCACGTGCAGTAAGTCCCTGTCCTGTGTCGACGACATGCAATACCATAATTTAAAAGTTTTATTATTGCATCATGCAAACAAATGCACAACAAGTGCAAAGTGACGTTATTGTATTGTCGAGACAAACCAAAGCTTGTGATATTTCAACAAATATGTTTTTTTCAAGCAACATAGAAAACAAAACAATAAAAACGTCATCTCTTCACTGTCAGTCAGTTGCAAATGATCAAGTTTAAACAGACCAAAACTTATTGTTGTTGTTTTATCATGGGTTGACGTTTGCCTCAAGTTCTTCTTCTTTTGCGTTCCCAGGCCATATGGCCATAAAGGGTAAAGTACGTAGGTGTCCAGTTTTCAGTTTTCACTGGTCTTCCCGCTACGTACAGCCGACACATTCCGATTTCGGAGGTCGATGAGCTCAAAGGAGAAAAATTATGTGGAAGGATTTTTTTGGGGGGAAAAGGCAGGAGAATGGGCCAGTAAGTCAGAAATATAGTAGATGACAGAAAGCAAAGGGAAAAGGCAGAGTCAAAGAGAGTGGCCGATTACAGGAAGTTACAAGCACAGAACTTCCAGAAGGTGGGGGAACTATTTTTTACGAAAGACCCCCTGGTATCCCCACGGGGAGAGACTCGTGGAGGGGGGAGGGGGGTGGGGTGTCGTCCAGTTCATGGTATGGAGGCACGAGGCATCCACCCACTGCCCCCTGCCTGAAGTTGATCTGTACAGTAAAGTGACGGCTGCACAATAAGTGTTGACACACATGTAGATTCGGCACCCCTCTCACGTTTACGACCCTCAATCTCAAAAGTTTTCTTCTTTCAGTTCATGGTTTTCAACGGTGATGAACACTTTCAGACTTTAATTGTATTGTGTTGTACTACCCTATGTTACTTAGCATTTCTAATAACTGTGTTGCTATTGGTATTTTGCGTTTTAATCTGGTGTAACGAACTGTATGTTGCCGTGATACTCTCAATTACTATTTTGCCGTGCTGCTCTCAATTACTATTTTGCCGTGTTACTCTCAGTTTAGGTGTAGAGTGGCACAGAGGTAACGCGTTCGCGTAAACCCGAGTTCGAACCTGGGTAGAGGAGATTGTTCCCCTCACTTTGCACTAGGTCTTACGGTCTGAACGCGGAGTCTTTCGGATGAGACGATAAACCGAGGTCCCGTGTGCCCATGCACTGTGACTTAAGCTGTCATTTTGGTCAAAATTTACATCCCCCCCCCCCTTTCCTTCTTGATCAGTCACACAAAAATGGCATGCAAAAAAAAAAAGAAGAGAAAAGAAGGGTGGGGCGCCTCTGGCTGCGACACGCTCTTCAAGTGAGAGCAGCCCGAATTCCACAGAGACGCCTCTGTGACTATAAAGTATAAAGTACCTAATACCTAATACCAACAAAGATTTAATGCCCCACATGGCCGAAAGACCGAATAGGGCGTAAAGCCTTATTTCGCGCACTAACAAGATTTGACCTTGTTATTCTGTACAGTTCCAAGTTCTTTCCTGCCACTACCCGTATTTAGCGTGTAATTACTCTGTGTAGCTAATGTTACTTTGCCATACCCTTGCCATTTGGGTTTTTTCCGGAATTGCCCATTTTGATAATATATCTAGCCTTTATTTTGCCTTATTGCCCCGTGTTGGTAACTATATTTTGCTGACCATTTTCGAAAAGGCAACAACTGCAAGGTTTGTGTGCAGTTAATAAACAGGGACAGAAGTTCGTGGCTTTTTCTGTTGGTTGTTGTTGTTGTTGTTGTTGTTGTTGTTGTTGTTGTTGTTGTTGTTGTTGTTGTTGTTGTTGTTGTTGTTGTTGTTGTTGCCTACTCGTAGGAATCGACGTGGAAAAGCCCTGTACCTCTGAGACAGCCACGTTCTGTCGCAATGGCTCCATCTGCGAGGATGCGAAAGTCTGCAGTGAGTAGATTTCATTCAGGCATGTAGACACACACACACGCGCGCGCGCACGCACGTACGCACGCACGCACGCACGCACGCACACACGCATGCACATACAAGTACACACACATACACACACAAAATACACACACACATACGCACAAAGAACTAACCCACACATACACATACAAAAACACGCACACATACACACAAAGAACTAACACACACACACACACATACACACACACACACAAAGACACACACATTCGCACACAGAAAACACACACACATACACACAAAGAACTAACACACACACACACGCGCGCGCACGCACACACACACACACACACACACACACACACACACACACACACACACACACACACACACACACACACACAAACACACACACACCACACATACACACACACACATACACACAAATAACTAAATTTATTAACATTGCATGACATATTGTTGTTCAATAAAGCAATACTTATGCACAATATCGTAGATGGGAATGCTCCAAAAAAGCTTACAAATGAATTTAAGGTTAATGCTCACAGACATAATCATTTTTGTAATCTTTTCCTAGGCCTCGGAATAACCTCTATAAATCTAGTTTCTTATACTCTGGTGGAACCTTGTGGAACAGCCTGCCTGCTACTTTGAAGAAAATTAAAAACAAGAACTTTTTCAAGACAAGACTTAAACTCCATCTTTCAGATAAGCAACAGTTGAATATGTAGTAGTCATTCTGTAGAATTGGTCTGTAATGGCTGGCTCCCAGTCCCATTCTCACGAATAGACAAAACAGTAGTGAATGAAATTAAGATGTGTTAATGTATCTGTGCGTATAACCTTTTGTGGATGGAAGTTCAGTTTAACGTCGCGTATCGGCTTTCGCCATGTACGACTGGCTGAACAAACCAACCAGGGTATAAAGAAAAATGTATGTTCCTGAATCACTGTCTTAGCCAAAAGGCCGAGGAGCGATCAGTATACACCGAACCTTTTGTGCCCGCATTTTCATTTTAATATGTGGCACGATTTGTTGATATGTTTTGCTTTTCGTAAACTTTCCATTGTTTACTGTAAATATCTATCAGTTCCGTGTTTCTTTTTTTGTCTATGTAAATTCTAATGGTTTGTGTATTGTTTCGTGTGTGCTTGCATTTTGTTTTTGTTAGATGGCTTGATGAAGAAAAGCATGTATGTTTGCTTATTTATTGTCCATCTCTAAATAAAATGTTGACTTGACTTGACACACACACACATACATACACACACATACATACACACACACACACACACACACACACACACACACACACACACACACACACACACACACACACACACACACACACATATATATGTATGTATGTGTGTATGTATGTATGTATGTATGTATGTATGTATGTATGTATGTATGTATGTATGTATGTATGTATGTATGTATGTGTGTACACACACACGTATACACACACACACACACACACACACACACACACACACACACACACACACACACACACACATGTATGTATGTATGTATGTATGTATGTATGTATGTATGTATGTATGTATGTATGTATGTATGTATGTATGTATGTATGTATGTACACACACACACACACACACACACACACACACACACACACACACACACACACACATGTACACATGTATGTATGTATGTATGTATGTATGTATGTATGTATGTATGTATGTATGTATGTATGTGTATGTATGTATGTATGTATGTATGTATGTATGTATGTATGTATGCATGTAAGTATGCATGTATGTATGCATGCACGTACGTCTGTTTTCGTACGTGCTTTTGTATGTGTGTATTTATGTTTAAGCATATACGCATGTGTGTGCATGTGTGTTTCTATTATGTGCGACACAGAACAGAAATTTGGAGAGGGGTGTAACAGCACATCCCAGTGTCAGAAACATCATCAATGCAGTGGCACACAGCCATCTCCTAACACCAAGATTTGCAGTGAGTGAAACACTGATGAATGTCAAATGCACGAAGAGCTATTGTCTGATTTTCCTTTACTGCCGTTATAGACTAGCAGTCTTTACTCGTTGGTCTTTGTGACAGCAGTGAATATATTACAAAATAATCTGCCCTCGTTGTTTTAACAAACAGACAACTACGCGACAAGGGTAATGTGACGTTATTTTATTCACAAGAGACAAAACAAAAATACTGGATATTTCGGCGATTGCGGCTTTATCAACACAGACAAACAAGAAAACAGCAAACAGCAAATATAGCAAAAGGAGCAAAAAGCAGGCAACAAAAAGGAGCAAAAAAACAACAAGATCAAAATAAAACAAGCGCGAAATCGCAATAGTTTGTGGCACGCGGTCTATTTTTACCACTCCAATCATGAGTTACCTCCCCTGGATTTTCAATAATTTTAATCTGTAAACCAGAATGTTATCTCTGCACCATTTCGTAACTTTTTATATCTTTTGGAAAACATTTAAAACTATGTATCCTACTTACACTCATCAAAAGAAGCACGCATACTCGTCGTGTCTGTTGTAGTGTCTGTATTACGTATGTTTATTATTTTGTACGCTTTTAAAATACATCATTTTAAAGAGCGGCCTCAATTAATTTTGAAGTGTAGCCTCGATTTGAAGTGCGACAATTTTGTCAAAATGTGCGACAATTTTGGAACGGCAGACAGACCGACCGACCGACAAAGTGAGTTATAGTTTGTGGCTTGAGCCACAAACAAAAACAATACTTCCCCTCTACAGTCCAATGCGTAAATGAGTTGCAAGTCTGTTTCAGTTTTTTATATTATTTTCTCTCTCTCGTTGTTTTAAGTTTTATGTTGCTGGACATTTTGTTTCTGCTCTTTTCTTATGTGTTTGCGTTTCAAAAATGAAAATGAAGTAATTTATAACCAACAGTTTATGGTATTGTTGGTCTCACGATCGACTTTTGTTCTTGTTTAATCGAAGTAAAGCGTGTTTGTCTATACAAATTGTTATTTAACGTGAATTAAAAGGTTTTTTTTCTTCTTTTCCTTCTTCTTTTTTCTCATGTTTTGCTTAAAGATTACACTGGTCTTGCACGTGCATGCAGTGGAAGTTAAACAAAATCTTTTACTCAAACTTTTCAACATGTTGAATTGAACCAAGATTGTCACTGGCTGGAGACGAGACTGGAGAGGAAGAATTCAAACAGAGAATTATCGCTGTGCTTTCTTTACAATGTTCCCCTCACCTTTCACTTGGTAGGGGAAGATATTCCCCACTTGATTTCCACTCGTTTGGGAGACTATCTTTTCAAGGCTCCCCTCGCCATTCACTTGGGAAGGGAAGAGATTCCCACTCGTTTGGGAGACTATCTTTTCAAGGCTCCCCTCGCCATTCACTTGGGAGGGGAAGAGATTTCCACTCGACTGGGAGACATTCTTTTCAACTTTCCCCTCGCCGTTCATTTGGGAGGGGAAGAGATTTCTACTCGACTGAGAGACTATCTCGACTGAGAGACTATCTTTTCAAGGCTCCCCTCGCCATTCACTTGGGAGGGGAAGAGATTCCCACTCGTTTGGGAGACTTTCTTTTTGAGTTTCCCCTCGCCATTCACTTGGGAAGGGAAGAGATTCCCACTCGTTTGGGAGACTATCTTTTCAAGGCTCCCCTCGCCATTCACTTGGGAAGGGAAGAGATTCCCACTCGTTTGGGAGACTATCTTTTCAAGGCTCCCCTCGCCATTCACTTGGGAAGGGAAGAGATTCCCACTCGTTTGGGAGACTATCTTTTCAAGGCTCCCCTCGCCATTCACTTGGGAGGGGAAGAGATTCCCACTCGTTTGGGAGACTATCTTTTCAAGGCTCCCCTCGCCATTCACTTGGGAAGGGAAGAGATTCCCACTCGTTTGGGAGACTATCTTTTCAAGGCTCCCCTCGCCATTCACTTGGGAGGGGGAGAGATGTCTTCTTCTCCTAGCAAAACCCCAATAAAGGCCATTCAAAGGGGAGAATTCCCACTCGTTTGGGAGACTACAAATGAGCGACAAATGAGAAGCCGTTATGTCAATGTTGTATGTTTTCATGATGACATTTCTCTTGTCAATCCTTGCAAAGAACAGTAACATTTCAGTGTTTATGTTGGTGATAGGTCATGTCTTTTTTCATAGTGACAAATAGGGTAAGTCAAATGTTCAGTCAAATTTGCCCATGAGACGAATGCTAAACATTAACACTCGTCTCATGGGCAAAATGTGACTGAAAGTTTCTTTATTTCATGAGATAATTGGCATGGTCTTCTTCGGGCTTTTTACCCCGTCTTACCCTACTGGTGACCTGGGACTGTGCATAATGTGTCCGGTTTTCGCTTTACTGTGAGCTCACTTGTCTTCAGCCAACACTGCACGATGTTGGAATTGCTCACATAAGGATAAGCTATTTAAAACATGTTTGTTTGTTTTTTAAAGAGGGAGGGGAGAGGGGGGGGGGGGGGGCCCCAGAAAATGTGTCCAACTGGCAGAACAATTATGTTTGACAGAAAATAAATTAAAAACAAACAAACCGCGAGAGTAATTGATTGAAATAAATTGCTTGCACTGAACTTCCGGAGGTCAGGTGACTTTATTATTTTTAAAACTGATGCTCAGTGATATACAGCCTGAGAAGAAAGATAAAATAGGACAAACTAATTGCTTTTAAATTTCTGATTGTTGATAATGGTACATTGACACATCTAAAATGCACTCCGACAGTTTTAACACACACAAATTGGGGGGATTTAACAAAATTACGCCTTTTGTGTTCGTAAATTAACCTGTCATTATGACTTCTCTCAAGCGCCTATTGTTTGACAATGTGGCGTTGCCTCTGTCGCTCAACACTGACAATGATTCTTTCCACTATAACGTCAGATCTAA
>CM065681.1:19845070-19855070 GCA_017654935.2 Phymorhynchus buccinoides | reverse complement strand
GCCTTGTGAACTGTGTTCACTGCTGGATTGGATCAGTAAGTTGGTGTAGATGGGAGGTAACTCATACCCAAGGTCTCTATTTAGGCTGGGTTTTCTGTCCCTGATTCGATAGCTTCTTTTACTTTTCTTTTTGTGAGCTGAGGTTCAGTGGCTAGAATGTTTGTTTGGAAACTGCTGGTATGGTGGACTTTAATTGACAGGTGTTCACAGTATGCCGAAGATGCTCTGTTGGTGTGTTCATTTAACCCAACTTTTAATAGCCTTTAAAAAAAACACCTTTCCTCTCTACAGACACTCAAGAAAAAACATTGAGCGGGCCTTGTGACACTTGTTTTGTGTCTCTGGCATCCACACAAAACATTTTTGTCATAAGTCAAAGAACACACAGGATTGAGAGTGCGATTGGCCAGTTTTACTTAGGTGCCAAATTAAATGTTATTTTATGAGACATAGCATTGTTTTCCATGGCATAGCAATCAATAATTAGCATACAACTAATATTCATGATCACATTCACGAGAAAATGATTTTACTTGTAATGACGTAAGATTGAAGGTGCGTAACAATCATTAGATTATGACATTGACAGAGTGTTTAATTCAATGCATAAAAATAGACTTATTTGGTAAAGAAATAATTAGCTTAATAACATAATTGCAGCAACTTAATACATAGGATTTTACAGAAACACATTGGTACATTTTACATAATGTAAAAACCAAGAAAATTTGAAATGTTCCTATACTTGACATCATTTTACTCTAAGGGTGTGGGGCTAACCGCCACAGCTGGCAGAAGAGCACTTCTGACAGCAGCCCCCCTTGTTATCTTTTAAGCGAATGAGAAGTGTGTTTAATGCTTGTAAATGTTAGCACTGGAGGCTGTAGTTAATGCTTTGCAGTTGAACCCTTTAGCTTCTTCCGTTCACACAGACGCCATCAAACAAACTAACAACTGATGGGCCTTGTCCTTGAAGTATCGGACCCTTTTGCAAATATTACTACCGTTTTGATGGTCACAATACAACTTATTATTTGTCACTATTTTCCCATGACAATACAGTGATGCGCTAGTAATATCATTACTGGTTATAACACTGTGCTGTCATGGGGAAAGAGTGAAAAACAGCAAAGTGTATCTTGACCTTAATCAATGCCTTGCAGTTGAATTGTTTTTATTGGACCTTAATCAATGCCTTGCAGTTGAATGTTTTGTTTTCCATTCTTGTTCTTCTTTTTCTTCTTCTTCCTCTTCTTCTTCTTCTTCTTCTTCTTCTTCTTCTTCTTCTTCTTCTTCTTCTTCTTCTTCTTCTTCTTCTTCTTCGATCGCTCAAACAGTTTCCTGTCAATTATGAGCGCAGATGCATCCTGCTGCCATTATGCGCCAAGTAAGAAATAATCAGTCCCAGCACGTCCGACTTCGTCTGGAGGAGATCTTTTTGAAAGTGGTTTCTTGAAGCAAGAAAAAGGCAGGAGAATGGACCGGAAAGGCAGAAGGATAGTATATGACAGCAAGCAAAGGGAAAAGGCAGAGTCAACGAGAGTGACGGATTAGAGGATGTTACAAGCACATAACTTCAAGAAGGTGGGGGAATTATTTATACAAAAGAACCTCCGGTATCCTCACGTTTTTTGTTGTTGTTTTTTCAATTCACACAGACGCCTTAGAAAAAGTAGTTAGTGGGTCGTGCGGAGAGAACAGTTCGTGTGTGTCGCAAGGGACTTTCTGCGATGCCAAGCAAAAGTGCCAGTGTAGGCACAATTTTAAACCCGACCCTGCCACCTTGCTGTGCCGTGAGTGTGCTGAGAGCTAAGAGCCAGGAGGCACTATCAATCTTTCTGGGTAAAAAACCAGAAGGAGCATCCCGAATTTCACAGAGACGCCTCTGTGACTATAAAGTACCTAATATCTAATACCTAAAAACAAATCAACCTTTGGTGACAACTCCATCTGGATTTTACCGAAGAAGAATGACAGTACCGGTTCGAGCTTGTATAATAATGCTTAGGGAACTATAGGCGTGATTCCTTGTTATAAGTATACACGCACACACACACGTACGCACGCATACTCACACACACACGCACGCACACGCACGTACGCTCACGCATGCACACACGCGCGCACTCAGTTTCACACACAGTCATGCACACATTTCGTCTAATATCACAAGTGGTTGTATAGACAATACATAAAAGACACACACACACACACACACACACACACACACACACACACACACACACACACACACACACACACACACACACACACACACACACACACACACACACACACACACACACACACACACACACATGCACACGCTTGCACACACACCTTGACTGACTGAAACCGGTTTATTGTCAGATTCACACAAAAGATGTTCTGGCAATGAAAGAAAACAGTGTCAACGAAAATGGATTAAATAAACAATAACAGTTTGTGTAATGTATAACTCATTTGTGTTATCAGACTATGGACATCAGATAGCAGATGAGGTAACTGCTATTCTACAAACCTGTGGGCTGGATTGTTTTTTTCGTAATGACATATTAAGATGTCCTGCCCAGGGGATATTCCCACTCTCATGGCCATGAGGATTGTAATAACTCAAAGGTCAATTGATCCTTTCGACTGCAGCATAAGGCCGTGTACACACATAAGCGGATATTCCATGCGGACACCCGTGCGCAGTCCATAAATAAGTGAAGCAAAGAAGGGGAAATATTTGCACATGTGCCCGAATTTCCCCCTATATGCGTAAACTTTTATCCTTCTTTCTTCCACTTATTTAGGGTTTTCCGTACGGAGCTTACGCGTCTAATGTGAACCCGGCATTAGAGCCAGTACAATGTGTACTATATCAAGAGTAATGGTCATTGTTGTTGTTGTTGTCGTTCCCTGGCTTAAAGACTCCAGGGATCATCCCAACAGCCGAATCCGAATTGAACACTATGGCACAAAATGCACCAGCTATGGATGGGAACATTACGTGTGTGAGACCGGTTTTGATTACCCCGCCACGTGGGCAGCCACACTCCGACTTCGGAGGATAGAGTAGTGGTCATTCATAGAAGAACAAGCTGTGAAGTGGTTTTGGTTGTTGTTGAAGAAAGTCAATTATTAGAGAGTTTTCATACTTCCTACGTCTTTCGGTCATTGGCAGTTGATGTTGACACACCTACTCCTAGGTAATGAACAGTATGAACTAGTACAAAGAAACCGTGTAACTTATCTAATATGTGACTATATATTGTGGTTTTTTTTAATTCGTTTGCTTCATCTGCAAAGTGGCTGGACCTGGCTATTCTTGCTCAGCCAATGGAAACGCCCGATGCATGCGTGACTTAGTGTGTGACGTCACAGGTGTGTGTGGTGAGTATATTATCCTTTTTGTTCAACTCAATGCACAACTTTTCAAACTAAATAATAAAATGTCCATATTCAGTGCTGAGCTATGGGCCATCCTAGAATCTTGTAATTTTATAAATAGTCTTCCAAACCCTCCAATCAGTGTTGTCCTCTTTACAGATTCCCTATCATCCATCAAGGCTCTATAGAGGGCAACACCAACATAAGACTTGAAATAATAAATGAAATACGTTTTTTGTTACATCAACTAAAACTCAATGGAGTAAACATAATGATGTCATGGATCCCATCCCACTGCGGTATTAGTGGCAACGACCAGGCAGATCGAAATGCTAAAGCTGCTGCGATCGGCCTCAGAGGGACTCCTATAAATATCGGGTTATCCGTTAGGGAAGTTAAACCCCTTCCCCTCCCCTCCCCCCCCCCCCCCCCCCCCCCCTCTCCTTATATCTTCAAGCAGAACCCTAATGCCCCACATGGCCGAAAGGCCAAAGAGGGCGTAAAACATTATTTCTTCAGGGAAGTTAAAACCCAATTAAAAACCGCGATATTTGCCGAATGGAAAACAGAACTGGAAACTTATGCGGGAGCACGCGAGTATGACATCAATATAGAGAGAAAAGGCCTCTTCCTTCACGTGTCCGTCCCCATTCAAGCTTTAACCCTTTCACCGCCAGCCATCTTTGAGCCCAACAATGTCATTAAACTTACTTGGCTGCAGAAAAGATTTCATATGCAATATTGTTGGATTTCTCTGTGACACATTTAGAATAGGGTCAATCATTACTACCCAAATTTAGGAACACAATATAATTGAGTAATAGACACTCATTTCAAAAGTTTTAATGACATGGGTGCTAAATCATTGCGGTGCAAGAATGCGACATTGGCGGTGAAAGGGTTAATTTACAAACTTAGAACAAATTCTATGATTTCGAAATTTAAAGCCAGATTGTGCCAATGTGGCCTCATTATTGATATAGAACACTTATTTGTTTCTTGCCAACATATTAATACAGAACTAAATAACTTTATTTGTAAAATAAAAGAATATAAGATTACATTTAATACAAACTCTATTCTAAATAAAGGTGCTGAGGGGCGGGCCCCTCTCATTTGGTTGGCAGAGGATATTTCCAAAGCCTCCTTTGGACATGTATTTTAACTTTTTATCAAAAACAAATATGGTAAAATTAACCCTCTCCTTAACAAATTATAACTTGATCGGCCTGCGCCTGGCCTCAATTTTTTTAACAGTAACATGTAAATAGTTTTCAACCCTTTCACCGCCAATGTCGCATTTTAGCACCACAGTTATTTAACACCTATGTTACTAAAAGGCATCAAATGGTCAACCTATGGCGATATTTTTCACGCCAGAGGGCAGTCAATGCACTAGGGGCTTATCACGCGATTTTCTTACTTGGGCGTAGTGAGAGAGAGAGTGATGGTAGGACCACTCACTGTCTCTCTCTCTTTCTTTATCCCCAACTAATAATATAGAGAGGATTAGCCCCACACGAGCGTCATGCCCTCTGGTGTGAGAATAATCGCGTTAAGTCTCTCATTGGGGTCTATTATCCAAAGACCCTATTGTCTTAGTTTTGGGAAGTAAGGATAGACCTTATTTTATATATGTCACAGAAGAATCCCCAATACTGCAGATGGATTTTGTTCTCTACCCAGGTTAATTTAATGGACATTTTTGGCTGAAATATGGCTGGCGGTGAAAGGGTTAAAGTTAACTACTCCGTAGTTGCCGCGCTTCCCTCATGAGTAGGGATTGCGTCCCCCCGCCTAGTGCTAGGACTTTGGTAACGGCTTTTCTCTGTCCGGCTCGGGGAGGAGGGGCCCCTCTCCCTCCCTCCCCCCCGGTTCGGTCATGAAAGAATCGCTGGTTTCTTAACGAAATACTTTTATAAATGTATCTAGTAATAGGAAAGCATTTCATCCCTGTCGGACCTCGGGCTTTGAGGCCGGTGGGGGAGGGGGAGGGAGACTTCGGTCTCTCCGTATCCCCTCCCCCCCCCCTGGCTGATCTGCCTTCCCTTGTAAAAAAATTCCTTCTTTTAACAAGTTTTGCCGAGACTCGGCCGTCAAATTTGTTTAAGGCCTCTGGAGTCTGCGGGTATGTCATTTTAACCTGTCCGACAGGGACCCACTTTCAGTTTTACAAACTTAATATATTTTTTCAGTATCAGTCTCCTCTGATGCGACAAGATTAAATTCTCTTTTAAATGATTTTTGTATAAATAAAGAAATTTTTTGGGGTAAATACGTTTTTAAAAAAAAGACCTTTTATGAATTTTAAACAAGTTTTTTGTTCTTAAAAAAGTGTGTTCCTGAAAGTTTAATCCTAGCACAGCTCTTTAGCGTAACTTAGGCAAATTTTAAAATAAAGCATTTTATTCTAAAAAAACATATTTATAGAGCAGAGCTAAACGAGTCATGGCATAAAAATAAATTAAAAAAACATTTCAGTTTGCAAAATACTTAAAAAGATCTAAAGTACTTAAGAAATTTTACCCCATTTTCTCTAACTCTATTAAAAAGAAAACTTAACTTTATAAAAAGAAATGTCCCACATGGCTTAGGCCGGGAGGACGTAAAACAAAGAAGACTCAATGCACTTCATAAATTGTTCATAATTAAATTCCTCAGATATTTTTGTTCTTTCTTTCTTTTACTACCACGCATTTTCTACCATGGAAGGAGGGTTATGTTTGTGTTTACGTCCGTTCAGATCTTTCTATCTTCATAGTGTCTCAGAAACCATTTAACCCCTTGACTGCCATATGACGTATCACATACTGACTTGATGGCATCACTGATGACATCATCAGATGAAGAGGAATAACTCTGATATGCTGTGTTTTTGCTCTAACACAATCAAGAGAGTTATATCCCCAGACCATTTTGCCAGATTTACTCTATCAGTTGTCTTTTTCATGGCATGATTTGTACAATGATTTTTTCTTTGATTTTATCTGGCAGTCAAGGGGTTAAGCACAATATTTTAGAAATGTTGCATAGTAGTAACTATGGCGTTTACCTCAAACTAAAGCCAAAGGGTCCTGTAGTGTAACCAAAACAGCCTAAATGTTACAAAGAGTGATAACTTCGCAGCCAACAAAACCTTGCAAAGAATGAAGCCAACTTTCTTACTTCCCACCTGGAAGATGAAAAGGGTGGAAGGTAGGAAGTGTCAGTGTTGTTGTAGGCAGTGGGTGAGTTCACAATGATCCACAGCTGTAGTGTAGGTGAAAGGGTGGGAGTAAAAAAACAACAACCCGGCTTCATTCAGCTGCGGAGTGCGAGCTCTTTTGTACATTCATTTTTTTGGGTGTAGCCATGAGAAATCGCCTACAACTGCGGCAACTTCTCCACAACGCTTTTCTTTCCAAACCTGCACGTCTTAGGCGGACGTCTCACTCTTTCTGGGGGCTTCCCCATGACTTGGATAGGGAGCCATCTTTCCCCTGGACCGTCGACCTTGACAGTGGACCCTTCAACTTTGTCTTCGGTTTAACATGCTGTGAAAGTCGGCGTGCATGTGGAGGGGTAGGGGGAGGGAAGCGTAAGAGAGAACAGATTGAAGGGGGCCACTTTATTATTACTTGATATGTATTGAACTTTATTATTAATCAATACAGTTTGTATTTAACTTTTGTGTGTGGAAAAGCTGTATAAGTGGAACCTAGTTAACTTGAAAGTAATTTGTGACCACTAGGACCTTGGCACACAGGAACAACACATCAGTCTTTCCATCAGATCATTGCGTCCCTTTAACATTCCTCCCTCCCTCAGGGTAACCCTTTAGGGCTGGTGGTTAGGCTGGACCGGGAGGGTGCTTTGTTCGGGAACTCTCGGGTGGTTTGGGAACTTCATCTAATGATTTCTTCTGTCTAAGTAGCTAGGTCCCTTCTTGGCCCCGTCCCCTTTGTTTCATCTCATCCTCTAGGTTTTGTATATACATGTGCGTGATTGTGTAATAAATGTTTGTTTTGTAACTGTTGATATTTGCCTGTTCTTGGGCGTGAGGGAGAATGGTCAACCTATGGCGATATTTTTCACGCCAGAGGGCAGTCAATGCACAAGGGGCTTATCACGCGATTTTCTTACTTGGGCGTAGTGAGAGAGAGAGTAATGGTAGGACCACTCACTGTCTCTCTCTCTTTCTTTATCCCCAACTAATAATATAGAGAGGATTAGCCCCACACGAGCGTCATGCCCTCTGGCGTGAGAAAGATCGCACTAAGTCTCTCATTGGAGAAAGGTACAGAGTGTGACAGGGAATGATGGAAATGAGGGTGAAGAAAAGCGACAGAAATATGCTGTCGAACTTTGTTTTCTCGTATTGTTCTATATATAACGTTTTGTTTTAATGCAGTATGCCTATTTTGTGTTTCAGCAATAAAAGCAAACGGGTCTTGTAAAGGAGAGAAACAAGGGAAGTGTAGGCTGGGCACGTACTGTGATTCCGATGGCATCTGCCGTAAGTCATAAGTAGTAGTAGTAGTAGTAGTAGTAGTAGTAGTAGTAGTAGTAGTAGTAGTAGTAGTAGTAGTAGTAGTAGTGGTGGTAATATAATAATAAAGAAAGCTTACATAGCGCATATTCCAGGCTAGCTGCTCACGGCGCTTTACAAAAAATACATTTAACAAAATCAAATCGATACCCATGCTCGCACGCACACACGCACACACACTGACGAACACAGCATATCATTTACATGCGCATGCACACATACATGCATACGTACGTACGTGCGTAGGCCTACATACATACATACACACATACACACAGACACACACAAACACACACATACATACACACCTATGCCTACACACGCACAAGCACACGCACAAATATTGAAAACCGTTTCATTTGCTATTGCAGACACCCTCACCTACTTGTACAACTTATGCATAGATAAAAATCAGTTTCCACTCAAATTTAAGCAAGCTAAAGTTATACCTTTATACAAATGTGGTGATCGATCTAACCCAGCTAACTACAGACCTATCTCCATTTTAAGCATATTATCTAAACCTCTTGAAAAGCACGTTAAAAAACATTTACATTCCCATTTACAATGTTATGATTTGATACATGAGAGTCAGTCTGGTTTTAGAGAAAACCACTCATGCCACACTGCTCTTATACAATTAGTAGACAGATGTCTCTCAAATGTAAATAACAATGAATTTACAGGTGCCTTATTCATAGACTTTGCTAAAGCATTTGATGTTATTAATCACACTCTTTTATTGAAAAAACTAATACATTACAATCTAACCAGCAGTGCTTTGCGTTTCATCGAGTCGTTTCTTTGTGATCGGCAACAGCTTGTTGAAATTAATTCATCGAGGTCAAAATTACTTCCTATTAAGTTTGGCGTTCCCCAAGGGTCAGTCTTAGGACCACTTTTTTTCTCTATATACATAAATGACTTGCCTTTGTGTGTTAAGTGCTGCTGTGAAATGTTTGCTGATGACACCTCATTGCAATCTAATAATACCAATCCTTCTATATTAACAGAAAATGTGCAGGCTAATGTTAATAAATTAATTGAGTGGACGGAGTTGAACCACATGTCTCTTAACGCACAAAAAACAAAATGTATGTATGTATTGTAACCTCAAGACAAAAACGAACAAAGATGAATTCTGTGTTTCCTCCATTGTATGTCAAGGATAAAGTAATTGAAGAAGTTTCCTCCCATAAAGTGTTAGGGGTTATTATTGATAATGACTTATTGTGGGGTGATCACATTAATGACCTTGGTAAACGTATTTCCATAAGAATTTACCAATTATCAAAAATAAAGAATTTTTTGGATCTTCATTCAAGAAAACTTTTTTTTCATGGTCACATCTTACCTCTTATCAATTATGCATCCACTTTATGGGATAGTGCAAGTGAAAGTAATCTGAATTATATAACTCGCTTACATAAAAGAGCTTTAAAGCTAGTTTTACTTAAATCTAGTAGCCTGACTGTAAATGACTACAAACAACTAAACATCCTACCTTTTAAAGACAGGCTTTTCTATAACAAATGCCTATGTATGTTTAATGTCGTAAACGGAACTGCCCCGAAGAAAATTATAAGCTCTTTTAAAATAAATGAAAATCGACACACTCACATGCTTTCGTTTCCTAAACCCCGAAACGATCTATTCAAATCCAGCTTGACATACTCTGGAGGAAACACATGGAACAACTTGCCAGCATTCTTGAAATTATGTCCATCTAAATCTACTTTTAAAAGAACTTTAAAGAAGTATTTGATTGATAAATTGTAAAATTTTAATTTATTATTATGTATATTCGCATGTATATAAATATGTTTAAAAATTTTTTACTCTTCCTCCCCCCCCCCCCCCCCCCCCCCCCCCCCTATCTTTTTATTTTCTTTCCTTTTATCCCAATTGTTATGTTTTGTGTGCGCTCTCTCTCTCTCTCTCTCTCTCTCTCTCTCTCTCTCTCTCTCGTTTGATTTATATATATATTTATTTATTTTTATTTTTTACTTTTTATTTCTTTAAATTTATACTCATTTATGAATGTTCTCTGTGGGTTTTTTTCTCTATTATTATGCATTTTCATGATGTTTGTATTTT
>CM065681.1:19825070-19835070 GCA_017654935.2 Phymorhynchus buccinoides | reverse complement strand
CATACGACTTGCGTCGTTCAGTTACTTGGCTTGTGCGAGTGGCACAGAGGTGTAGAGTGGCACAGAGGTGTAGAGTGGCACAGAGGTGTAGAGTGGCACAGAGGTGTAGAGTGGCACAGAGGTGTAGAGTGGCACAGAGGTGTAGAGTGGCACAGAGGTGTAGAGTGGCACAGAGGTGTAGAGTGGCACAGAGGTGTAGAGTGGCACAGAGGTAATGCGTTCGCCTTGTGTCGAGTAAACCCGAGCTCGAACCTGGGTACAGGGGATTTTTCCTCTCACTCTGCACTAGGCTTTACGGTCTGAACGTGGAGTCTTTCGGATGAGACGATAAACCGAGGTCCCGTGTGCCCATGTACTTAGCACACGTTAAACCCAGTGGCAACGAAAAAGTTGTCATTTGGTCAAAATTTACCACCCCTCTTTCCTTCCTCATGAGTCACACAAAAATCGCATGCAAAAAAAAAGGTGGCGCGCCTCAGGCTGCGACGCGCTCTCCAGGTGGGAGCAACCCGAATTTCACAGAGACGCCTCTGTGACTATAAAGTACATCATACCTACTGTGAGTATGTGTGTGACTGTGCGTCTGTCTATTTCATGACTGTGGTGTCATTGGCAGCCAAGGCTTTGGGGGAGAAATGCTCAGAGAACACAGAGGACCACAAGTGCAGCACTGGCCTGATTTGTGACCCTGCCGACAGCACTTGCCGTGAGGGTTTAGTATTCCCGTCTCTCTCTCTCTCTCTCTCTCTCTCTCTCTCTCTCTCTCTCTCTCTCTCTCTCTCTCTCTCTCTCTCTCTCTCTCTCTCTCTCTCTCTCTCTCTCTCTCTCTCTCTCTCTCTCTCTCTCTCTCTCTCTCTCTCTCTCTCTCTTCAGTTGTCAGTCATGCAATTCATTGCAAACTTATCTGTATGCCATTAGGAATGTTACCTTGCCAAGATGTACAAAATATATTAAATGACCTTTTTGGCATCCTGGCTGAGCACTTCCTCCTTCCTAGCAACTTCCGCACCAGATCAAAGCACTCCCGGAAATTCAGACAACTATCAACAAAATCAAAATGTTTTTAAATATGGTTTTCCCACATGACTATCCCTGTATGGAACTCCCTTCTAGCTGCAGCAGCTGATGCTCCCTCTTTGGTATCCTTCAAGACGTAGCTCAACAACATATCATGTATAACACAAAATATGGTTAGGAGGGGCCATATATCAAAGTAGTGGTACATGAAGAGCAGGAGCCCTGCCGGTCGGGGTTTGTCCCTGGGGACCGCTACGGTAGGTAAGCCGGATTGGTCTTGCTTTGATACTGCAAAATAAATGTCTAATTAAAACAAAAGTTAAGTATGCATCTAGCGCTAGTCACTTTAAAGTCTATTGAGACGACGTGACCTAGAACTTTTGTAGATTGAAGAAAGTTTTCTTAATTTTTGAATCGGCATGTCTCCGATTAAAAATAGTTGTCTACAGTATAATCCAGATGCCGCTGATAGAAAAAAAATCTTGCACCTTCTGTTGTAATTCATCAGAAAATGAACGGCACTTTCTTTTCGTATGTCCATGATAATATACTGTTATACAAAGTTAAGGATTAATTGTTGCGAACATTTTAGACACCGTTTTAGAGCTTAAACTGACATTTATACACTTTCTGGCGCTGTAATATTGCACAACTTACAACGTTTTGTGTTTTCGCTTCTCTCTCTCTCTCTCTCTCTCTCTCTCTCTCTCTCTCTCTCTCTCTCTCTCTCTCTCTCTCTCTCTCTCTCTCTCTCTCTCTCTCTCTCTCTCTCTCTCTCTCTCTCTCTCTCTCTCTCTCTCTCTCTCACTGGCGTATGGTTGTTACAGGGACAGACACAGGACAGAAGTGTGACAAGAAGATGCCGGAATATTGTCGGAACGGATCCGTGTGTGACTACGACTCAGTCTGCAGTAAGACCTTTTTTTTCTTTTTTCTTTTTTTTTTGAAGAAGAAGAACTTAAACTATTTCACTCAAAGCAAATTGTTTGGAGAGGGGAGAAGGGGGTGGGGTGGGAGGCTTGTTTCGATGCTTTCGGGGGTGTCTTGCTCTGCGATGTCTGCTGTGTGGCTACTGGCGGGTCAGTGCATGCGACAGTGAGTACAGGTAAAAAAAAGGCCTGACGCGTTTTGGTACAGCTCAGGGCAGCCTGCACCCACGGCGCATGACCGAGCCAGCAAAGACTTTGTTTGTTTCTACCAAATAGTCGCTGTATGTCGCTCTCTGTTGCTGTCGGATGCTTTCAGTTGCGTTCAGTTGCGGTCAGTTACTGCATATTGCTTTCATAAATGGTATGCTGCTTCCAGCTGATGTTTGCTGCATTCAGTTACTCTATGTTGCTCTTTGTTGATGCGTGTTGTGTCTGCTGCTGTCTGTAATGCTGAGCATGGATATATGTTGCTATCTGTAATGCTGAGCATGGATATATGTTGCTGTCTGTAATGCTGAGCATGGATATATGTTGTTGTCTATAATGCTGAGCATGGATACATGTTGCTGTAATGCTGAGCATGGATATATGTTGCTGTATATAATGCTGAGCATGGATATATGTTGCTATCTATAATGCTGAGCATGGATATATGTTGCTGTCTATAATGCTGAGCATGGATATATGTTGCTGTCTATAATGCTGAGCATGGATATATGTTGCTGTCTATAATGCTGAGCATGGATATATGTTGCTGTCTGTAATGCTGAGCATTGATCTCTCATGCTGTCTATAATGCTGATCATGGATCTCTGCTGCTGCACAATGCTGATCATGGATCTCTGCTGCTGCACAATGCTGATCATGGATCTCTGCTGCTGCACAATGCTGATCATGGATCCCTGCTGCTGCACAATGCTGATCATGGATCTCTGCTGCTGCACAATGCTGATCATGGATCTCTGCTGCTGCACAATGCTGATCATGGATCTCTGCTGCTGCACAATGCTGATCATGGATCTCTGCTGCTGCACAATGCTGATCATGGATCCCTGCTGCTGCACAATGCTGATCATGGATCCCTGCTGCTGCACAATGCTGATCATGGATCTCTGCTGCTGCACAATGCTGATCATGGATCTCTGCTGCTGCACAATGCTGATCATGGATCCCTGCTGCTGCACAATGCTGATCATGGATCTCTGCTGCTGCACAATGCTGATCATGGATCTCTGCTGCTGCACAATGCTGATCATGGATCTCTGCTGCTGCACAATGCTGATCATGGATCCCTGCTGCTGCACAATGCTGATCATGGATCTCTGCTGCTGCACAATGCTGATCATGGATCCCTGCTGCTGCACAATGCTGATCATGGATCTCTGCTGCTGCACAATGCTGATCATGGATCTCTGCTGCTGCACAATGCTGATCATGGATCTCTGCTGCTGCACAATGCTGATCATGGATCTCTGCTGCTGCACAATGCTGATCATGGATCTCTGCTGCTGCACAATGCTGTCTGTTGCTGGTTGTTGCTGTCAGTTGTTCTTTGTCGCTGTGCATAGCTCTATGTTGATGATTGTTGCTAGCTAAAACTCCCAGCTGCTGCCCGTTGCTACTTTGTATACCTGTCAGTTGCTGTACGTGCTATTATGCTGCTGTCAGTTGCTTAATGCTAAATCTCTATCGATTTCTGCTACTTGGTCTAATTACTGTATTGTTATTATTGTTATGTTATATTTTATTCATTTAATTATTATTTTAATATTTATTAAATTCAGTTTCTGGTGTCCGTGTAAGCACTTTAAACAAGTTTTATTTTGTGATCTTATTGTAACCTTTACCCAGAGTTGTCGAAGTTACGTTGATTGTAGGGAAGGCGGGTGAGCGGGTGGGTGACAAAAGAGACAGCGCATGAATGACGAGTGATAGATAATGAGCATTAGTGTTAGTGTCGAAGTGTGTGAATGCATGTTGTGAAATTCTCATGCTGACATAATTTGATATTATTTTACATGTTGTTTTGTTTACGCAGTGGAAACCACTTTTCGTGTACTTTTTGTATTAAGGACAAAAAAAGACCCAGTCTTCTTGCGTCTTATGTCTTAGGCTGTTTCGATACCTTAAAGTCAAAACGGACTATATCTCCAGATGGTCCATTGACTTATTATTGAAACTCATTGCGAAAACTAATAACTCGTGTTAAAAAAAAAGACTGAAAATAATATTTAAAAAAGGGGGTTATGCTGTTTATATTTCGTCCGTCTTTTTTTTCTTCTTCTTTCTAAATACTCGTTATTAGTTTTCGGAATAAGTTGCATAAAAAAAAGACTAGGGGAAGACGGGGTCAAAAGCGCATGGGCGGGTAAGAAGCCCACCCCAATTATCTCATGAAATGAAGCAAATTTCAGTCTCATTTTGCCCATGAGACGGGCGTTAATGTCTAGCATTCGTCTCATGGGCAAATTTGACTGAAATTGTCTTTATTTCATGAGATAATTGGGGTGGGCTTCTTACCCGCCCATGCGCTTTTTACCCCGTCTTCCCCTATCTGGAGGTAGCGCGTTTTGACTCTACAGCATCGGTTCGTTGCTGTCATTGCTGAATGCTGCTGGTCTATTGCTGCCTGTGTCTATTGCTGCCTGTGTCTATTGCTGCCTGTGTCTATTGCTGCCTGCTGCCTGCTGCTGCGTCTATTGCTGCCTGTGTCTATTGCTGCCTGTGTCTATTGCTGCCTGCGTCTATTGCTGCTGGTCTATTGCTGCCTGTGTCTATTGCTGCCTGTGTCTATTGCTGCCTGTGTCTATTTACCGCTTTCTGTTGCTGCCAGTTGCTGAATGCTGCTGGTCTATTGCTGCCTGCGTCTATTTACCGCTTTCTGTTCTTGCTGAATGCTGCTGGTCTGCTGTGTGTCTATTTACCGCTTTCTGTTGCTGCCAGTTGCTGAATGCTGCTGGTCTATTGCTGCCTGTGTCTATTTACCGCTTTCTGTTGCTGTCATTGCTGAATGCTGCTGGTCTATTGCTGCCTGTGTCTATTTACCGCTTTCTGTTGCTGTCATTGCTGAATGCTGCTGGTCTATTGCTGCCTGTGTCTATTTACCGCTTTCTGTTGCTGCCAGTTGCTGAATGCTGCTGGTCTATTGCTGCCTGCTGTCTATTTACCGCTTTCTGTTGCTGTCATTGCTGAATGCTGCTGGTCTATTGCTGCCTGTGTCTATTTACCGCTTTCTGTTGCTGTCATTGCTGAATGCTGCTGGTCTATTGCTGCCTGTGTCTATTTACCGCTTTCTGTTGCTGTCATTGCTGAATGCTGCTGGTCTATTGCTGCCTGCGTCTATTTACCGCTTTCTGTTGCTGTCATTGCTGAATGCTGCTGGTCTATTGCTGCCTGCGTCTATTTACCGCTTTCTGTGGCTGTCATTGCTGAATGCTGCTGGTCTATTGCTGCCTGCGTCTATTTACCGCTTTCTGTTGCTGTCATTGCTGAATGCTGCTGGTCTATTGCTGCCTGTGTCTATTTACCGCTTTCTGTTGCTGTCATTGCTGAATGCTGCTGGTCTATTGCTGCCTGTGTCTATTTACCGCTTTCTGTTGCTGTCATTGCTGAATGCTGCTGGTCTATTGCTGCCTGTGTCTATTTACCGCTTTCTGTTGCTGTCATTGCTGAATGCTGCTGGTCTATTGCTGCCTGCGTCTATTTACCGCTTTCTGTTGCTGTCATTGCTGAATGCTGCTGGTCTATTGCTGCCTGCGTCTATTTACCGCTTTCTGTTGCTGTCATTGCTGAATGCTGCTGGTCTATTGCTGCCTGCGTCTATTTACCGCTTTCTGTTGCTGTCATTGCTGAATGCTGCTGGTCTATTGCTGCCTGTGTCTATTTACCGCTTTCTGTTGCTGTCATTGCTGAATGCTGCTGGTCTATTGCTGCCTGCGTCTATTTACCGCTTTCTGTTGCTGTCATTGCTGAATGCTGCTGGTCTATTGCTGCCTGCGTCTATTTACCGCTTTCTGTTGCTGTCATTGCTGAATGCTGCTGGTCTATTGCTGCCTGCGTCTATTTACCGCTTTCTGTTGCTGTCATTGCTGAATGCTGCTGGTCTATTGCTGCCTGCGTCTATTTACCGCTTTCTGTTGCTGTCATTGCTGAATGCTGCTGGTCTATTGCTGCCTGCGTCTATTTACCGCTTTCTGTTGCTGTCATTGCTGAATGCTGCTGGTCTATTGCTGCCTGTGTCTATTTACCGCTTTCTGTTGCTGTCATTGCTGAATGCTGCTGGTCTATTGCTGCCTGCGTCTATTTACCGCTTTCTGTTGCTGTCATTGCTGAATGCTGCTGGTCTATTGCTGCCTGTGTCTATTTACCGCTTTCTGTTGCTGTCATTGCTGAATGCTGCTGGTCTATTGCTGCCTGCGTCTATTTACCGCTTTCTGTTGCTGCCAGTTGCTGAATGCTGATTTCTGTTGCTCCCTGTTGCTAGGGGAAGACGGGGTAAAAAGCGCATGGGCGGGTAAGAAGCCCACCCCAATTATCTCATGAAATGAAGCAAATTTCAGTCTCATTTTGCCCATGAGACGAGCGTTAATGTCTAGCATTCGTCTCATGGGCAAATTTGACTGAAATTTTCTTTATTTCATGAGATAATTGGGGTGGGCGTCTTACCCGCCCATGCGCTTTTTACCCCGTCTTCCCCTATGTGCTGTTTTCTGTTGCCATTGGAGGGAGGGCGAGAGAGATTAATACATGTATTTTGTATGAACAGTCTCACTTATTTTTGTCGTCATGTTGATTATTCTTGGCTTGTCTTTAATGTGTATGTTTATCTGTATGTTAGTGTTTAGGCCTTTGTTCAGCGCTTTGAGCACCCTGCAAAGGGAGTTAAGCGCTCTATGAATAACCAGTATTATTATTATTATTATTATTATTATTATTATTTGTTGCTGCCTGGTGCCGCCTCTTTCTACTGGTGTGCAGGATTAGACCTCCACGAGGACTGTAGTGGAACCAACAGCGTGCACTGCAAGATTGGAACCTTCTGCGACTTTCTAGGACAATGCAGTCAGTGTCACAACACTGGCATATGTTCACCTCTAGCTCTCTTTCTTTCTGTTCGTCTGCCCGTCTGTATCTCAGTCTTTATTATCTGCTTCTATATATAGGGGAAGACGGGGTAAAAAGCCCATGGACGGGTAAGCCCATGCCAATTATCTCATGAAATGAAGAACATTTCAGTCACGTTTTGCCCATGAGACGAGTGTTAATGTTTAGCATTCGTCTCATGGGAAAGTTTGACTGAAATTTGCTTTATTTCATGAGATAATTGGCATGGGCTTCTTACCCGCCCATGGGCTTTTTACCCCGTCTTCCCATAGGGATGCTTTTTAATTTTACGGCATTCTCCGCATTTCAGCCTCCAGTCCTTTCACCTAAAGAAAAGTTTGTTCGTTTTTGAGTGTCAGTAATGACCTTCTCTAGCTAGTATCTTCAAAGCCATTGTTCCCAGTTTGAACAAAACTGGATCGGCTTAAAAAACTGTGCAACAGGTCGCCCATAAACAGAATCCAAATTCGCATAGATTTTCGCAAACTCCTCTTCAAGTTTCCGTCTGGTAAAGATGTAGAAATGAATTTGCTATTTTGTTAGATGCACTGTTTACAGGCTCAGCTGCAAACATGGCTTTATTAATGACGTTTGGAAAATGACGTCACTTCAAACAATGCATGTTAAAAGAAGAATGGCTGACGTTTATTGTGATATACATTTCATGCCCCTGTGGACAAAAACAAGCATAATTATGGCACCCTTTTAGGACATTATTTATTGATGCACCCATGTATAATGTGTGTGTAAGTTCTATATGTGTATGTTTGTGTGTCTGTGTAATGAGTGTGTGTGTGTGTGTGTGTGTGTGTGTGTGTGTGTGTGTGTGTGTGTGTGTGTGTGTGTGTGTGTGTGTGTGTGTGTGTGTGTGTGTGTGTGTGTGTGTGTGTGTGTGTGTGTCATTGAGGCTCCACTCTCTTTCTCTTCTCTCTCTTGCCTTTAGGTCTTTTTCTGCTGTATACCATTTATGTCATACGAGTGTGTTCGCTTTGTATTGCATTTTTGTTTGAATGCGTTATGAATGCTAACGTGTGTGTGCGCTTTGATTTGATTTATATCAAGATTCAGCGCCGTATAAATACTGTATGTGTTGTTGTTGTGTGTGTGTGTGTGTGCGTGTGCGTGTGCGTGCGTGCGTGCGTGTGTGTGTGTGTGAACACAGCCGAGGCAGTGGGTGCTCCCTGCTCCGTGTTTGACATAGAGGAGAGCTGCGCAGCGGGAGCCAGGTGTGTCAACTCTGTGTGTGTCTGTATCAACACCACAGCCTACGGCTATGGCGCCATATGCCGTACGTATTTCTCTCTCCCTTTTTGGCTCACTCGTGTCAACAAAATGACTGTACTCTCATGCTTCTTCGGTTTTCCATATGTGTGTGTCTCTGTGTCTGTCGGTTTGTCTGTGTTAACTTTAACATTGGATTTTTCTCGGGATCTAAAAGTCGTTCTTCGATCAAACTTTGCACACATTATAGCTTGGATGTTTATGCAAGCTTTCAAAAAACATCATTTGTCTATTAGAATTAGTCAATGACCTTGACCGTTGACCTTTACATGCGCGTTTTGTCTCTGTCGTATCTTGCACATTTTGTTTACAGTTATGGTCCCAACAGTTGGTATGTTGGTGTATTACCTTAAGGTGATATGGTGACTTGTACCCTCACCTTTGACCTTGAACATCGCCAATTGTTTGTTTGGGACATACCTTTTACATCCCGGCAGATAGATTCCCGCGAATGGCAAGTAGGTAGACAAGCTGATGCTAAGTAATAAAGGCCTTCCTACACATGATGACCGACTTTACCTTTCTTTTACCACGCGTGTGAACTGTGTGTGTGTCTGTGGCAACACAATAGCGTACATTTAAGGTTCCACAATCTCATACGTCTCTTTATGTCTGTCTGTTTGTCTGTCTGTCTGTCTGTCTGTTTCTCTCTCTCTCTCTCTCTCTCTCTCTCTCTCTCTCTCTCTCTCTCTCTCTCTCTCTCTCTCTCTCTCTCTCTCTTTCACTCTCTCTCTCCCTTTCATTCTCATTCTCTCTCTCTCTTTCTCTCTGTATGTCTCTCTCTCTGTGTGTCTCTGGCTGTCTGTCTCCCTGAATCTCTCTCTATCTCTCTCCCCCTCTCTTTTCTGGTGTGTCTGTGTGTCTGTGTGTCTGTGCGCGCCCACGCAAGCGCGCCCATGTGCATGTGTGTGCGTCTCTCTGTGTGTGTGTGAAAGAATTGTCATTGTGCAAACTTTTGAGTGATACTCTCTCTCTCTCTCTCTCTCTCTCTCTCTCTCTCTCTCTCTCTCTCTCTCTCTCTCTCTCTCTCTGTATGTGCCGGCAGAGCCCATGCCAGGCAGAGTGGGCTCATCCTGTGAGCTGGCGTGTGAGGACGACGACACGGAGTGTGTGGACAATGTGTGCAAGTGCCAGCCCGGGGCAGACCGACAACGAAACTTCACCTGTGGTAAAACAAACACAAATAATTAAATGACATTGAATGCATAGTAAGGCCGGGTTCACATTAGACGCGTGCGTTCCGTACGGAAAACCCTAAATAAGTGGAAGAAAGAAGGATAAAAGTTTACGCATTCGGGGAAATTCGGACACGTGCGCAAATCTTTTCCCTTCTTTGTTTCACTTATTTATGGATTGCGCACGGGTTTCCGCATGGAATATCCGCTTATGTGTGTACACGGCCTTACTCCTCCCCCCCCCCCCCCTCGTGGGGATACCGGGGGGGGGGGGGGGGGTCTTTCGTACAAATAGTTCCCACACCTTCTGGAAGTTATGTGCTTGTAACTTCCTCTAATCTGTCACTCTCTTTGACTCTGCCTTTCCTTTTAGCTACTTACTGTCATCTGCTATCTTTCTGCCTCACTGGTCCATTCTCCTGCCTTTTTTGGTATAGATTCTTACAAAGATTTCTTCAGCCGAAGTCGGACATGCTGGGCCTAACTATTTCTTAG
>CM065681.1:19807570-19822570 GCA_017654935.2 Phymorhynchus buccinoides | reverse complement strand
AGGTGAGAGCGATTTCTGTACTACTACAGTATACACGTTTTTGTTGGGGTTTTTTTTACGGTGTGATGACATGATGATGAAGATGTCAATGATATGTGTTACAGCGAGACCTTCTCGATCTTCCCCTGCTTCGAATAGCATCGCAGGTCAGTTAAAACTCCCACCCCTCCTCTGTCTGTTTCTCCTCTCTCTCTCTCTCTCTCTCTCTCTCTCTCTCTCTCTCTCTCTCTCTCTCTCTCTCTCTCTCTCTCTCTCTCTCTCTCTCTCTCCAAATAGCATGTACCTTGCTGATGACATTAAATAATTCATTTGTCATTTGTCATTTGTCTCTCTCTCTCTCTCTCTCTCTCTCTCTCTCTCTCTCTCTCTCTCTCTCTCTCTCTCTCTCTCTCTCTCTCTCTCTCTCTCTCTCTCTCTCTCTCTCTCTCTCTCTCTCTCTCTCTCTCTCTCTCTCTCTCTCTCTCTCTCTCTCTCTCTCTCTCTCTCTCTCTCTCTCTCTGTGTCTGTCTGTCTGAGGATTTGTACGATAACAACATAGGAACACATAACGACAACATTAATGAGCCTCTATTTAATGACCCTATTCAAAAAGAAGAAGTAACAAAAGCAATTAGTGATCTAAAGAGAGGTAAATGTGCAGGCCCTGATGGAAGTTTAAATGAAATGTTAAAACATGCGAATAACCTAGTCATAGATTTCCTTGTGAACATGTTTAACACACTTTTCCACTCTGGTAAATTCCCAACTCAGTGGTCAAAATCAATCATTATTCCTCTTCATAAAAAGGGAGACGTTAACAAAGCTGATAATTATCGTGGGGTGTCTTTATCCAGTGTACTAGGCAAGATTTACACCAGCATTTTAAATAAAAGACTTACTAAATGGGCTGAAAGAGAACAAAAAATAATAGAAGAACAGGCAGGCTTCAGAAGAGGATAAAGTACTAGCACTACTACTGATCATATTTTTTACCTTATACAGTCTGGTTCAACGATATCTTTCAAAACACTCAAAATTGTATGTGGCTTTTATTGATTTCCGCAAGGCCTTTGACTCTGTTAACAGAAACAAATTGTGGGAATGTCTTCGAAATTCAGGTGTAAACGGTAAGATGTATAAAGCTTTGAGAGGAATTTATGATACTGTTCTAGCTTGCGTGCGTGATAAGTCCTTCTATTCACTGTATTTTGAGTGCCCTAGATGTGTCAAACAAGGGTGTGTATTAAGTCCTGAACTTTTTTCATTTTTCATTAATGAGCTTGCAGTTGAGTTAATTAAACAAGGTCGTCATGGTATTCAGTTTATTCCTGGAGATATGGAATTGTTGTTAATGTTATTTGCAGACGATGTTATTTTACTGTCAGACACTGCTATTGGACTTCAAAATCAGCTTAGCATATTAAAAACAGAAGCGGACAGATTGCAACTAGTTGTTAACTTAGAGAAAACCAATATAATTGTCTTCCGGAAAGGTGGGTATCTTGCTGCAAACGAAGTGTGGTGGTACGAAATGATGAGATCAGGGTTACACATAGATATAAATATTTAGGTATTATTTTCACTACAAAGCTAAGCTTGACTCCATGCTGGTCAGAACTAGCCAAAAAGGGTAGAAAAGGGGTGATCGAAATCCTTCGTAGTTTGAGGAAGTTAAATTCATTTGATGTTAGTATATTTTGGAAGATGTTTGATACTAAAATAGAGCCAGTTTTAACATACGGAGCTGTAGTGTGGGGACTTATTGAAAATAAACCATTAGAAAATGTCCATACTTTTGCAATCAAAAGACTCTTAAATGTTCCAGTACATTCTTCAAACAAAGTATGCTATGGCGAGTCAGGAAGATATCCATTGTTTATTCGTTCGTATGTTAAATGCATGAGATATTGAATTAAACTAACAAAACTACCATTGACACGTATCTGCAAAAAAGCGTACCAAATGCTCTTAAGACAGCACGAATTAGGTAAATATAATTGGGTATCAAGTGTTAAAAAAGTATTAACAGAAAATGGTTTTGGATTGGTTTGGATAACGCAGGGTGTAGGAAATGAAAAGGTTTTTCTGTATGAATTCAAACAACGTATGGTCGATTGCTTTAGTCAAAACTGGCACGCTGCTATTGCTGAAAAAGATAAATATAGCTGGTACCATTCTTTTAAGGACGGATTATATCCTGAAAAATATCTTGATGTACTGAAACATAAATGGTGTAGGGATGCCTTTATTAAATTTAGAACGAGAACTCTAGGCTTGTATTCTAACAAATTGTGGTTCGCACGTGACTTGTTTATTAATTCTGTTTGTCCTTTATGTTCTGATGGTTTTGAGGATGAATTGCACTTTTTATTTTCTTGTAAGGAATATAATAAGCTACGCACAACATGTCTTATATTCACTAAATTCAGTTTGCAGAGGTATAATGTTTCGTAATTTACTTGCCTCAGAGAATGAAAATGTCATAAAGTGTTATGCTTTGTTTTTAGCTAAAGCTACAAAGCTTAGAAAAGAGAATTTGGATTGTTGCATATAACTTTGTGGTGCATTACCCGACTTATCCTATTGGTAACTTACGTATTATTGTTAGTTGGTCAGTCTAACAGTTATGCTTTAGTGTAAATTTATTTTTCTCTAGTGTAATCTTTCTATGTCTGTGTGCGTGTGTGTATGTGTGACATCAGGCTATCTCGTTTGGGGTTCCATTGGGGCGGCCTTAGGACTCTTTATAACAGCGATCGCATGGAATTTCAACCGCAATCGCCAAAATAAAAGTAATTGAATTATGTGAGAGAGAGAGAGAGAGAGAGAGAGAGAGAGAGAGAGAGAGAGAGAGAGAGAGAGAGAGAGAGAGAGAGAGAGAGAGAGAGAGAGAGAGAGAGAGAGAGAGAGAGAGAGAGAGAGAGAGAGAGAGAGAGAGAGACTCTCAACTCAAACATTTTAATGATTAGGCCTTGTGCCCGTATCACATATGGGTAGGGGGGTAGGGAGTACATAAATCATAACATCAAACAAAAGTTATATAGGATAATAGAAAAGAATAAGGAAGAAATGCGGCATTGCGAGTAAACATCAAAGAAATGTCAACATTCATTTCTTCAAATTGTGCATTGAAAGAGAAATGTGATACTATAATGCAAAACTTTAGTTTCTTTACCATTATGTTGAATTGCATTGACTATATTTCGACAACGACAATTAATAGTAAATATTATACACAATCAATAAGGAGGGGTGGGCAGTGGAAGGGGAAATCTTTTACACACACACACACACACACACACACACACACACACACACACACAAGCACACGCACACGCACACGCACGCACGCACGCACACGCGCGCGCGCACACACACACACACACACACACACACGCGCGCGCGCGCGCGTGCGCGCGAGTTCAAATAAACATTACGTAGCTGACAAATCCAACGTATTGCAGTAGCATAATGTACTGCTAATAGAGTTAATAATTCAGTAATACTAATAGCAGTCAACAACTATTCTAGGGCTAAGTCATCACTAAGCATAAATGCCCGAGTCGTACAGGAACAGAGGGAAAGGGAAAAGGCAATGATTACAATGCTTATGAATGCACTTTAGTAAACACTGATGATGACTGAAAATAATACCCATAAGCAAACACCATTCACAGTGCTTTTACGATTATACTTATAGCATACTGGGGAGACTTTAAACAACCACAAACAAGCACCATAAATTAATGCTCATATTGTAAAGGAAAGTAGTGAGGGGGGGGGGGGGGGGGTATTATAAAACATGAATAATGACATCCATCAAGAGAGAGGGAGAGAGAGAGAGAGAGAGAGAGAGAGAGAGAGAGAGAGAGAGAGAGAGAGAGAGAGAGAGAGAGAGAGAGAGAGAGAGCGCGTGTGTGTCAATGTCTGTGTGTGTGAGTGTGTGTGTGTGTATGTGTGTGTGTGTGTGTGTGTGTGCGTGCGTGCGTGTGTGTGCGCGCGCGTGTGTGTGTATCGGTGGGCGCGCGTGTGTTGTGTCTGTGTGTGTGTGTGTGTGTGTGTGTGTGTGTGTGTGTGTGTGTGTGTGTGCGTGTGCGTGCGTGTGCGTGTGCGTGTGTGCGCGCGTGTGTGTGTGTGTGTGTGTGTGTGTGTTATTCATATGAATTTGGGATCACTACACATGTCTTCATCTTCTCGTGCGTCTGGGATAACTGCATTATAATTATGATCGTGAAAGATGTAACTTAACACCCTCCATGATGTGTGTGTGTGCATCGGTGGGCGCGCGTGTTGTGTGTGTGTATATGTGTGTGTGTGTGTGTGTGTGTGTGTGTGTGTGTGTGTGTGTGTGTGTCTGTGTGTGTATGCGTGTGTGCGCGGTGGTTACCACATTAAGTAGAAAACAAGAGTGAAACATGTTCACGTTTACAGAGACCTTAAAGGGGCACCCTGACGGATGAGTGTTTGCAAGAAACACGTCGATATCACCAAGAAAACACCCTTTACAGAGATCGCAACACTCACTTTGCTCTGGTTTCCTATAAATCAAACAGTCAAATCGGCGATTCCTCCTTGGCAGAGGTGCTGGAAGTCAGATTTTTCCAGCGAATGAGAAGGCATGTAACTACTCTTTTTGTAATGGCCGCCTGGGTCACTTAGACCAAATCACGAAATGTCCACAATACAAGCCTTTTTATTTACCGTTTACCAAAAGGAGTTTGGCTCACAACAAAGGAAATTGCTCCAATTTTATTTTACTGCACAACTAAGAAAAAAAAGCTTCAACCACTCGAGTGGCCTCCATCCACCCCGTCCAAAATAGGCTTCTCTCTCCGGCAACTCCGCCAAGGAGGAATCGAAGTTTTGACGGTTTGATTTCTAGGAAACCAAAGGAAAGTGAGTGTTCTTATCTATGAAATGGCTGTCTTTCTGGTGATCTCGACGTGTTTCTGGCCAAAAACCCCTCATCCGTCAGGGTGCCCTTATCAACCTTACGTATTCCATGTTTTTGTGTTATTAGTCCAGGCGAGAAGAATGTTAGAACCTTCTATTAAGTTCTAACATATAATTCATATAGCTGCTTGCATGGTATTTTGCAATGTTTCAGAGCGGGAGGAGATTGTGGCCAGCAGGTAACGTTCATTTTGTCCCATTTTCTATACTTTGCTTTCAGTCACACACAGCTATCAGCTCAGAAACGCGAGCGTGTGCACAGAGAGAGAGAGAGAGAGAGAGAGAGAGAGAGAGAGAGAGAGAGAGAGAGAGAGAGAGAGAGAGAGAGAGAGAGACGTGGACACACGCAAATTATACAGAGCACTTCTCAAAAAGCCTTAAACTACATGACATGTATACTGAACGATACGCACACGCACACACACACAAATCCATAAGCTCACACACTCGCACACAAACTCTCTTTCTCTGTCTTCATCCCTGTGTCTCTGTATCTCTTTTTATCTCTTTGTCTGTCTGCGAAAGTGTTTGTCCGTCTCTCTGTCTGTCTCTCTCTCTCTCTCTCTCTCTCTCTCTCTCTCTCTCTCTCTCTCTCTCTCTCTCTCTCTCTCTCTCTCTCTCTCTCTCTCTCTCTCTCTCTCTCTCTCTCTTAATCCTTATGTAATAAAGGATTTTTTCAGTCTCTCTCTCTCTCTCTCTCTCTCTCTCTCTCTCTCTCTCTCTCTCTCTCTCTCTCTCTCTCTCTCTCTCTGTCTCTCTCTCTCTCTCTCTCTCTCTCTCTCTCTCTCTCTCTGAAGAATAGGAGTGGCCTATATGCTGTTAAACCTTCAGAAACAAAATTATGATACACGAACTTGTAAAGTTATAAATAGTTTGTACCGTTTGGCTTTAGGGAGGTTTGGGAAGCACAAGGAGTTGGCAATACAAAATCATTCTTGGCAGTATTAAAACAAAGATTTATAGATTGTTTTCAACAAGATTGGCATGCAAGCTTAGAGTCGCACACTTTTTATTATGTATATGTGTTACGCCCATTCCATGAAATTGCCCATTTCATGAAATGGGCAAAATGGTTTGCCCAGTTCGTGAAATAGCCAATTTATAGCTTGCAATTGAGAAAAGCAATATGAATGAAAAATAGTTTTTGTTCATTAGCACACATAGATCAAGAACTGGTTCAAACGAATGAGAAATCTTATCTGTAGATGAGTTAAAATTATTGTATTCAGACTTAATTTGACAAAACGTTTGATTCAACATGTGGCTCAGGCATGCCCCAGCTTAGCATCTGGTCGAGTTGGGAGGCAGAATAGGTGTGCAAATACAATGTAGAAAATGTGATATACATTGTCCATTTAATAAACTGGGCAAAGCATCTTGCCTATTTCATGAAATAGGCAATCTCACGGATTGGGCGTAACATATGCATCCTTTAAGCAAACTTTTACTTGAAGTACTCATTTGTGTGAAATTGTGAATATGAAAGTACGAAACACTTTGTCAAGGTTTAGAATTGGCATGTTCCCTTAGAATTCTCACTTTTTGCTGTTTAAAACTGACCCAAAATAGAAACGTATATTGTCCATTTTGTAATCATATTCCCGTCAGAAATTCACTTTTTGTTTGTTTGTCTCATGCATGACACCCTCCGAAGGGAACGTATTCCAAAAAAGTATTATAACAATCCTTCTATGTTTAAATTTGTGTCATTACTTTCTTGTACAAACAAAAGTATTGTAAGAAAAGTGCCTGTTTTTATCTTTAAAGCTTTGAAAGTTAGGCAAGATTGACGTAGTGTTTTGTAATGTCAAGTTAATGATGTAATGTTAATGTTTGGTTGGTGTCAAACTCACTCCACTTGTATGGGCATGGCCTAACAATTAAATTTCCTGACTCCTGACGCTCTCTCTCCCTCTTTATGTCTCTATGTTTTTTAAAATTATTTTATATTTATCTTTATCTTTTCGAACGTTGTTAATGTTGTTATTTGTACGAGTATTTGTTCGTACCCACCCCCCCCCCCCCCCCACCCCCCCCCCCCCCCCCCCTCTCCCCCCCCCCCCCTGCCCTTCCCCGGTGTACCTCCCTATGCCTCTTTATGTTTTGTAATCACTACACATTTATCTTATCTTCGCACCCCCCCCCCCCCCCTCCTCCGCCCCCTCCCTACATCCATGGGCAAAAAAGGCATAATCAATAAAAGTTTTGGATTGGATTGGATATTTCCCCCCATTTTTTTAATGTATGTTTTGTTCCTTCGTGTGTGTATGTGTGGTGTGTGTGTGTGTGTGTGTGTGTGTGTGTGTGTGTGTGTGTGTGTGTGTGTGTGTGTGTGTGTGTGTGTGTGTGTGTGTGTGTGTGTGTGTGTGTGTGTGTGTGTGTGTGTGTGTGTGTGTGTGTGTGTGTGTGTGTGTGTGTGTGTGTGTGTGTGTGTGTGTGTGTGTGTGTGTGTGTGTGTATGTGTGTGTGTGTGTGTGTGTGTGTGTGTGTGTGTGTGTGTGTGTGTGTGTGTGTGTGTGTGTGTGTGTATGTGTGTGTGTGTGTGTGTGTGTGTGTGTGTGTATGTGTGTGTGTGTGTGTGTGTGTGTGTGTGTGTGTGTGTGTGTGTGTGTGTGTGTGTGTGTGTGTGTGTGTATGTGTGGTGTGTGTGTGTGTTGTGTGTGTGTGTGTGTGTGTGTGTGTGTGTGTGTGTGTGTATGTGTGGTGTGTGTGTGTGTGTGCGTGTGTGCGTGCGTGTGCGTGCGTGTGTGTGTGTGTTATGTGTGTGTCCAGTCAAGTCAAAGTCATCTTTAGTATCTCTATACAGAGAAATTGCATTCGGGTGCAAACACAGAATTACAAAAATAGAACACTATATTATTTAATGGCTTAAAAATAGTGTGCGTGTGTGTGTGTGTGTGTGTGTGTGTGTGTGTGTGTGTGTGTGTGTGTGTGTGTGTGTGTGTGTGTGTGTGTGTGTGTGTGTGTGTGTGTCTGTCTGTCTGTCTGTCTGTCTGTCTGTCTGTCTATCTGTCTGTGTATGTGTATGTGTCTGTGTATGCGTGTGTGGAAACGTCTTTTGAAAAATAAAATTTCTTGGTATTAAGATGCTACCCCCCCCCCCCACCTCCATAAGCATACAATTATTGTGTATTGGTCGGTGGCCTTTACAATAACATTATGTTTTAAGCGTTTCTTTCTGTCTCTCTCTCTCTCTTCCACCCAAGCCTCAAACGTTCCCATCAAAACTTGTTTGTCCATTTGCATTGTGTGTGTGTGCGTGTGCGTGTGCGCGCATTTTCGTGTGTGCTCGTGCGTGCATGTGTGTGTGTGTGTGTGTTTATGCTCGTGCGAGCGCGTACTCTTGGACCTTTTTTCCGCGCGCTGCAGAAGGGCGACCATGCAGCAGCTGAGCAGACTCTCCCTGTCCGCCCAGTCTCTCCAGAAAGGTGCCGGCGAGGAAACGGGCCCAGCCATCCACCAAGAACCGGCCAGCGTGTCCTCCTCGGCGCATGGCTCTGAATACAGCCTCCAGACGACAACCTCCACCGCGGACTCAGCAGCCGAACGCTCCACGGGGGCTTCTGCTACTATGGATGGCGATAGCACCGCCTCCGTTCATTCCACCGCAGAGCGTTAGCAGAACTCTTAACCCTTTCGCCGCCAAGGTCACATGTTTGCACCACAATGACTCAACGCCCACGTCATTGAAACTCTTGAAACCAGTGTCTATTATTCAATGGTATTGTGTTTCTAAATTTATTTAACCCTTTCACCGCCAATGTCGCATTTATGCACCACAATGGTCACTAAAAAAGCATCACATCAGGGCTTGTTATCCAAAGACCCTATTTTCTTAATTACGGAGGTAAGGGTAGGCCTAATGTCATACATGTCACAGAGGTATTCCCAGTATTGCAAATATGGGTTTTTTTCTCTACCCAGTTAAGTTTAATGGGTTTTGGGGGGGCTGAAAAATGGCTGGCGGCGAAAGGGTTAAGGGCTTTGCCCGTCGAAGGTTGAAAAAATAAACCGAAATATCGCTATGTTATCATTGTTTTTTTAATTTTTATATTGATCTAAATTTAGGTCGTAAGGATTGTCCCTATTCTAAATGTGCCACAGAGAAGTCCCACAATATTGCAGACGAAATCTTTTCTGTAGCCAAGTAAGTTTAATGGACATTTTTGGCTCAAAGATGGTTGGCGGTGCAAGGGTTAAAGGGACACCCTGATGGATGAGTTTGTGCAAGAAACACGTCGATATCACCAGAAAGACAGCCTTTTCAAGGATCGGAACACTCACTTTGCTGTGGTTTCCTAGAAATCAAAACCGTCAAATAGGCGATTCCTCCTTGGCGGAGATGCCGGCGAGAGAAGCCATTTTGGATGGGGTGGGTGGAGGCCACTCATTATTGTTGAGGCTTTTTCTTTTCTTGTAAAGCAGTAAAAAAAATGGAGCTATTTCCTTTGTTGTGAGTGAAACTCCTTTAGGTAAACTGTATCACATTAAAAAATAAATGAATAAAAAGGCTTGTATTGTTTCAATTTCGTGCAAACGATTTGGTCTAAACTCAAGCGGCCATTAGGAAAGAGAAGGCACACGCCTTCTCTTTCACTGAAATAATTTGACTTCCAGAACCGCCGCCAAGGAGGAATCGCCGATTTGACGGTTTGATTTCTAAGAACCCAGAGCAAAGTGAGTGTTGCGATCTCTGTAAATGGTGTTTTCCTGGTGATCTCGACGTGTTTCTTGCAAAAACGCATCCGTCAGGGTGCCCCTTTAAGGGAGTAGACCTACCCCAATGAGAGTCACTAAATTATTTTAGTCATACAAATAAATCTATCCCATGAAATTACCCCAAATCTTTGCCTGAAAGTAAAGCGCGTCCTTTAAAAAAAACCACCATACAGAAACTTATGTATAATTGAAAATTATATATTATGTCACAACAAAGTGAAAAATGAAATTAAAAAAACAACAAGTGGTGTTGTTACAAAAAATTAGCATATACACATGTATGACTTTTTTCACTAATATAAGAAAGAATTGTTGTACATATAAACGAATGTTGTATCTGGACGTTGCCATGGGGAATGAGACACATGTGACAAATTTCGCATTTTGTGAATTAACACATAATATGCACAATTTAAAAAAAATTTAATATGTGATAATTATGTAATTAAACAAAAAGTAAACAATTATTTTCCAAACAGCTGTGACAAAATCCAGACAATTAAGTTGAACAACTGTGTGCAAAATTTCAACCGAAAATCTTCTGGGGGTTTTTCAGATTTTTTTTCAAAAAGGCAAAAATGCTTAATTTTTGCTAACTTTTTTGACACATGAGATTTTGGGGTACTGTTCCGCTTTTTCAATGCAAAATGAAACTAAATCCATGAAACAAAGAGCAAAATTTAATTTAAATTTCATATGAAATCGTAATATTTTTAGTATGGAAAATTCATTCAATATAACTTTTTTTTTTTAAAGCGCGCCTCTGGCTGCGAGCGATCTCCAGGTGGGAGCAACCCGAATTTCACAGGGACGGCTCTGTGACTAGACTCTAAAGTACCAAATACCAAAATACCAAACAAAAGTGATTAAGATCTTTTTATAGGTTTTTTTTCTAATATCTTTTCAAAATGTCAAAAATGCTCAATATTCGCTAACTTTTTGACACAAGAGATTTTGGGGTAGGGGACACTTATTGAATCGGTACCCCCTAAGGATAGAGATCTCTATCTCAAGGGCAGATAATCCAAAAGCTATGAAACTTTCAATGTGGATACTACTGGTAGAGGGCTATAACTATATACTATAATTATAAAGATAATGTTTGTACTTTTGGCTTAAACGTAAAAATACTTTTTTCTTCAAAAGGTACGAATTACAAGACCTGTTACGGAATTCGTACCACCAAGTTACTGATATCGTACTAGGGGGTTCATAGCTCTAATTCAACGGTAGGATGCTCGTGACTTGGCTTTAGCTATAGACCATTCTCTCTTCTAAATGTTCCAGTTAGTCTCTGTGACGTCAAAGTAATTCTTATGTCATTGTATCATCAAAAGTTTCATGTCACGTAAAACAGGCCCCTGAATGCATTTTTGACGCTGCGCCATTGAAAAGACGTAGGAGGTACGAATTACGTGATAGTGGTACGAATTGCATAACTATGGCCCAATTATTTTTCCTTTGGATATTTTAATTTACAAAGTGGACAACATTGACCCTAAGAACTTGAAGATTTTAAAGTGATATTTCCAGTTTTAATCTTTGCATGTATGCACTGAATAACAAACA
Organism: Phymorhynchus buccinoides; assembly: GCA_017654935.2. Lineage (NCBI taxonomy): Eukaryota > Metazoa > Mollusca > Gastropoda > Neogastropoda > Raphitomidae > Phymorhynchus > Phymorhynchus buccinoides. The sequence goes on along the minus strand of CM065681.1, from coordinate 19,811,350 downwards.
AAAAGCGTTACCTAAAATTACATCAGATGCTGCCAAAATGAACTTTCGTTTCTCTTGCAAAGAGTGTTCCGCTTCGTTGCATTTTTGTTGTGATAAAATACTTCCCTTCCCCTGTCCAAACTTCACACACAAATATTAACCCCCAATCTTCTACCGTTTAGTAGGAAACCAGGTGGTACGAATTGCGTGACAGGTACTGAATCAATAAGCCTCCCCTACTGTTCCGCTTTTTTAATGCAGCATGGAACAAAATCCATGAAACAAAGAACAAAATTCAAATTTCATATGAAATCATAATAATTTTAGTGTGGAAAATTCAATATAACTTCAATTATTTTTAAAAAGCGCACCTCTGGCTGCGACGCGCTCTCCAGGTGGGAGCAACCCCAATTTCACAGAGACGCCTCTGTGACTAGACTATACAGTACCAAATACCAAAATACCAAACAAAAGTGATTTAAATCTTGTTATAGTTGTTTTTTCTAATTTCTTTTCAAAATGGCAAATTTTTGCTAACTTTTTAAAATACAAAATGGAACAAAATCCACGGAACAAAATTCAAATTTCATATGAAATCATAATAATTTTAGTATATAGAAAATTCAATATAACTTCAATTTTTTTTAAAAGCGCACCTCTGGCTGCGACGCGCTCTCCAGGTGGGAGCAACCCCAATTTCACAGAGACCCCTCTGTGACTAGACTATAAAGTACCAAGTACCAAAATACCAAACAAAAGTGATTTTTGCTCTTTTTGGGTTGGTCTTATACAACAACTGACATCGACACAGAGGGAGGCGAATATTGACAGCAACAGAGACACCGACAGAGAACACCACATTTTATTTCTGCTCGCTTCCACACCCTGATTTTCTCTTAATCCCAAATTCCCACACACTTTCCCATTCCCACGCCTTATCGCAGGAAACCAAACACCTTTTAAGCCGATTTTGAGGAAGATCTTCTGCCAAAAGTTTTTAGTCCAACAGTTTCAATGTGTTGCGGACTCACGCGCAGTCAACAAGACATTTTGCGGGGGATCTTTCTCTGTGTCTGTCTGTCTCTGTCTCTGTCTCTGTCTCTGTCTCTGTCTCTGTCCTGTCTCTCTCACTCACTCTGTCTCTCTCTCTCACTCACTCTCTTTCTCTCTCTCTCTCCCTTTCTCTCTCTCCCTCCCTCTCTCTCTTCTCTCTCTCTCTCTCTCTCTCTCTCTCTCTCTCTCTCTCTCTCTCTCTCTCTCTCTCTCTCTCTCTCTCATGTTCAGTCTTGAGCGTCTCTCTCTCTCTCTCTCTCTCTCTCTCTCTCTCTCTCTCTCTCTCTCTCTCTCTGTCTCTCTCTCTCTCTCTCTCTCTCTCTCTCTCTCTCTCTCTCTCTCTCTCTCTCTCTCTCTCTCTAGGATCCTAAAATCTCTCCTTGTGTAATAAAGTTTCTCAACTCTCTCTCTCTCTCTCTCTCTCTCTCTCTCTCTCTCTCTCTCTCTCTCTCTCTCTCTCTCTCTCTCTCTCTCTCTCTCTCTCTCTCTCTCTGTCTCTCTCTCTCTCTCTCTCTCTCTCTCTCTCTCTCTCTCTCGTGTCTCTCTCTCTCTCTCTCTCTCTTTCTCTCTCTCTCTCTTTCTCTCTCTCTATCTCTCACGCTCTCTCTCTCACCCCAACCCCCACCCAAAAAACCCCAAACCCCATCAATCTAAACAAAATAAATGATTTACTCAAAATGTATTTGTTTAGATTGATGTTGTTCCCTCATAATGTGTTTCTTGATTGTTGATGATTCAGTTCAGATCATGTGAATACTCTGGGTGTGCGTGAGGTGGGGGTGAGGGTGGGGGCGGTGAATGGGTGTATGAATGTATATAATACTTTGTTTTTCTTGTTCGTTATTGACAGATTTAGTGATGTTTTTGTTCTTTCGTTCGAGGGCACGATTCGACACAAGCCCATTGTGTGCTTATTCGTTTCCTTCAATAACCAAGTCTCTCTCTCTCTCTCTCTCTCTCTCTCTCTCTCTCTCTCTCTCTCTCTCTCTCTCTGGCTCTCTCTTGGCACAGTTATAGGGTGTACTGTATGTTTTTGTGTGTGTGCGAGTACGTGAACGAGCTGTTCGTTGGAGCTTGAATTTTTTCGCATGTTCTTCAATTTACTGTGAACATGCCTGTTGTTATTTTCTATTCTTTTTATGCATTTTATACTTTCTTTTTGTTTTCATTTTCTTGTTATTTGGCTTTTCTTTTCCCCCTCGAGGGCATGGTGTAAAGAAGCTTGAGCTTATCCGTTTACCCTCATTAAACATTCGTATTCGTACTCTCTCTCTCTCTCTCTCTCTCTCTCTCTCTCTCTCTCTCTCTCTCTCTCTCTCTCTCTCTCTCTCTCTCTCTCTCTCTCTCGTGTCTCTTTTATCGCTCTCTAACTGTTGGCCTATCTGTCCATTTGTTTCTGTCTACACTAATTTTGACTTGAATGCAATTGCTCAATAAACATGCGTGGACTTACATTGTGCACTGCAGCAAGAACTGTCTGTGGATCAGTGGCATAAAGTAATCGAAGATGTCTTCGTACCCAAGTGCACAGTTTTATGAACTACTAGCGCAACGCCTAGTACTGGCAATGCACCGTACTGGTAACGCCACGTACTGGTAAAGCCGAGTACTGGTTTCGCCGGGTCCGCAAAGTATTATTATTACTTTTGTCTCTCTCCCTCCTTCCATCTTCTTCACTCATCCCGTTCTACTACCCCCCGCACCTTACTGAGTACAGCAAATTTGAAGCTATTCGGTTAAGAAAAGGCGGAGTTATAAGGCCCCGTTTCCCGTTGGCGCTGCTCTGAGAGTGATGCGCTCTCCCTAGTAACGGTAACGCCTAGTAACGGTAACGCCAAGTACTGGTAATGCTGAGTACAGCAAATTTGAAGCGATTCGGTTAAGAAACAGCGAAGTTATAAGGCCCCGTTTCCCGTTGGCGCTGCTCTGAGAGTGACGCGCTCTCCCGATTCTATTCAAATTTGCTGCCATGCTTCGCCCGGGCCATAGCAAGCCTGATTGCGGAGTTATTCGTGAAAAGGTGAAGCGGCGCATAGCGCGCGTATTTCTGAACCGAATTGCTTCAGGTGTGGCACACCGATAGTCACCGTCCCCGGTCATCTATCTACCCAATTTGAAGGCAATCGGTTCAGAAATGCAGGAGATACGGGCGCCGAGAGTCCGGCGGATACGCGTTTCGCGCATTTGCCAAACCGCGCAAATGACACGGCCGCCTCGGTTGCCGTTGCCATCGCCCCGTCAGGGCTCACAGCAAATTTGAAGCGATTCGGTCAAAACACGGCGGTTATAAGGCCCGTTTTGTGTTTCAGACAGACAGACAGACACACACACGGACACTTGGCTTTTTATTATATGATGAATAGGGGAGACCGGGGTACCTCGCCCCGGTCCCACCCACCTACAGGCTAGCTTGCAAACGCAACTTGAAAGTTTTGACAACTGGACTGCAATTGACGGTATTCTACACTTACAATTAAGAACATAAAAACACACAAGAGCGCGCTTGCTTGTTTGCTCCACACAAACATACACAGACACAAACAAACACAAACGCACACACACCACACACACACACACACACAAACACACGGGCACACACACACATACACACACGCACATTCAACTTTCTCACCTAACACTAACATTATTCAACAACTTTATATCCTAGTCACCAAAAGAAACAGTTTAACCCTTACCATCACTCCCCCCCCCCCCCCCCCCCCCCCCCCCCACACACACACACACGCT
>CM065681.1:19787570-19802570 GCA_017654935.2 Phymorhynchus buccinoides | reverse complement strand
CTGATTAGGTGCCTTCTATTACAACTAGCTCTCTTTGTTTACCCTTTGGTTTTTCAAAGTGATATTCTCCACTAACAATAATGTTTGGTAAAGGTCAAGATGTGCCACACCCCCTACCTATCTCGGTTAATTGTATTTTTCCGTTATTGCCTTTCTTACCATACATAAAGCTGTATTTTAGGAACATTTTTAGCTAATAACCTTTTTGGAATACTAACCCTAGCCCTAACCCTAACCCTAACCCTACCCCCCACCGTATAAGACGGAAAAACGCAACGAACCACAACTGACAAATCGCGGTGTACTGCAGTACATAGTGGGGGGTAGGGTTAGGTTTAGGGCTAGGGTTAGGGATAGGGTTAGGGTTAGTATTTCCAAAAAGGTTATTAGCTAAAAATGTTCCTAAAATACAGCTTTATGTATGGTAAGAAAGGCAAAAACAGAAAAATACAATTAACCGAGAAATGCATGGGGGGTGGCACATCTTTACCTTTACCTAATGTTTGTCTTTAACCCTTTCACCGCCAACGTCACATTTTTGCACCACAGTGATTTAACACCCATGCCACTAAAAGGCATCAAATCAGGGTCTGTTATTCAAAGACCCTATTCTCTTAATTTTGGGAGGTAAGGATAGGCCTTACTTTAAAAATGTCACAGAGGAATCCCCAATATTAGAGGCAGATTTTTGTCTCTACCCAGGTAAGTTTAATGGACATTTTGTGCTGAAAAATGGCTGGCACTCAAAGGGTTGACACCATTATGACCATACAGTTGCGGTGTAACATTCTCCTCTATTGTCAAGGTCATGACTGAGTTAGAACGGGAATAACTATGGACGACATTTGTAAAGTTTTGAACGTCATCATCAATGTTGCCTATGCTTCATAGTCATTAGGCGTATCGCTTGCTCGAGGTTTGGGTTGGTCGTCTTGGTGATAGACAATCATGATGATTATGATGATGACGCACAATCGATCGATCGAGAGAGAGAGAGAGAGAGAGAGACGATCAGAGAGACAGACAGACACACACACGCACGTGCGCGCGCGCGCGCATGTACACACACATGCACGCACGCACAAACGCACGCACTCATACACATTTGTCTGAATCACTTTTAGTGGAAGGACTTTAAATTGAAGAACACACACACAACACACACACACACACACACTAACACACACACACACGCGCGCGCACGCACACGCACGCACGCACACGCACGCACGCACACACACACACACACACACACACACACACACACACACACACACACACACGCACGCACGCACACACACATACACACGCGGGTTTCTTTTATTTAGTCTTTAATTTTCTTGTACTCCGAGGTACCCTGGCTTAACATACTTTGTATTACAACGATACAAGAGGTAGGCCTAGTTTAAAGGCATTTTAATAGAAGATCGATTGATCTTTCGCTCTTGTTTTTACTCTAAGGCCTACTCTCCCATTTCTATTCCATCTAGGGAATCCGCGTGATCGCGCGTGTTCACAAACACACGCATTCACAAACAAACATACACACACGGACGGAGAGAGAGAGAGAGAGAGAGAGAGAGAGAGAGAGAGAGAGAGAGAGAGAGAGAGAGAGAGAGAGAGAGAGAGAGAGAGAGAGAGAGAGAGAGAGAGAGAGAGAGAGAGAGAGAGAGAGAGAGAGACAGAGAGAGAGAGAGAGAGAGAGACAGAGAATGAATGAAGTTAGGTTTTACGTCCACTCGGCTGCAAAACAGCACATATGGGACGAACCATCAGCCAACCATCATTTTCATGAGAGAGAGAGAGAGAGAGAGAGAGAGAGAGAGAGAGAGAGAGAGAGAGAGAGAGAGAGAGAGAGAGAGAGAGACAGAGAGACAGAGAGAGAGACAGAGAGAATGAATGAAAGTTAGGTTTTACGTCCACTCGGCTGCAAAACAGCACATATGGGACGAACCATCAGCCAACCATCATTTTCATGAGAGAGAGAGAGAGAGAGAGAGAGAGAGAGAGAGAGAGAGAGAGAGAGAGAGAGAGAGAGAGAGAGAGAGAGAGAGAGAGACGGGACATACAAGCACACGCACACAAAGAAGAGCGTGGGTGAGAGAGAGAGAGAGAGAGAGAGAGAGAGAGAGAGAGAGAGAGAGAGAGAGAGAGAGAGAGAGAGAGAGAGAGAGAGAGAGAGAGAGAGACAGACAAACAGACAGACGCGAGATATAGAGAAACAAACAGAGAAAGAGATGTCATTTAGAAAAGACAATAACAGTGAAATGGGGGAGGGGGGGTTGCAGTGTAATTAGCAAAAAGAAAGAAAGAGAGAGCAACAAAAGAGAGACAGGGATAGAGAGGGGTGATGGGAAGGCACTTACATAGTCGAGACAATTCAATTAAGACACATTCAGATTCAGATGATTTATTTATGCAATGCATCACACGTACCTAATTAAAACAATAACACTCATAAAACAACAAACAACAACAACTAACAAACCGAATGATGATTAGCAGATAAAATACATCGAGTATTCAAAGAACATCCACAGTCCAAATTATCAATAACAACACAGTCATTCTTATCAGATACATAAAAACAACCAACAACAACATTCCGAACGCTTGAGCAGATAAAATAGATACAGTATTTAAAGGGCAACCATAGCCAAAATTATCAATAACAATGCACCTTTATCACATAAATAAAAACAACCACCACCAACACAAAAACAACGCTTGAGCAGATAAGATATATCAAGTATTTAAAGCCTTTTCAAAGCTAGCCATTCCTCAGCCAAAATTTACCATTTAGCTTACCTGGGTAGAGAAAAAAATTCGTCTGGAATACTGGGGATTCCTCTGTGACATGCATAAACTGGGGTCTATCCTTACCTCCCAAAACTAAGAACATATTAAGGTCACTGGATACCAGACCCTCATTGGATGCCTTTTAGTGACATGGGTGTTAAATCATTGTGGTGCCAAGAGGCGACAGTGGCGATGAAAGGGTTACATTGATTAAAGGACAACCACAGTCAAAAGTATCAGTAATAATACACCTTTATCAGATATTTATATATTTTGTTAAGAATAGAGACAAATGAGCAAACAAATTAACATATTATCAGTATTAAAGTAATGAAAAAACAGTAAGGAATAATACAATAAAATTAAAAAACACCTTTCTGTAATGTTAACACAGAGAGGGGGCTGAAAAACAGGGAGAGTGCAGGAACAGGAGGAAAGAGAGAGAGGGGGAGAGAGAGAGAGAGAGAGAGAGAGAGAGAGAGAGAGAGAGAGAGAGAGAGAGAGAGAGAGAGAGAGAGAGCAGCAACAAACTTTGTCTAGCCTCTGGAATGCTTCTCTGAAATCAGCCCATGATTTGAGAAATTCACATTTTGAGATAATAAATGTCTTTAAAGATAAGATTTTAGGATGCTGAAACATAACATTTAACAGAAGTTAAAAAAAAAATAATGCCGCAATTAATTATTAGTTCATTTATAATCGACCCATGGTCTTTTCTGTTCATTTTCTTTGAGATTGAAAACTGTAAATACATTTCCAAAACGCCAGCAATTCCGCTCAAAAACACCATCAATGACAATAAAAAACACAATGATGAAAATTCGATGGCTTAGAGTCAAAACGGACTATCTTTAGATAGTCCATTGACGTATTATTGACGATAATGCAAAAACTAATAACTTGTATTACAAAACACTACAAATGATATAAAACGGTGTTTATGCTTTTTATTTTTCTGCAATCTTTTATAAATACAAGTTATTAGTTGGTAAAGGTCCCCCCCTACCTATCTCGGTTAATTCTATTTTTCCGTTATTGCCTTTCTGACCCTACATAAAGCTGTACTTTAGGAACATTTTTAGCTAATAACCTTTTTGGAATACTAACCCTAGCCCTAACCCTAGCCCTAAACCTAACCCTACCCCCCACTATGTACTGCAGTCCACCGCGATTTGTCACAGTTGTGGTTCGTTGCGTTTTTCCGTCTTATAGGGTAGGGTTAGGTTTAGGGCTAGGGTTAGGGCTAGGGTTAGTATTCCAAAAAGGTTATTAGCTGAAAATGTTCCTAAAATACAGCTTTATGCATGGTAAGAAAGGCAAAAACGGAAAAATAGAATTAACCGAGAAATGCATGGGGGGTGGTACACAACGGAAACAAAGACAAGAACAACAACAAAAAGAAAACAAATCCAGCAAGTCAATGAACACCAAACTCAACGGAAATAATTGACGTGATACGACATACCCCTATACAAAACATAATAACCGTATGACAATTAATATAAATTTCAAAATGTAAGAGAGATTTTCCTTGCCTTATTCCCTGATCTTAGACAAAAAAAATTTCAAAATTAGTGCAAACTATTTCAGTAAAGTAGTTCGCGTGACAAAACTAATAAGTAACCAATCAACTCAAATGTAAAAAGAAAGAAAGAAAGACAAAAGAAGAAAGAAAGACATAAAATAAGAAAGACAAGAGAAAGAAAAGAAGGACAGAGAAAAGCAAAAAGAAGGACAAAGAAAGTGCAAAAGAAAGGACTAGAGAAAGAATGAAAGACAGAAAGAAAGAAGAAGGAATGGCTTAACTCATCGTTCCCAGCACGGCGGGGAAGAACATATAATTATGCTCACATGCTATGCTGTGCCGTTCAGTCCTAGCAATACAGGGTCGAGTTTCTGTAGATAACGGTCGCCGCGCGAATAACGCTTACGCCCAAAAGGGGCCTAAGAAACACTTTTGAAAACGTTTGCGGAAGAATATTACAAGCTCTTGTGTGATTGGTCAATTTTTTTATTTATTATTTTAAACAAACTTTAATGGACCAATCAACAACAAGAAACATATTCACCCCAGTTCCGGATAGTTCGCCGCTTGCTCGGTGTTTGGCAAGAACAAAACGCCACGCGAACTATCGGCAAACGAAGAGTGTTTCTTAGACCTTTTTTTTGCCGATTTGAGCGAGCGCAACGTAACGTTAGCCCTTGTGAAGCGGCCCCCTGTATTCCTACCCACGACGATATCGGAGTCAGCAGACCCTTATTAGCACCAACCCCCCTGAAGCCACAGAGAAAGAGATCGTAGAATAATCCAACCATCAGTAGAAAAAAGACTCTCTGTCCATTCCAATCAGATGAAAGGGACAGACAGACACTGCTCCAAGCAATGCAGAGTCTAAGACGGGGACATTCTGGAATAGGCTTACACTGTGATGTTGTCTTTGGGGGATTCTCTGCACGTGGTCGGTCAATTCTAGAACTGTTTCCTGCTAGCTAAGTATCATTCTATGCTTATTATCCCTCATTGTCCGTCACCGAAGGTGATCGGACTTTGCGATGGGCTGGTTTGTCTGTTTTTGTTTTGTTTTTGTTTCTGTCTGTCCCAAGGATATCTCCCGAACCGCTTGACCGAATCGCGTCACATTTTGTGTGAAGGTGTGCCACCTTAATAGGAAGAGATCGGCGCAAACCATTTTGCCGTCGTGACCTTGACCTTGATGTACGACCTTGAAAACCGAAAATATATTTTTAGCCATATCTCGGGCACCGATCGCCATAGGATGTTGAAACTTGGTATAAAGGTGGTTTGGCTTATGCCCGTTCTGATGATGGCATACCGATCAAGGTCAAGGTCAAGGTCAAAAAGATCGCTGGAGCCTGAAAATCGGAGGGTCCTTTTTTTCTCCTTCTGTCTGTCCCAAGGATATCTTTCGAACGGGTTGACAGAATCACGTCAAATTTTGTGTGCTTGTGTGTCACCATGAGAGGAAGGCATCCGCGCAAACCATTTTGCCGTCGTGATCTTGACCTTGGCGTACGATCTTGAAAACCGAAAATCTTTCAGGGGCCATAACTCCCACACCGTTAGTGTTAGAGTCTTCAAATTTGGCATGAAGGTACTTTGGTTTATGCCCGTTCTGATGGTGGCATGCCGATCAAGTTCAAGGTCACGGTCCGGGCGATCCGTAGGCCTTGAAAGTGGTAGGGGTCTACACATTGGGTTTTAAGCCATATTTTCCAGATTGGTACTTGACAGAAGCGCTTCAGATTGTGTGTGGTACTGTATACCCTAGAGAAGAAAACATCCGAGCATAAATTATCACCATGCTGACCTTGACCTTGAAGTGTGACCTTGAAAACCGAAATTTCCTTCTTTGCGCTATATGTTTCTTCTTCAAGCTGTATCTCGTGAACTAGAAGACAGAATCCCTTCCAATTTTGTATCAGGATGTGACACTCTACGGGGTGTCGCAAGTGCGTGGCATTGCTGGTGACGGACATGTCTGCCGCTCGGCGACGCCCTTGTTCTGTACTTTATTATGATCTGTTTTGTTAATCACTCACGTGTCATCAATTAATTAAACGATTACTGACTACCAGCGTTAACTACACGTAGGCCTAGCGCCTACTAGTAGAATATTCAAAGACTGCAACTCGATTCCATTCTCTGTCTAAGACCACTATTGATGTGAAAAGACATTAAAGCAAAGATTCATTCATTCATTCATTCATTCATTCATTCAATTCGATTCGTTCGCATTTTGCCGGTCCTCGATAATTGAGTCCATGTTTTCCTGTAAATAATTAACTCCTCCTACTGATCCACAATAAAACACAACTGTCCAGTTTGCACATTAAAATTTGATCCTTCCTGTTGCTCATGCTTGTGTTTGTCCTCACAAACATGTACTGTTCATATAAAGACATCCTGATCATGAGTGAAAAGATGAGGTATAATCTAACCAAACTAAAAGATCGTGAACACAGTTACACGCCCTTATTGCCGACAGTTGACAACTAAAGAACAACAAAAACCAAACAACAACAACAACAACAACAACAACAACAACAAAAAACAGCAACCATAACAACAACAAAAGCAAAACAAAACTCGCACTCGTTCTTAAAAAAACAACTGCGACAAACATAAAAAAACCCACCATACAAAATATAATATTGCTCATGGCTTCTATATCAACGGCAACCATACAGTCAGTAATATCAAAATGATAACAAAATTTAAAAAAAACGACACAGTGCGAACCTCCACAGATTGACAACTCAGTTTCAGTTTGATTAAAGGCAAACAGATTCAAACTTTCTGTAGATATGTTTAAATGATGATCAAGATTTATACTATTCCAACAGGAAGAGAGGCAGACAAAGAGAAAAAACAACTAAAAAAACTATATTCGTGGAATGTCGAAAAAGAAAGCAATGTAGAATACAGTGGAACCTCCCTTATAAGACCTCCCATTATAAGACTCCCTCCCACATAAGACCTACTTCTCTGAGACATTTCCCTTCTTTGTAAGTATTAGAATTACCTCCCTTATAAGACCCTGTACTTTTTCCCAACTTAAGTGTCTTGCTTATTGGATGAAAACGGAGGACAAATACCTTGAAGAAAGGGGTAATGGAACCACGCAAGACAAGCACTCTATCGAACAGCTACATTCCCAAGGGACGAAATATGACGAAAAAAAAATATTTAACTGATTAACAAAAATGACAAATGAACGACAATTTCGAGTTTTCTAACATTGAAATAAACCTTTAATGAAACATTGTATCCCCTACCCGAATACATGTAAAATGTGTCCAAGTTCGTTTTAGTCATTCGGTTAACAAGTATAATTCTGATTGAAAGTCCTCCTGCATTTTGTAGGTGATATACAAACCTTCAATTTCATTTCAGTTAATTGTATTCATAAGTTTTGTTTTTAAGTTTTATAGTTTATCGATGAAAAGAAACGCACACACACACGATAAGACAGAAAAACAATCAAAGAAAAAAACTTTAGTACCTATTCGTAGGTATTAAACAACAATTCTTGGGCCAACCACAACCTTATTCCTGATGCTGAACAGTGAAACAGTCTCAGCAGGAATGCACACAGTGATATGACGAAAGTCGATAATGTACACAACAATAGTTGTATTTTACAAAACAATTTACCAAGAATGTACACGACAGTTTTCCTATTAAGCATAAAAATTTAACCTGAAAATGTGCACGCATGAATATATCCTGCATCATCCCTTCTTATCGTATAGATGAACATTTGTGCATACTTGCGCACTCATACACTGAGAGCAAATACAAATTATGACATGCCTCAAGTGTAACTTGAAAATCCAAGATGTTCACACATATCTGAAATTCATTCCTTCTTATCATATAGATGAACATTTGTACATACTTACACACGCATACACTCTCTGTGAGCAAATACAAATTATTGCATGCCTCAAGCGCAACTTGAAAATCTAAGTTGTTCACACATGTATGAAATTCCTTCCTTATCATATAGATGAACATTTGTACATACTTACACACGCATACACTCTCTGTGAGCAAATACAAATTAATGCATGCCTCAAGCGCAACCTGAAAATCTAAGTTGTCCACACATGTTTGAAATTCGTGTGTTCACATCGCTTAACATTTAAAAAAAAGAAAATTATGTTACTAACTTTCTCTTGTTCTTCCCCACCTGTTTCTGGTATAGTTTCTTCCTGTTGCTGAAAGCATAATGCATGTAATGCAAACAATAATAAAATATAAATTATAATACCATACTCGAGGTCAATCGCAATTCCCAGCAATGTTAAACAAATATCATGTATGAAGTTTCAAAGCACACAGTGATAATCTGAAAAACGTCGATGTCAACAGCAACACTAATATTTTTCAGAAAACACAAAAAGTCCACTCACGAAACGAGTACAATCACGCTATTTTGATAAACCAATGAACATAATTATATAGCCTATGTTGTGCTGAATCTATGTAATTGCCGATTCTGCGGATTCGGCAGTAATTTTGCCTATTCCGCGTAATCGGCAAATCGTTGCCTATTTCACGTATTAAGCAACGATTTGCCGAATCTGTGTAAAGGGTGATTACACGGAACCGGCAGCCGATTACGCGGAATCGGCACTTTTGCCTATTCCGCGTATTCGGTAAGTTTTGAATGACTAAGTATCCCATAATCAAACGTGTCAGTATCATACTCTCTCATCAGTGTTTGTGATGTGATGTAAGATCATTTTTGTGTTACGGTTAAGTGTTTAGAGGATACACAGAAGTTTACACAGAAGTTTGTGATGGGTTGTAAAATCATTTCAAGCTGGGACCAATGTTGAATGGTAAGTGATCATTATGGTTAACTTCACTCTAAAGAGTTACTGTTTACATTAACACTCATCAGACTGAGGTATTAGTTCAGCATGAATTTGTAGCCACAATTTCAATATCATCTGCTGCTGTTTGTTTTTAGAGATGCACTGATCTCAGCTTCAGTTCTTCCGTGACTCGAGATGGAAATGGAGAAGAGTAAAGATAAGGTTCGCATCAGAGATTGAGAAGGCACATACAAGTTTACAATGCAGGTGTCCCTGTACGCATGCGTAACGTGTAGTGGCCTCAACATACCCGGCGCTCTAAATTGTTCAACATAGCTTTGAAATCGTGTTTCATTTGAAAATATCGTATCAAGACTTTACACACGTTCTATACACTGTTCAGCATCACTGTCCTCTTTGTCAATCCACTTCTGATCGTCTAAACAAGACTGAGGACATGCCACACATTGAAAGGTGCTCTATTCGGCTGTAAAAACGCTCTAACAACGCCACAGCACGGTTTAAAAATACTATCGATAAGCACAGACTGCGAACTCTATCACTGTTAACTACCTTTTGTGTCACATTCTTCAAAATACATTCAGCACTCACACATTCATTTCCAAAGACAATCGCAGATCTACCAGCCGGGAAATCATCCGAATCAACCGGCCATTCTGTCTCGTCCACACGTAATTTCTTCGAGAAATACATTCTTGATTTGACATCACCCATACAGATTATAGCTTGAAACATGCAAAGACTTCTTTGGATGACGTCATAGCTTTATAATTCTGTCGAAAGAGATTTCACCGAATGTAGACGACCTTTTACTGAGCTACACAGTGTATTTTTGCAAATTATGACTTAGAGTACAAACAGGTCTGCGCGTTGGTTGGGTACGCGCGTACCCCCCCTGAAATCGTAGAGAAATCACATCATGCTTGCATCATTGTTTGCGTCATGTTGAGGGGTACGCAACCCCCCTTAATACTCTATCTGCTCAATTTATTTTGAAGAAGGTGACACAAAAGGTAAGTAAATATGACAGTCTGCAGTCTGTGTTTATCGATATTAAAAACAACAACAACACGATGTGGCGTTGTTCAGAGCGTTTTTGAATCCGAATAGAGCCCGAAAGGCCCATAGTTCGTGGCAGCATCCGACTCTCCTTTAAAGGCCCATACGTTCGTGGCATAGCTTCCTCTTACATCCGACTCTCCTTTAAAGGCCCATACGTTCGTGGCATAGCTTCCTCTTACATCCGACTCTCCTTTAAAGGCCCATACGTTCGTGGCATAGCTTCCTCTTACATCCGACTCTCCTTTAAAGGCCCATACGTTCTTGGCATAGCTTCCTCTTACATCCGACTCTCCTTTAAAGGCCCATACGTTCTTGGCATAGCTTCCTCTTACATCCGACTCTCCTTTAAAGGCCCATACGTTCTTGTGGCATAGCTTCCTCTTACATCCGACTCTCCTTTAAAGGCCCATACGTTCGTGGCATAGCTTCCTCTTACATCCGACTCTCCTTTAAAGGCCCATACGTTCGTGGCATAGCTTCCTCTTACATCGGCGCAGCACACGGTACAGCCCTGAAGCCAGGAAGCAGAAGCGGTCACGGAAGTTTTTGCCCCAGATGAGGAAATAGATGAAGTTGACGGAGAAGCTGAGAAAGTACAGCAGCTGTACCATGAAAACCACGATCATTTCTGTGGTGGGCGACGACTCGCTGCCGACGCCAGACGCCTTCAACAGCAGGTGACGTAATTTGAACAGATGACTCGGCGCCGTCAGAAGCACGTGCGACACGATGATGACGCACAGGAGACGCGTCACGCGCAACAGCGCGCGCTCTCGACGCGACAGCACGGTACTGTTCAGTGGCGGAGCGTTCCGCGCCTTGCAGGACACGTTGCGCGCGCACGTGGGAATGACGAGAGCGAGGATGACGACGGAAGGCAGCACTGACGTCAAGCTGACGTCAAGGAGGGTGAAAATCTCCACCACGCCTTGGTACTGGGGGTAGGTCTGGCAGTAGGAGGGAAACCGGCCGCCCGTAATGTTGTCGGTGCTGTTACTGGCGTCGTCATCGTTGTTGTTGTTGCCAATGCGGTCGCTGACGATGCCCGTGGTCCAGATGGCGAAATCGTAGAACAAGAAAGCGATGACGTTCAAGAGCAGCACGAGACTGAGCGCCCTGCGGATGGTGCAGAGCCAGGAGGCCTTGTGCAGGAAGAAGTTGATGACGAAGTTCTCCACCGTGATGCACACCACCAGCCACACGGAGACGAAGCCCGAGCAGTAGGTGAGGTAGACCGTGGCCTGACACAGACCCTCCATGTGCATCAGCTTCCAGCCCACCATGTCCGTCCAGGACACGCCCACGGCCAGCAGGAACACCCCGTTGGTGGCGGAGAGGGCGGCCAGGTACACGTTGGTGGACACCCTCCTCATCTTCTCCGACAGGAACACCAGGAACGACATGGAGTTGCCCAGGATGCCCGACAGGAAGATGACAGGCAGGAAGTACACCATCAGGATCGTGGCCGCCTTGTTCAGCTCGCTAGGGGGCGCCGCGTGTTGGGAAGACCGATCGGTATCGGCGTCGTTTGTGACGTTGGTTGTGACGCCATTAGTTGTGAAGTCACTGAGACCGGAACTCTTGTTGTTGACTGGGGTGGTAAACATGGTAGTCATCATGATGTTGTGGAGTTCAATCAACTCTCGATTTCCTTTATGACTTATCAGTTGTAATCATCTGCTAATCGGACTCCTGTTGTTGATTCCTTCGTTACCTACTGGTAGGTGGTTTGTTTACTGTCTGTCCAGCTAAAAGAGACCAGTCACACCAAAGCTAAGGTACATCGTTTCAGAATAAAGCTAGCCAGACTGTCGTCCCACGCCATGTTTGTATAACTTGGCCATAATTGTTCCCGTGGAAATGAAAGACAAAGAACTCTAACGAACTAATCTACTGCTTCCTTTCGATGACCACCAGTGAGAGACACGCCCGGATACGGAAAATACAACATTTGAGGTTGTTCACTCCTCAGGGTTAGTGGCCTGGTTTCTGTGCAGGAACTAAACAAGTGATGATGTACGAACAGTTATGTTTGGTCTTAAGCTTAAATTATATTATTTTTAAAAAGATAACGCGATCAAACAGAACAGCGGCGACGCTGGGTCTCACTAATGGGCTATTGTTTTTTTGTTTTTTTCTGTCTCAGTAAATTTAGGGAAAATGATGTTCAACAAATTTGATAGAACTGACTCAGCCATTATTATTCCCGTGGAAATTAAAGACAAAGAACTCTAACGAACTAGTCTAGTGTTCCCTCGTTCGATGACCGCTAATGAGAGAAAGTACAAAATATGGCTCAGACAGCAAAACATGTTTTTAAATAAATTTTAAAAAACCCGTTATTCTGACTTTCCTTCACAGACTGTATATATACATAAACTAGAATAGCAGCTGTCTAATGTAGCCTTGATTATTCAAACTATAGGGTTGTCTCTCTTTTTTGTTATTTTCTGTTGCTTTTTTTCTGTCTTGCCACGCAGTTTGTTTTAGTAATGACTTTTGTTTTTTAAAGAACGCCTTGCTATCTTACTCGAGTCCACAGTAAAACAAACAAACAAACAAAACACTGTCATGAAGACACCACGAACAAGTCTAGTATTTAAATCGGAAACTATTATCCCCCCAAAAAACAAAGTCTTGATTGAGGGACGCTCTTCTATGGAGATCTGCTGTCTAGCTTTGTTTATAATCTTGTTTTTACTAACATTAAAAACGTTCAGCACCAATGTGCAAACATTTCTGATTAATTTATGTTATCTGTATCCGCAATGGTAAAATAATAACGAATTTTACAACTTTAGAAGAAAACGCATTCTGAAAGTGTCAGGGAATGTGGAGAATGGATTGGATATTCAGAGATTCACGGGAGAACAGGCTGCAACAACCAGGCATCCGCTCAGGCTTGAGGGTTCTGGACAGGACACCCCCTCCCGTGACTGTTGCACAAAACCAGGCCTGTATTTCTCTGTAGCGGGGACCTGCAACACACAGGGAAAGGCATGGACACATTATGAACACAGGTTGTACAGATGTTGGGGGTCAAAATGACATATTCTTTATGGTATGTATTTTTCTTTTGGTGGTAGGAAGATGAGAGATTCTCCCAAGAAAAAGTCTGAAGGGATGTGTTTGAGATTAAAGAGAAGAAAAGAGGAGAGAGAGAGAGAGAGAGAGAGAGAGAGAGAGAGAGAGAGAGAGAGAGAGAGAGAGAGAGAGAGAGAGAGAGAGAGAGAGAGAGAGAGCAATGAACAATGAACAATATTTTACTGAACTGGGCCATTTGCCCATGTCAAAGGGGACAGCGGGGTAGGGTCATCAGCAAATATGAAAATAAATAGAAAATACAATTAAACAAGTACATGTAATTCAAGCTTTCAAAACAAGTACGCGAGGTAGAAAAGAAAAGAAAACCAGCAAGATTTGTCAAGGAAAAAGCAGATCATCGTTAATTTTGCATATCCAAGACTTACTTATACCAACAAGTACACCATCATCAATGCATCCACCTCCATCACCATCATACTCACTCACACACACACACACGCGCGCGCATGCACGCACACGCACGCGCACGCACACACACACACACACACACACACACACACACACACACACACACTTACAGATAGAGAGAGGGGGGGGGAGAGAGAGGGGGGGGAGAGAGAGAGAGAGAGAGAGAGAGAGAGAGAGAGAGAGAGAAGAGAGAGAGAGAGAGAGAGAGAGAGAGAGAGAGAGAGAGAGAGAGAGAGAGAGAGAGAGAGAGAGAGAGAGAGAGAGAGAGAGAGAGAGAGAGAGAGAGAGAGAGAGAGAGAGAGAGAGAGAGGAGAGAGAGAGAGAGAGAGAGAGAGAGAGAGAGAGAGAGAGAGAGAGAGAGAGAGAGAGAGAGAGAGAGAGAGAGAGAGAGAGAGAGAGAGAGAGAGAGAGAGAGAGAGAGAGAGAGAGAGAGAGAGAGAGAGAGAGAGAGAGAGAGAACGAACGAACGAACGAACGAAACTTTTTTATTGAGGGAAAAAGAGTAAGCACACATTGGGCTTTTTTACATCTTGCCCTCAATAAAACATGCAAGAAAATCAATATATTCAACACAAAAATAATGAAGCATGCAAAAATAATCTTCGAACAATTATCCATGAAGAAGAAAAAATAGATGCGACAACAAAACCGTCAGTCTCTCCCCCCCCCTTCCCCTCTCTCTCTCACACACAAAAGGAGAGAGAGAGAGAGAGAGAGAGAGAGAGAGAGAGAGAGAGAGAGAGAGAGAGAGAGAGAGAGAGAGAGAGAGAGAGAGAGAGAGAGAGAGAGAGAGAGAGAGAGAGAGAGGAAAGATGACACATTAAATAAGGTAAATACAAAACTTGTTAATAATTTAACACTAACAATGTAGATAATATGCATACATGTCAACATATCAAAAGTGGAAACATATTTGAAACTAAGAATGGGGTTAAGCAACATTGCTTGTATGCTTAAACATAAGATACTTATGGTACTCTTTTTTTTAAGACATTAATGCCCGAGTACACATTAAAGGAAGATGAAATAGTATTCCACAAGCAGCCACCTGAATATACAACTCTTGGAAGAGGTTTTTTTTTTTTTTAAACACATTACGGACAAGGTTAATTTAAAATTTATTTTTTAATGTTGGAGGAGCATTATCGGACATTAATCTTAACATAAAAATTGCTTTGTTGTACACAAGCTTCCATTTTAGAGGTAGAATTTCTAAACGCTGATAATCAGTAAGTGTAAGGGCATAGGATTTCAAAAGGA
>CM065681.1:19770070-19782570 GCA_017654935.2 Phymorhynchus buccinoides | reverse complement strand
ATACCACCAGTATTAGGCCTGATTTGACAATGCCTCCACGACGAAAATTGAGCGAGTTGGATAGGGGACGAGCTGTTGCATGGTTCCAAGATGGTGTTCCCAAGCGAGAAGTGGCCAGGCGACTTCAGGTGTCCATCTCGGTCATTGTCAGACTGATTCAACGCTTCACAGCCACTGGGAGGGTCCATGAAAGACGCAGATCTGGTCGACCGAAGAAGACAACTCCACGTGAAGATCGTCTCATTGAACAGACAAGCCCTGCAGACAAGAACAGCCTAAACCAGCATCATTCGAAGGCAGCTGAGGGTGGCTACTAACATCAACATCAGCCAGCAGACCATACGGAACCGCCTTCATGGGTTTAACCTCCGTTCTCGTCGCCCAGCTGTACGGCCACGCTTAACTCCAGCCCATAGGGCAGCACGCCGCGCCTTCTGCAGACGTCACGTGAGGTGGACACGTCAGCAATGGTCCCAGGTCCTGTTCAGTGATGAATCACGCTTCACCCTGAACCACAACGACGGCCGACTGAGGGTCTGGAGGCGCCCAGGGGAACGCTTTATTGACGCCACTGTCCAAGAAAAGGTGGCCTTTGGTGGAGGTTCTGTAATGGTCTGGGGGCAGACTTCAGCCTTCACCACAGAACACCCTTGTATCATGTACAGGGTAACCTGACTGGCCTCCGATACCGGGATGAGATCCTTCGACCGCTGGCTGTGCCTACACTGCAGCAGATGGGACCGCCGGCTGTCTACCAGGATGACAACGCTCGCCCCCACAGGGCAAGGGTGGTCAACGACTTCCTGCAGCAGTCTGGAGTCAACAGAATGGAGTGGCCAGCATGCAGTCCCGATCTCAACCCGATTGAGAACCTCTGGGATGAGCTGGATCGCAAAGTGAGGAGCAACCACCCCCCTCCCAGGGATGCCCAGCACCTCTACCAGATGCTGCAGGCTGAGTGGCAGGCGCTTCCACAGAGGATCTTCACCACCCTGGTCAACTCCATGAGGACTCGCTGCGTCGAGTGCCAGAACAGCCATGGCGGATACACGCATTACTGAACTTTTGGGAGCATCAGAATGCCCTGTCTTGTGATTTCAATGACTTTGGGAAATCAGATTTCGATACGTACCCACTTTGATCAAATGTACAGACCAAACGATTGCTCGAAATTGAAGGCAATTGTAGATCGTTATCACTAAAGCATTGAATTTTTATGTGTGGCCAAAATTCAACGCATTGGCTTTGTTATTTGGAAAGTTATGAATTAGTTTGCAAGTGATCCTTAACTTTTTGTGGATAGCTTATAATACCGACTCCATTTCCCCAAATATCTCTGGAAAAACCGTAAGCCAAGGTTCCATGTATGCGAACAAAGACACTTCGGTGCAACCGATGCTTAACTTCTCATGACACACGCGAATCTTACCCAACCCAGCCGCTTTTTATTCCTGCCCCTTTCCCTCTCCCGCCCCCCCCCCCCCCCCTATATCTAGATCCCTTCTTCGGAAAGCATAAGTCAGCATACCTGCATAATTATTAAGCTAGAAAATGGAAAGTGGTGATCATGAGAAGAAAACGTATGACTCGAGTTTGAAACTCGTAATTTCTGATCTGATGTATTTAAGCATCATGATCAGTCCCCACTGAAATCGGCAGCATGTTAATATTTCGGTATCATTAAAGATACATAATATATAAAACAAATACAAGCAAATTAAACAGTCAAGCAAACCCGCCAAGCGAAGCCAAAACAAACAAAGAAGACTGATGCCGAAAACGATGGCGAAAATCTCACCAAATAGAAATTGTTCGGAAATAATTAAGGGGAGTAATTTCATGGTATATGGGAGTGATCTTGCCTAATTCAATCGGTCAAACAGGGGAAATCACGTCAGCAACCCTAACCTTTCTCTCGTAGCCTATCGACTCGTGTGTTTGAGCAGACATACAGCACTTAGAACACCGTGCGTCATTCTAAAAAAAAAAAGTTATTTATATTGCTACGTCACATTTGGCAAGTTTTATCAGTGTGTGGCCACTGGCCACCCCTAATTTTTCAACAAAAAAATGTTTGCAAGTCGCTGACTCGCATCCTGCGGTTTCAAGCTTCGACGCCATTGTTGCATTGTTGCTATGTTATTTGACCGAATAGGCCAAATGGAGGTAAACAACTCCAATTTTCACGAAGTGCTCTCCCCTAGTTTTTTTTAAACCCTAAAGAGCTTAGGCCGAGAAACAACTAAAAGGAAGAAGCACGGCCTTCTGGAACAAATGCCGGGGAAGTTAGCATGGCTAGTACCATATACATCAATTAGCGTAAACAGCCAACTGTATTGACAGTGGTTATTTTCCCCCTTCTAATCTGCATGTTACTACCCGTGATTACTGTTTAAGAAGCACTCGCGATTACCGCACCGGGTGTAGTCTTCCGCATGCACACAGAGATGATTAACGCCCCCTTAAGTAGATCGTGATGTCTTATCTACTGCAACGAACGGTGATTTGTTTTCCCCCAGCCAATGGCCATGCCTCACAATAAGAATACATTTGACAAAGTACAGTAGTGCTATACGCGTACGGTTCAATTAAGCATGGTGGCCAGGACTGTTTATCAGGGCCTGTATTCACATTGAGATAGCATGAGACTTAGCATCATGCTAACTTAGAAGCTCTTCCAAAAGTCCTATTAAATCCTATAGGACTTTTGGAAGAGCTTCTAAGTTAGCATGATGCTAAGTCTCATGCTATCTCAATGTGAATACATGCTGTATTCACTTGAGAAGCATGAGACTTCCAACTTAGAAGCTCTTCTCCTATTAAATCCTATAGGACATTGGAAGAGCTTCTAAGTTAGCATCATGCTAAGTCTCATGCTATCTCAATGTGAATACAGGCCCAGGTTTACTCATGGGGTTTTCCTACAATTTCTGCAGCTGAGTGTGTGTGTGTGTGTGTGTGTGTGTGTGTGTCTGTGTGTGTGTGTGTCTGTCTTTCGAGGCTGTAGAAGTTGTTCTTAGCATGTCTGGTCAATCTGTTGTCTTCTCCTGTATCTATCGCCCTCCCCCTAGCAGAACTAACAATCTCACCGATTCAATGTTTCATCCCGAATTTGAAGCCCTCCTTGACTCCTATTCTCTGAACCGCAGTCCTCTTATTGTGCTAGGTGATTTTAATTTTCACTTCGACAACCAACAGTCCTCTCACACAAAGCGTCTCTGCCTCTCACTTGCTAACCACTCCCTCTCTCAGCTTGTAACTGAGCCTACACACAACAAGGGCCACATCATTGACTGGCTAATCGCGCGTGATTCCGACCAACTTGTTTCATCAGTGTCAGTGTCTAAGATCCTTTCCTCTGACCATTTTGCCGTCCTCGCCAGTCTTAATCTTTCCAAAACTCCCAGAAATAAACGTACGGTCACGCGCCGTAATCTCAAGTCTATAGATATTCATACTTTTAGTTCAGAGGCAACAGAACTCCTTTCTAACGTGAGTATTTCCGACGACCCTGCCTCGACTTTTAATTCTACTATGAGTAACTTGCTTGATAAACACGCTCCCCCATCCACTCGTGTTGTGCCCGATCGTCCCTGCGCTCCCTGGTACACGCCTGAACTTAGAGTAAGTAAACGCACTAGTCGTAAGGCTGAGCGTCAGTGGCGGGCCTCAAAACTAGAAATACATCGTCAGATATATCAGTTTCTTCGTAACATCATCACTCTTCTTCTGGCCAAGGCAAAAACAAGCTATTTTTCATCTAAAATTCTTGAAGCCAACACAACAAAAATCCTGTTCTCCACCATGTCTGATCTCCTAGGCAACAAGAAAGCAAGTCCTCTGCCATCAAATATCAGTCCTGACAAACTGCCAGAAACCTTTTCCTCCTTCTTCTCCACCAAGATTATCGATCTACGATCAAAAATCGACTCCATGCCTTTTCAACCAACTATTCCAGACCCATCATTCACTGGTGTCCCCCTTCTCTCTTTCAAGCCGGTGTCTGAGACCGAAGTTCTTTCTACTTTGAAAGAAATACATTTTAAATCCTGTGATCTTGACCCCATCCCAGCCTCTCTTTTCTCACAAATCTATCAACACCTTCTGCCATCAATCACCAACATCATCAATTCTTCTTTAGTTTCAGGTGTGTTTCCTTCTGCTTTCAAAACCGCTCTTGTAAGGCCCCTTCTCAAGAAGAACAATCTGGATCCTAATAATCTGAAAAACTACAGACCTGTATCTAACCTCCCTTTTCTCTCCAAACTCCTTGAGAAGACTGTCCTGAAACAACTTAACGATCATCTATCCTCAAACAATCTTCATCATCCTTATCAGTCTGCCTATAGAACCAACCACAGTACAGAAACAGCCCTTGTTCAAATCGTCAATGACCTCTTACTTGCTTCTGATGCTGGTCAAATCTCTCTTTTGACACTTCTTGATCTCTCTGCTGCCTTTGATACCATAGACCACTCCATTCTTCTGTCTCGTCTTGAACATACTTTTGGAATTAAGGGCCCTGCTCTTTCTTGGTTTTCCTCTTACCTTTCTGATCGTTTTCAATCAGTTCTGGTCAATGGTCGTCAGTCTGAACAGGTTAGGCTTTCTTGTGGAGTCCCCCAGGGGTCTGTGCTTGGTCCTGTCTTGTTTACTTTGTATACGTCACCTCTTGCCAATGTCATCGATCAGCACAACATGAAACATCACTTCTATGCAGATGACTCACAACTCCAAAACAGTACAACCCCTGAAGATCTAGATTCCATTCTTACAGAAAGTAACAACTGCTATATTGATATTCAAAATTGGATGGTTCAAAATAAACTTCAATTAAATGGTGAAAAAAACCGAAGCAATGCTTGTAGGGACAAAAAACAAACTAGCCTCTGTTTCCATAGAGTCAATCCAACTGGGTAACAATATCATTCCCCTCTCAGACTCTGTCAAAAACTTAGGTGTCACTTTGGACAATACTCTTTCCATGCAGAGTTTCCTGACTCAGACCTGTCAGTCCTGCTACTATCAAATTCGTTGCATTGGCTATATTCGTAAATACCTCTCAGATGAAGCCACAGCAAAGCTTGTTACTTCCCTCATCCTATCTCGTATTGACTACTGTAATGCTCTCCTTTCTGGCCTATCAGTCTCTTCTCTATCTTGTCTCCAGCGTATTCAAAACACAGCTGCTCGTCTTGTCCTTAGGAAGAAAAAGTTCGATCATGTTAGCCCTCTTCTGCGTTCTTTGCACTGGCTTCCTGTCGCAGACAGAATTGAGTATAAATTAAACACACTTTGCTATAAATCTATTCATAAAGCTGCTCCATCTTACCTCTGTGATAATATTTCCATCTATACGCCAGCTCGCACTTTACGTTCAGTTTCTGACCCTCTTTCTCTCCAGATCCCTAGGTATAAGCTTTCAACTGTTGGTCGGCGCTCTTTTGCTGTCTCAGGACCGACCTCCTGGAACAAACTTCCTCTCTCCCTCCGTCAGCGACCGACTCTCTCTGCTTTCAAAGCTAACCTCAAAACCCACCTGTTCCCCCGTCATTAAAGCTCCTCTCTCTTTATCTTCTCTCTCTTGCCATTAGGTCTGTTTCTGCTATATTCCATTTATGTTATCTGTGTGTGTTCGCGTTGTATTGCGTTTGTGTTTGAATGCGCTTTGAATGCTAACGTGTGTGTGCGCTTTGATTTGATTTCTATCAAGATTCAGCGCCGTATAAATACTGTATGTTGTTGTTGTTGTTGTTGTTTGTGTGTGTGTGTGTGTGTGTGTGTGTGTGTGTGTGTGTGTGTGTGTGTGTGTGTGTGTGTGTGTGTGTGTGTGTGTGTGTGTGTGTGTGTGTGTGTGTGTGTGTGTGTGTGTGTGTGTGTGTGTGTGTGTGTGTGTGTGTGTGTGCGTGCGTGTGCGTGTGTGTGTGTGTGTGTGTGTGTGTGTGTGTGTGTTGCGTGTGCGTGTGCGTGTGCGTGCGTGTGCGTGTGTGTGTGTGTGCAATATACGATGCCCACAAAAAGTTAGGGAACACTTGCAAAACGCACAGTCGTGCTTTTCTTATTGGCTTGTAGCTTTAAAACACTTCGCAACTGGAATGCCAAAGTTGGCAGCTGCATACTTAAGTGGTATGGCCTTACACTGGATGTTTAAAGGTTTTGCGCTTGCTGTTGGTTGCTTTGGAAACGTCGGTCGAAAAGGCGCCCAAATCCACCAAAAGTGTCACAGATTTAGCGCATCAGCATTGTTTCCACAGAGTGAATTGAGCAAAACTGTACTCAGCACATGGTAGTTAGGGACTTTGATAATGAGTACAACTCACAAAATATCCAAATTTTAACCAATGTCATGGTGCGATCAATGGCTGAATAGACGATTTTTTGAACAAAATAGAATAACTTCGTGAAAATTAGAGTTGATCACCTCGACTTACTCGGTCAAAACCATAGCAACCATGGCGGCATAGCGTCGAAGCTTGAAACCGCAGATGCCAGTCAGTGACTTGCATGCCTTTTTATATAGAAAAAAATAGGGGTGGCCAGTGGCAAGAAACTGAGAGAACTTGCAAACTGTGACGTAAAAATATAAATGACATCAATTTTAGAATGACACACTGCGTTCTACATGCTGTGTGTCTCCTCAAACACACGAGGCGAGGGCTGGAGATCTACCTGATGGTAGAGTAACTTCCCCTGTTTGACCGATTGAATAAGGCAAGACCACTCCCACACACCATGAAATTATTCCCCTTAATTATTTCTGAACAATTCCTATCACGATGGTTGCATAGTGAAAAATGAACCTTTCGGATGTAGGGAGAGCCCTGGCATAGCTGATGGAGGGTGTAGCTGTGTTGAAATTGGGTCACCGACTTAAAACTCCCCGATCAGTCATAACCAGGCTGAAACAGTGGTTCCAGACCACCAGCCAAGCCCATGAAAGGCGACAGTCAGGGAGACCCAGAAAGACCACCACACGGGTGAACCAGTACCTTGCCAGGCACACCCTGGCTGACCAGATAACCCTGACCAGCTACATCAGGCGACATATGAGGACAGCAGTAGACCTCAACAGCTCCACTCGGACAGGGTCAAGCCTCCTGCACCAGCTCTACACTCGTCACCCAATATAGCGTCTCAGGCTAACGCCAGATTACAAAGCTGCTCATCAGGGCCGGTGTCGCCATTACGGATGATGGACGCGTCAACAGGGTCATTAGTTCTGGTCACTGACGAGTTTCAGATCACACTGGATCATCCTCATGGACTCATGGAGTCTGGAAAAAGCCAGGCGAACGGTTCCATGAAGACTGCATCAAGCTCGTGACAGCCCATGGCGGGGGTTCCATCATGGTATGGGCAGTCTTCTAGACTCATCTCAGAACCCCACTGTACCACGTTCGAGGAAACATAAAAGCTCAGAGACTCATCAACGAGACCCTGGGCCTTCTTGTTGCGGCAGCACTTTATGTGCATGCACTAGGGATGGGTTCCATGATGACAATGGTCGTACTCACCAGGGTCGTGTCCCAAACAACTGGATCCAGCAGCCAGGAGGGGTACGATTAACTTGGCCAGCATATGCAGTCTGGATCTCAACCCTGAGGAAAACCTTTGAGACCAGCTGAGGTGTCGAGCATGCAAGAACTATCCTCCCCAACAGACACTGGAGCAGGTACTGGATTTGCGCTACCTGGAGTGGCGGGTCATTCCACAGCAACAAACAATGAGGTATGTACACTGCGTGGGATTATACTGCGCAAAGTGCATGTCAAATGTTGGTGGATATATACCAACTTTTGAGTCTTTCTCAACACTCCTAATTGACACTTCCTTGATACTTGTGACATTTTCTAATGTTGTTATTTCCAAAAAGTAGGGTATCTCAGTTTAAAAAGAATACACACAAAAACGTGTCTACTAACCAGATTGCTGTCAGGTTTTGCATGCATGTTGTTCATACATTTCATAAACCGTTGTTAAAATTTCAAGGACGTAGCATTTGTCGTTTTTGAAATATGGATGATTGGGTAAGTGTTCCCTAACTTTCTGTGGGCGGCATAGATTGTGTTTGTTTCTTGACGATGTCGGCGGAGCTATTATATAAATACACGGAAACTAAACACACACACGCACACACACGCGCACATACACATACACACACAAACGCACGCACGCACGAACGCACGCACGCACGCACGCACGCACGCGCACGCACACACACACACATACACACACACACACACACACACACACACACACACACACACACACACACACACACACACACACACACACACACACACACGCGCACGCACGCACGCACGTAGGCACGCACACACATACACACCTTTCTTGTCTAATATTACCTTAAGGAAAACAAATTAAACCAAAGAACAAAGAAAGGGGGAAAAATCAACACAAAAGGTTCTGTTTTTGCAGAGCAATAGTTAGAGATGATAACTTAATTTTAGAAGTCTTACACCTCCTTCCTTTGGAGTGCCCTTCATTGGAGTCTGCTCACTCTGCCATACTGCCGCCGCCCTTGCAGAAACTGAAACTCCGCAACATAGAAACTCAACATAGAAACGTTGTTAAACAACTGTGTATCTTCTTTTTTTTTAGCAATGTAGGTTCGCTTACATGACAATAATACTAAAAGTGAAATGTCTTTTATTAAGTCAATCTTTGTATGAACTTATTGC
Source organism: Phymorhynchus buccinoides (assembly GCA_017654935.2). Lineage (NCBI taxonomy): Eukaryota > Metazoa > Mollusca > Gastropoda > Neogastropoda > Raphitomidae > Phymorhynchus > Phymorhynchus buccinoides. The sequence continues at coordinate 19,773,868 of CM065681.1, read as the reverse complement.
TTTTTACGTGATACCCCAATTAATGTCACAAACCAAACCCAAATCTGTTTCATAACTAGAATTATATTTGTTACTGAAGAACAGACAAGCAGACAGACAGACAGACGGGAAGACAAACAAACAAACAAAAAGTAAGAGCTAACAGTGGTAAAACAAAGGTAAGAACTAACAGCGAAAAACAAAGGAAAAGAAGAAATAGAGAGAAAGAAAAAACAACATCTAACGTCAACTTCAAATACTGCTGAGCCACCTCAATCGACTCAAAATCACCCATACCGATGAATGTCCATGTGGTTCAGGATCCCAGACCCCTGAACACACAGTACAACACTGCCCAACACATGATGCTCTACGACGGGGGTGGGGTGGGGGGGGGGGGTGGAGCTGCAGGTGCAGCTTTGGGGCAGCCTCACCGACCTGGAGAAGACAGTGGACTTCGTTATGGCGACCAATTTGAAAGTCTGACGCTGCCAGCTACATCGACCGCTGCCACCGAGAGTGTGAGATTATCGTCCAATTGGTCGCAGACCCTTATGGACATTCTTCGTGAAGACTGGTCGGTCTTCTCGGGATGAAGACGATACAATGGCGATGGGTGTCTGGTTGGTGGAGAAGCGGATCGGTGCAGCGTACTGCTTTCGTTGGGCTCGTGAGATAAGAGTCTGTATCTTGTTTGTTTTTTGTCTCTGTTTGACTTGATGGCTCCCCGGCTGGCATGTTCTCTCTCCCAGGCTTAGCTTCCACTGGCTCATCTTCAAGGTTTCTCTTTTCAGTACCACCCCCCAGTGTATAATATGGATCCACGTGATCCAATGGGGGAGCTCAGTTCAGGTAGAACACCCTTGCTGAACCATCCCCCGGCCACCCAGGCCAGAGGACAGGTGTTAATTCCTTGGGTTACTTTGGCCTACGAGAGTAGCCTGGGATACCCTTAGTCTTTTTCGGCGTAGGGCTTAACCCTGATCGATTTATCGAGGTGGGTGACAGCTAGAACCAGCCGTCGAAGCCACTCGAAATGAGGCTATCGGTCAGGAATTTAATTGGCTCGATCCCTAAGGAGGGGTGAGGCATAAGAAAGTCATAAGCTTTGAGGCCGTGGGTGTGCCTGTACACCCAGAGGGGTGACATAGTGTCAGCCAGTGCTGGGCACTCTGTCAGGAGGTGGTCCAGTGAGGTGTCAGCTCCACACTCACATGTATTGCCGAGGAGGGCAGCCGTTCGGCAGTTGGTTCTGAGTCGCATCAGTAACCATAGGTTCTTTCGGGGTAGATTCGGTATTCTTGGTTTGCCTATGTCTGGGCGGTGGAGGTGGCCGTGGGACTGGCAATAATCCTTCATGTAGTCAATTCGGGCTTTGTGGACATAGGTGCGTACCCTGTTCACGACTTCGGTTTGGGATAGCTTCAGATCGAGAGGCGTTCCGATCTTTGTTGCCGACTTTGCAGCTCTGTCTGCTAAGTCGTTACCCTTTATTCCCGAGTGGGAGGGGAGCCACATGAGTGTCAGGTCTGTTCCTTTGCAGATGATTTGGTGTGCCAGAAATTTGATTGCCATCTGCAGTTCCAGTCTGGATTTTGTACCTGCCTTTTGTAGGGCTTGGAGTGAGGATTTTGAGTCTGACAGTATGATGACTGCTCTGGGGGGCTGCGGCATATCGTTCACAGTGTTGCATGCCATGAGGATGGCTAGCAGTTCAGCTGTGAAGATACTGACTCCTTTGTTCAGGTGGAACGTTTTGGTGATTCCCAGGTCCGGGATCACAAAGGCACTTCCAACTTCTCCATCTTGCAGGACCGAGCCGTCCGTGTAGATTTGGAGATGGTGTTGGTATTGTTCGTGTACCATGGCCTTGGCGGTGGCAGCCAGTCGCAGTGGGTCTGACTTTTTTGTGGATCCTGAACCTATAGATGTGATTATCCATGTTTTTTCCATTTCCCAGGGAGGGTAGGGTGAGATAGGGATTGGTACCGCTATCTCTGGGTCTATTTGGCAGTTTTCCCATGTCTTCTGCATGGGATCGGAAGGGTTTCATCCGATTGTACTTTATCGGTTTGGTATCTTTTTTGTGCTGCAGGAAGGCGGCTTGCCTTTTCCTGTTGTCCGCATGTAGGACTGCCTTGACAGCATTTGGTACTATCGAGGTGCGGATTTCAAAGTTGGCACATCTTCGGCGACATTCCTCGCGGATTGGGAGCCACCCTGCTTCCTGGTAGACCAGAGCATTGTTCGCATGCTTAGGTAGTCCCAGGGCGTGTTTGAGGGCAGCCATTTCTATTATTTCTAGCTGTTTCCAGCTTGAGTCGGTGGCGTTGAAAAAGGCCTCGTGTCCGTATGTTAGTTTGGAGCGGACGAGTGCGTTTGTGAGTTGCACTAGGTTTGCGGGCGTGGCCCAAGATTCTCTGCTGAGAAACTTGATGTAGCTGACAGCTCTTCCGGCGTTGGCAGTTAGGTTTTTGACATGGGTTGTCCATGTTAGGTCTTTAGTGATGGTAACTCCCAGGAATTTGACTTGGTCACTGGGTTTGATGGTGTGTCCATCGAGGGTTATCGATTCAGTGGTTTTCCGTTGTGTCATTTTGGGTTGGAAAACCATGAAAACTGTCTTTTCGGCGGACAGTTGGAATCCGTTTGCTTCCATGTATGCAATAGTGGTTTTCACACTCCTTTGGAGGAATTCTAGTTTGTCACGTTCGAAAAAGGCCACATCGGTTCATATGGCCAGGTCATCGGCGTATAGCGCGATGTTGAGTTTGTAGTCTTTTAGTTTTCCCTTCAAGGTGTAGGTAACATTTTGGTCGATGTTACTTTGGATCACTTTATCCAGATCATGTAGCATGATGCTGAATAGTAGTGGGGCGATGACACTGCCCTGAGGTACTCCCATGTCTAGGGTGTGTGTCTCTGAGCCAACTTTGACCGCCATTTGCCTATTTGCCAGGAAGGTCTGGACAAAGTGGTAGAGTCGACCATTGATGCCGAGCTTTTGCATCTTGTCTAGTAGTTTGGCGTGCCAAACAGAGTCAAATGCCTTTTTAATGTCAAAGAAGGCAGCGAGTTTTTTTTGTGGTTTTTCTGAAACCATTTTTTGATGTGTTCAACAAGGCCCATCACGTGCTCAATGCAGTTTCTGCCTTTGCGGAAGCCGGCTTGACATATTGGGAGTATGTCATGTTTTGCCAGATGGTACTCAAGCCTTTCTTTGACAACTCTCTCGTACACCTTGCCAAGGTGGGGGGTCAGAGCAATGGGCCTGTAGCTGGCAGTGAACTGACAGGTACAATGATCGAAGAGCCCAAGCCCCGAGCAGATCCGATCCCTGCCGAAACGGAAAACAAACAACTCTGTAAAGAAAACAAAGATCTCCGGGAGCGACTCAGACGCCTAGAGGAAAACCGAACCTCTGCAACGCCTGCAGAGGAGGGCACAAAAGACATCTGTGTCCTGCTCACCCAACTACTGACACTTATCGGCGGTGACAAGCTACAGGGCTTCCTGAGCTTACTCACCACCCTGGCCGCTGGAAAAGGACTGCAAAATGGAGACACACCCCAATAAAAAGACACAGAAAAGGAAGCAAAGGCTGTCTGTGCTACAATGGAACTGCAGAACTAGGGGAAGACGGGGTAAAAAGCGCATGGGCGGGTAAGAAGCCCACCCCAATTATCTCATGAAATGAAGCAAATTTCAGTCTCATTTTGCCCATGAGACGAGCGTTAATGTCTAACATTCGTCTCATGGGCAAATTTGACTGAAATTTTCTTTATTTCATGAGATAATTGGGGTGGGCTTCTTACCCGC
>CM065681.1:19762570-19765070 GCA_017654935.2 Phymorhynchus buccinoides | reverse complement strand
ATTCGTACCTTTTGAAGAAAAAAGTATTAAGTGTCCCCTATGTGTCTGGTACTCAGTTTCCTGGTCTCTGCAATGCCCCCAGACAACACAAAATAGGCCATTCTAGTGTGAGAGGAACTAGTAAAAGAAAAAGGTAAAGATGTGCCACCCCCCATGCATTTCTCGGTTAATTGTATTTTTCCGTTTTTGCCTTTCTTACCATACATAAAGCTGTATTTTAGGAACATTTTTAGCTAATTACCTTTTTGGAATACTAACCTTAACCCTAACCCTAGCCCTAAACCTAACCCTACCCCCCACTATGTACTGCAGTACACCGCGATTTGTCACAGTTGTGGTTCGTTGCGTTTTTCCGTCTTATACGGTGGGGGGTAGGGTTAGGGTTAGGGCTAGGGTTAGGGTTAGGGTTAGTATTCCAAAAAGGTTATTAGCTAAAAATGTTCCTAAAATACAGCTTTATGTATGGTAAGAAAGGCAATAACGGAAAAATACAATTAACCGAGATAGGTAGGGGGGGGGTGGCACATCTTGACCTTTACCAGAAAATGGTTTAAAAGTGTTTCTGAGCAATATGCAAAAACACAGGCCAACAAGCAAAAACACACAGATAATAGTACATGAATGAAAAGCCAGAATGTGGAAGAGAGTAACAGATTAGAAGAAGCTGCAAATTCAGAAATTTAAAAAACCCAAAGAGGAGGATTATGAACTTTTTCAGCTAATTATCTTTGTTCAATAATGAATTGCAGTCATGACACCGCGCCATTTGTCACAGTCGTGTTTCATTGCGTTTTCCCGTCTTATAGCGGGGTAGGGTTAGGGTTAGGGTTAGGGTTAGGATTAGGGTTAGTATTCCAAAAAGGTAATTAGCTCAAAAGGTTAATAAAATACAGCTTTATGTTTGGTAAGAAAGGCAAAAATGGACAAATGGAATTAACCGAGAAATGCAGGGTGGGCTTAACCTTTACCGGAATTTTTATAATGCTCAATATGGTACAACATGACAAAGATCTGCCCGATTGTAGCATTTTCAGATTTTCATGTTTCAGTCCCATTATTATCTCTATTAGTAGCGGAGGAAGCGGGAATAATAATAATAATAATAACAATAATAATAATAATAATAATAATAATGATAATGATAATAATAACAATAACAATAACAATACTACTACTACTACTACTACTACTACTACTACTACTACTACTACTACTACTACTACTACTAATAATAATAATAATAATAATAATAATAATGATAATAATAATGTAAATTTAGGACACACTTACCTCCTGACAAATCTTGGAGCTCAAGGCGTTTACAATAACAAATGGTTAATAGTTAAAAGTAGTAATATTACTAATAAAAGGCTTCATTAAAGCGTCATAAAGTATTTACATATAGCACTCAATTCATACATCGACACATGAACACGCACGCACAGACATAATCAATTATCTACGCATCACCCACCTGCACAGAAAAAGAACACACATATAAACACCTATACATGCGCACGCACATACACGCGCATGCATCACACACACAAACGTAATATTTCACTGCCCTCACCCCTCGTCTCACCCCCCCCCCCCCATCACACACACACACCACCTACCCCCCCCCCCCACACACACACACACACCACCTCCCTCACACACACACACACTCAACAACAACACCTTCACACACACACACACAACACGCACGCACGCACACGCACGTGCACACACGCGCACGCGCGCGCTCACACACACACACACACACACACGTCATGCAAGGTGCCCAGTCATACACAAGCACGCCCAACACATACAAAAAGCAAGAAGGGGCCAACGCCATTAGGAGCATGTAGAACTTTTCAGGGATTACAGTTAGACTGGAAGGTAGTTGTGATAAGCTTTTCTTAAAAGATGTGTTTTTAACCCTTTCATTGCTACTGTCGCCTCTTGGCACCACAATGATTTAACACCCATGTCACTGAAAGGCATCGAATGAGGGTCTGGTATCCAGTGACCTTATGTTCTTCATTTTGGGAGGTAAGGATAGGCCCTATTTTATGCATGTCACAGAGGAATCCCCAATATTGCAGACCAAATATTCTCTCTAACCGGGTAAGTTTAATGGTACATTTTGGCTGAGGAATGGCTAGCGTTGAAAGGGTTAAAAAGAGGATTTGAATTCTGAGAGTGTGGAAGCATTACGGATTGAATAGAAAGAATGTCAGGTTTTCCTTTAGACTGACAATGATTCAGTGTGTAAGGGGTGCTAAATTTTAGCGCTTTTGTTTTCTGCAGAGCGCTCTAGTTTGGCAACGTGACTCGGTTATTGACTACCCTTTTAATTACCCCACGGTCATTTTTTTAATTTATATCCTACTCCTTCCCGTATTTTTTTGTTTTTGTTATATTGTTATTTAAAATAACATTTATCAAACGCTAATCGCATTTTGCCTTGAAATATTGCTTTTGGCTTCACCTCGTAGACAGCGTGTTTGCT
>CM065681.1:19750070-19760070 GCA_017654935.2 Phymorhynchus buccinoides | reverse complement strand
TAAAATTTGGCTAACAAATTGACTTGCATAAAAAAAATTCAGGAACATAAATTTTTGTTTATACCCTGGTTGGTTTGTTAGAGCCCGTCGTACATGGCGAAAGCCGATACGCGACGTTGAAACTGAAAAACTTTATTTAACAAGGATGAAGATGCGACAATTTTGGAGAGAGAGAGACAGACCGAGAGAGAGTGAGTTAGGAGGTTTGTGGAGAGAGAAGAGAGCCACAGACAAAACTCAATCAGAGAGAAGAGAGAGACAGCAGAACAAGAGACACAACAGAGAACAAAGAAAGAACTGGGAGACTGAGAGATAACTTCAAACTGAGACCCCCCCCACACATAAACAAAACAAAGAGAAACCAAGAACGTACAAAGAGAACACCAAGAATGTGTCTATGTCAGTTAAAAAGATGACTCCATAGCACGCATACCCAAAGGAGAAATGTGTCGTGTGCTAAGGTTTAAACAGAACTCTTTAAGCCACATAGGGGAACATTTGTTTTTGTTAGCAACATTTTGTGAAAACTGACAAGCTAAAAAACAACAACAACAACAACAACGGAAAGCTGACATTGTTTGTGACATATAGTTAAGACGAAGTAAGAAGAAAAAGATAAGGGGGAAGTTAATTGTGTTAGCAACACATAGTTAAAACAGGCGCGAAATCGCAATAGTTTGTGGCACGCGGTCTATTTTTACCACTCCAATCATGAGTTAGCTCCCCTGGCTTTTCAATAATTTTAATCTGTAAACCAGAATGTTATCTCTGCACCATTTCGTAACTTTTTATATCTTTTGGAAAACATTTAAAACTATGTATCCTACTTATAGTCATCAAAAGAAGCACCGCATACTCGTCGTGTCTGTTGTAGTGTCTGTATTACGTATGTTTATTATTTTGTACGCTTTTAAAATACATAATTTTAAAGAGCGGCCAGAAGTGTAGCCTCGATTTGAAGTGCATGTTCAAATTCTGATCGCTTCTCGGCCTTTTGGCTAAGACAGTGATTCAGGAACATAAATTTTTGTTTATATCCTGGTTGGTTTGTTCAGCCCGTCGTACATGGCGAAAGCCGATACGCGACGTTAAACTGAACTTCCATTTGAAGTGCGACAATTTTGGACCGACCGACCGACCGACTTACAAAGTGAGTTATAGGTTTGTGGCTTGAGCCACAAACAAAAATCAATCAGAAAAACAAACAGCAAACAATCACACAACAAAACAAAGAAACAACTGGGGACTGAAGATAACTTCAAACTGGAAAAAAACCCCACATAAACAAAACAAATAAACCAATTACGTACAAACAAACACAAAGCTGTCACCGACGATAAATAAGAACTAAAAGATGCAGTCTAAACATTGACACGCGAGGTGAGGACAGTATTGAACTTCTTATTATTATTATTATTCGATCGCTCAGACAGTTTCCCGTCAATTATGAGCGTAGATGCGTCATGCTGCCGTTACGCGCCTAGCTAAGAAATAGTTCGACCCAGCAAGTCCGACTTTGGCTGGAGGAAATATTTTTGAAACTGTTTCTTGAAAAAAAGGCAGGAGAATGGACCGGTAAGGCAGAAAGATAGTAGATGACAGTAAGCAAAGGGAAAAGGCAGAGTCAAAGAGAGTGACAGATTAGAGGAAGCTACAAGCACAGAACTTCCAGAAGGTGGGGGAATTATTTATACAAAAGACCCCCCCGGAATATTGAACTTGAAACCTTAGGTGAACATGGAGAGAAATAAAAAGATGAAAAAATTGACTGCAGTACCTTTTGGAGCAACGTAAGAATGGTGTGTAGAGAAAACAAGGTACCTGTGAAAGAGAAAACTCCAACGGTTCGTACCTTAGGCACTTAGTCATGAAGTGAAGACAGAAAACAAAGTTGACAGGTTGTAGATCTTCCTCTTGTGAGTATAGTTCACAATCAGTCCAAAGGTCAGTGGGAAAGAAATAGAGGGAGTAGCGGAAAAAAAAGTGCGATTACAGTTGATGAGGGTAGAAGCCAACTGAGCAAAAGGGTACAGGGGGGAGAGGGGTAGAGGGGGAGGGCGGGAATGGGGGGGGGGGAGAAAGGGGTGAATAAGGCTGTTGGAGAGGCAGAGGGAAAGGGAGGAGTGGGGGGTGTTGGACAAAAAACAGCATTGGGGAGTAGGGGGGTGAAGGGGGGATGGGGATGGGGGTTGATGAGATGGAACAATGTTTATTCCCAATGTCAGGGACTAAACATTGTTCCATCTCATCAACCCCCATCCCCTGACATCCATAGAAAAGACAGAGAGAGTTATGGAGGTAGAAGTGTGTGTGTGTGTGTGTGCGTGCGTGTGCGTGCGTGCGTGCGTGCGTGCGTGTGTGTGTGTGTGTGTGTGTGTGTGTGTGTGTGTGTGTGTGTGTGTGTGTGTGAAGTGGTGGGAGAGTGTGAATTTAATAATAATAATAATAATAATAATAATAATAATAACAATAATTTTATTTCATATAGCGCTAAAATCCATACAGTAGTATGCTCGATGTGCTTTTCAAAGGCATCATAAAAAATCAACATTAAAAAAGCATGCACTAAAATCAACAAGATAGTCATACTACCAACAGTAACAAACCACCGAACAATTTCACATTTCTTTATAGTTCGTTGCAGCATTAAGCGTCGATAGTCCCTGATCACCTCCACCCACCCCCTGCCCCACATCTTCCAAGAAAAAAAGACTAACTGAAACAACAGCTGACGTAAAAATTCGCGCTAAATAGCACGCGCTTTTGAGCTGTGCGCGCTAATTGCCGGCTCCGGTTTCTTGTTCGCGTATTTCAAATCGTGTCTGCTAAAGCCGTGTAATTTCCTGTCGCCATATTGGGATACAGACTCCCCACAAGTCACCGAACAACTTCATATTTCTTTATAGCTCGTTGCAGCATTAAAGTGTCGATAGTCCCTGATCACCTCCACCCACCCCCTCATCTTCCTTATCTCCCCCTCCCCAAGGAAAACAAAGAGACGAATTGAAACAACAGCTGCCGTGAGGTGAACCGGTTTGTTGTTCGCGTGTTTCAAATTGTGTCTGCTAAAGCCGTGTAATTTCCTGTCGCCATATTGGAATACAGACTCTCCTTGTCCGGCCACATGAAACAAAAGCTTTGTCAGCTTCTTCTGTAACCCTCAATACAGATGATTTTGACCCGACTTGACTTGACAAACGTACTGCTCACAACAATGTAGTTGGGTTTTCCTTTTAAATTTATCAGCAACCACTTAGAGTTGGACAAATAGTTTCATACATTGTTAGGACGAGTCAATCTGATAACTTTTACACAAAACTCATATTGATTTCGGTTGCACGTTCTGCTTACACGACGTGCATAACGATTATATCACTGTTTCGAAATGAAAACGGAAGTAAAAGACGAGTTGTGTGCCCGTTAGTACACTTAGTTCCGGTTAGGAAATGCTGTAAACACGGCATGGCTGCTCCGTTATTGAAATAGAGGGGTGTTTAATTGCTCAGTTATCAGTTTGTAGATTTAATAATATTAAGTCCTGTTTCATGTTTCTTTCTTAAAGTGTTTACATTCGTTGACTATAAACAGTTATGTTCTTATTTGTTTACTTGATACGACCACATTAATACCCTAAGACTTGAAGACAAGAACAAAATATAGTTGTTGTTTAAGGTAGGTAACTTCCATTTTTTAATTCTAATTTTGAACCGGAACTACCCCAAACCGACTTCAAGACGAGACAGTAGGGAAAGATAACCCCAAAAGACCGAATTATGAAACAGTGCTATAAGGCTGATTCTTAATATTCACATGACTTTATTTGATGTGAACAAAACACACGGTAATCATTCATGACATGCACGGGTTAAGGTTCGTATAGAGAATGTGACGAGTTTGGTTTGATGCTTTAGACGTGTTCAGTATTTGTGGAGTATTTTCACAAACTTTGATCACCTTCAGCTGCATGGAATCCAGACCCTCCCATGGCCTGCAAGGTCCCCATACGTTTCGCCCATAGAACACCTGTGGGACATGCTGGGAAGAAGCGTCAAAGCTAGAGACCCCCAAATCTCCAAGAGCTGGCGAAGTTTCTTCGAGACGAGTGGCAGCAAAATCCCCCAGAAGTCACCAGGAGACTGATGCGGAGCATGGGGAGGACGTTGCCGTGAATGCCTGGCAGCAAACGGGTGGTCCAACACGATATTGACAGTCCACGTTCGTTTGTGTGGTTTTTAGTCGTTTTACACCTGCTTATGACCATCCTCTCGCAAGGTCACGTGATGGTGTATTAATGTTTTACGTCCTCCCGATAAAGTGTCACGTGATCTTTAAAAATCGATTTTTGTTTTCAGTTATATGCTACCAAAAGAATGGATTAAAAAAAAAAGAACTAAAGGAGGTTTTTTTAAATTGTTTATTGATTCCACTGTGTTCTTGTTTATGTCAATATGCCCTACTTTTTGCGAGCACTATAATAATAATGTGGCTTCCAGAGGTTCATCTTGTTACATTTTAAACCAGAAGTCACCGATAACCGTGCAACATTTTGCTAAGGGAAGCAACTCGACGCTGATCGTCCATCCAGAAAATGATCCGTTTTATCGGCCAGACTCGATCCCCCCATTTCTCAGTGTTCAATGACACGACTATTAAAACGATGATGGTGGTTGTCACCTGAAAGACAAAGAACTAGTTCTAAATGTTTGCAACTAATTTTCGCTGCCATAACAATATAATGTTATCGTGGTATTTATGCGTTCATTGCGCTTCCCATGCTGGTTGGATTTCTTGAAAAAACATGTTATCAAAGATTGTATTACCCTTTTCTACAATGGGGTTCTTCCTCTTCTCGCCATCGATCACTCAGACAGTCTCATGTCGTATGAGCGCAGATGCGCCTTAAAGCGGGCGACAGACTATGCGACTGCCTCATATGACTCGATCAGGTCGTGACGCAGATCAAATTTTGTTTCCCGCACAGAAGAGGTCACAAGCCATCTGACTCGATCAGACTCGATCAGTGAAATTTAGAACTCGCCTTATTCGGCCCTGTCATCTGACTGGGCCCGACAGAGTCAGACTGATCGAGCGGGATGGTATGCAAATGAGGTGAAACGTCACGACCTGATCGAGTCACATGAGGCAGTCACATAGTCTGTCGCCGGCTTTATGCGAAACAGTTATTCCCAGCATGGCCGATTTTTGCTGGACTTGTGTGCATGCGTGCGCGCGCGCGCGCGTGTGTGTGTGTGTGTGTGTGTGTGTGTGTGTGTGTGTGTGTGTGTGTGTGTGTGTGTGTGTGTGTGTGTATGTATGTATGTATGTATGTGTGTGTGTGCGTGCGTGTGCGTTTAGGTGTGTGCCGTTTTGTTTTCATATTATTCATCCAAACGTTTCTTCGCCTTTTCTGAACCCCGAAAAACGATGGTTTCTGTTGTCCGCGTTTGACATTAAACATGTATTCTGTTCCTAAAACAGATCTATGCTAAATTACACGAATAGGAAAGATATTGGCAATGCTTAACCGCTATAATTACCAACATTGATCGTAGAGAGCGGATTGGTAATGTTTTCACTCGTGTCTGAGGTGGTGTTTGTATGTTTGTACGTATCCTCTCTAGTGTTTGAACGGATGGACTTAGGGTGCTCAAATTTTGCATGCGGGTAGGTAGTAGGAAGATCTAGGCCAAGTTCGATAATGAAGGTTATGGGTCAAAGGTGTCACTGGAGCCGAATAACGCTGCCGCGCGGTTGGTGATTTAGCGTCTTAACGCTCTTGGTAATTGTGCTTTCTTTCTGTTCTTTTAGGACCTTTTTTTTTTTTTACCCTTATCTGCATTTTCTTCCCCATCTATAGTATTTCTTTCACGAAAAAAAATGATGTGTATTTCAGCTGAGGGAAGAAAAAAGATACAGAAAGAAGAGAACGAAGTTTGGTAGAGGACAGGAAAGGGAGGGGGGGGGGGGGGGGGGTTTTTCGATTCGGTTTCTTTTTTTTTTTTCCAAATGATTTATTGCAAGACTTCTAGAATTAATATGTGGTTGAACCAACAATTTTCTCCTGTTAAGGGCCAGTCACACTGCATACGATTCGACCCCAACACGGTCCGATTGTGACGATGTCTGTGAGTCATGATTCACGTGAAATACTTGCGTCTTAAAGAGAATTCTCGTAAAGGTCAGTTGGCCCCCCCCCCCCCCCCCCCCCCCCCCCCCCCCCCCCCCCCCCCCCCCCCCGGCCCCTTTTTTTCTATGATTTATTGCAAGACTTCTAGAATTAATATGTGGTTGAACCAACAATTTTCTCCTGTTAAGGACCCCCACTGCATACGATTCCCCCAATACGATCCCCCCCCGATAATGTCCATGATTCACGTGAAATACCCCCCCCCCCCCCCCCCCCCCCCCCCTACAGTTCTCGGTTAATTGTATTTTTCCGTTTTTGCCTTTCTTACTATACATAAAGCTGTATTTTAGGAACATTTTTAGCTAATAACCTTTTTGGAATACTAACCCTATCCCTAACCATAGCCCTAACCCTAACCCTACCCCCCACCCTATAAGACGGAAAAACACAACGAACCACAACTGTGACAAATCGCGGTGTACTGCAGTACATAGTGGGGGGTAGGGTTAGGTTTAGGGCTAGGGTTAGGGTTAGTATTCCTAAAAATGTTCCTAAAATACAGCTTTATGTATGGTAAGAAAGGCAAAAACGGAAAAATACAATTAACCGAGAACTTTCCCCATGGCAGCACAGTGATAGCTAGTTATCCATATTCACAAAATATCACTATTCCCCGATGGCAACACAGTGAGTTGTAAGTCATATTAAAGGGGCACCCTGACGGATGAGGTTTTGTAAGAAATCACCAGAGATCACCAGGAAAACACCCTTTACAGAGATTGCAACATTCACTTTGCTCTGGTTTCCTAGAAATCAAACCGTCAAATCGGCGATTCCTCCTTGGCGGAGGTGCTGGAAGTCAAATTCTTTCACCCAAAGAGAAGGCGTGTGTCGTCCCTTTTCTAATGGCCGCCAAATCGTTGGCACGAAATTTTCGCAATACAAGCCTTTTGATTTTTATTATTTTAAATGTTATACAGTTTATCTAAAGGAGTTTCGCTCACAACAAAAGGTATGTGTGCACGTTAACAAATTCACAAAATATCACTATTTCCCCATGGAAACACAGTGAGTCGTAAGTCACATTATGAGTGGCCTAACACTGCGTTGCCACGTGGGAAATAGACATATTTTGTGAATATAGTTAACGTGCACAGAGGCCTTTATGACTGGCTTAACACTGTTGGGGAATTAGAGATTGTTTGTGAATAACGTTAACGTGTGCAGAGACCTTAAGATCACTTGCATATCACAGTGTTGCAACGGGGGAAAAGAGAAAAAAATGTTGGCGTGTACAAAGACATTAACGCTAAGAAAACCCATGCATTCTGTGTGGACGCGGTTCGGTTCAAGCCATCTATATTATGATGAAATTGCGTTTATATTGTTTCTATTTGTAGTTGGTTGTATTTCTATAGTTTTGCTTTACTTTTTTTTTTATAGCTTGCCTTTCGTTCTTTTGTTGTTGTTTGTTTTTGTTTGCATTCCGATATGTCTCATGCCACATTTTTTTTGCATAGAATCTTTTTTCGTTGTCCATTATTTTCTTGTTACTTTATACTTTCTCTATATTTCACCCCTTGCGTTTTATCATCAATTATGTACGCGATGTTTTGTTATTACTTTTTGTTACTTTCCTTTTTTTTATACCTCTGAAAAGGAGGATTATTAGAAAGTATCTGTCTGTTTGTGTTTTTGTTTGTTTGTCTGTCTGAAAACAATGTAACACACACGCTCTCTCTCTCACACACACACACACTCTCTCTCTCTCACACACACACTCTCTCTCTCTCTCTCTCTCTCTCTCTCTCTCTCTCTCTCTCTCTCTCTCCCCCTACACACACACACACACACACACACACACACAACACACACACACACATACACACACGCACGCACGCGCGCACGCACACGCACACGCGCGCGCGCACGCACACGCACACGCGCGCGCGCACGCGCACACACGTACACACACACACACACGCACACGCACACGCACACACACACACACACACTCACTGCTTTTTATGTTGGGGTATCATGTCAGAAGCAGTCAATCTGATGAACGCGGTTAGAATCAGACTGTTCGATTGGATAAGATACAAATCATTATTAAGTTGCTTCTACAAATACATCCTTCTTAAGTCATTTTAGATCACAAATAAACACACTACTATCCCTACTGCGTAAAGTAAATCTTAATAATATTTGTTTATGTCTACCATTATGTTTTTCTTTTCTTCACTGTTAAAGAGCCTTGTCGGCCATGTTCGAATATGGAAACACATATTTTATCGAGTATTATATTAAAACGTCGACGATATTACAAAAAATAATTTGCACACAAAAAAGAAAAAAAGATAATTGGTAGTCTCGGGATTCTTCAAGTTGCGTATTATCCACCGTGTCGTTAATATAAATAAGCAATCCCGTGTTTAGGAGTGTCGAGTTGCCACAGTAAATTTTGCAAGGGGGATATTATGAAACAGGCAGGCTATTCATGCCTAGGGATAGTTGGAAATTCCCCTCATAAATAAATCTCAGAATACCCCCCCCCCGATCGAAAATGCGAAACACCCACACTCGCACACACTCGACTGTGTTAAAGACCCACCACGTCACGTGTCGAAATCAGGTTTCCTCGTGTTTTCCCTCTTATAGCTGGTAAGAAATGTTAAGAAATATTCCTAGCATAAGAGGGAATGTGACACGTGACGTGTGTGAGGGGGGGGGGGGGTGTCTTTAAAACGCGCTCATGCACGCCTGCCCCCACCTCCTCCTCACCCTGTCTCTCCCCCCCCCCCCCCCAAAAAAATGGGTAGGCGCCGCACTTGCGGCGACGCACTCTCCGGGGGAGAACAGCCCGAATTTCACAGAGATAAGTCTCTGTGACTAGAATATAGCAGAGAGTCTGTGAATAATATAGCAAAATACCAAATAAATGAAGCGCGAGCACGAGCGCACAGAGAGAGAGAGAGAGAGAGAGAGAGAGAGAGAGAGAGAGAGAGAGAGAGAGAGAGAGAGAGAGAGAGAGAGAGAGAGAGAGAGAGAGAGAGAGAGTTTAACAATTTGACAGTTTGAAGGCTTTATTGCGTCAGGCTTTTAACCTCTAGACACAATTGGGGAAGGGGGGAGGGGGGTTGCCATCATCGAATCGAAACATATACAAATCAATACATCAATACAATGGCAAAATATCTTCGCGTCATGGTTTCCATCTCGCGGTAGTGTATATCGAACACGATATAATACTGACACTGTTGTGACAACAGGGGAAATGGTTGGGAGTATGCTTAGTGAATGCTTAGTGTTCAGCGGTTAGCCTGGGTTATCTTCCTTTGTAGTGTTGTTGGTCTCCAGTCCCCTGGCTTCACGCAGTTCACTTCTCTGTTTTGCCAGCAGTTCATCCAAACAGTATCGACGAAAATTGAGTTTTACGTCCTCTTGGTCTGAATCAGACACATATGGGACATTTTTAAATACAAATATGGTGGGAACAATACTGGAGGCAATGCCCGGAGGCAGTACGAAACCAGTAAAGTCCCGATTAAAAAACAAATTAATACAGATAGCTGTAGCGGTGACCACGCCTCGGTTACACCTCATCGGCTATGGCACCGCCACAAGTATTAGTTCTTATTACTCCGAACAGTATCTGGAGGAATGGAAGTTCAGTTTAACGTCGCGTATCGGCTTTCGCCATGTGCGACGGGCTGAACCAACCAACCAGGGTATAAACAAAAATGTATGTTCCTGAATCACTGTTTAGCCAAAAGGCCGAGAAGCGATCAGAATGTATGGAGAACAGTATCTTGGAGCAGGCGTCGTTATATAGAGAAGCTACTTGCTGTTGCATAACGATTCTGATTTCAA
>CM065681.1:19730070-19740070 GCA_017654935.2 Phymorhynchus buccinoides | reverse complement strand
TATCCAACCATGCCAATGGCCAGACGTCGTCGTGGAGACGTGTGTTCCACTGAAGGGCCAGCCGCACTGTGTACGATTCGACCCCCAACGCGATCCGATTGTGACGATGTCTAGGAGTCACGACTCGCGTGAAATACTTCCGTCCTAAAGTAATTCTACTAGGGGAAGACGGGGTAAAAAGCGCATGGGCGGGTAAGAAGCCCACCCCAATTATCTCATGAAATGAAGCAAATTTCAGTCTCATTTTGCCCATGAGACGAGCGTTAATGTCTAGCATTCGTCTCATGGGCAAATTTGACTGAAATTTTCTTTATTTCATGAGATAATTGGGGTGGGCTTCTTACCCGCCCATGCGTTTTACCCCGTCTTCCCCTATTTACGTTGACTGTGCTCATGTAGACCCCAGACCGTTTTTAAACAACAGGCATTTTCTGCCAAAGTGTTTTACTCCTCTAAAAGGGGCTTGTCTTTTTGTTGACAAAAATGGGTTACCGCGGAAACTTATTTTATGGAGCTCTCTGAGGCATCTTGAAAAAACCCCCCAAAAAACCCCATGTTGCAGCCGTTGTGACAGCGCAAATTGTAACAAGTGCGCAAAATGTAACAATTGGTATATTATGATGAAGACAAATTCATCAACGCCTTGAAGATTTTACTTCGATTTGATCTGTAATGACGAAAAACTGCCTTTGTTGTTGTTGCTAATTTCGTCAAAAGGTGGGCGCCTAGCGCAAAATGTAACAATTGTTACATTTTGCGCGGGCTGCCCGCGCAAAATGTAACAAAATTGTTACATTTTGCGCAGTTGTTACAATTTGCGCTGTCACAGCCGTTCATGCATTGAATCTTCTTCAAAATTTTTAAAATAATCAAAACGATAGCTGTAACCCCTTCACTGCCAGCCTAGACTGCCACGGGACTGCTTGCACTGTGCTGTACGCCTATAACCGTGTCTACTACAGATAATCTTAGTCATTTGAGCGAGTTAAATGGGGGACAAAATCAAGTTTTTATTGAACTTGTGACATCAACAAATTAATGGATGAGCAGTGGACAGAATCAAGTTAAGTCAAGTCAAGTCAAAATCATCTTTATTGAGGGTTAAAGAATAAGCTGACCAAGCTATTTTTCATCCTGCCCTCATAAAAATATACACATGAAAAAAAAATCGGGACTTTCCTGGAGTTGCACTGCCTCTGGGCATTGCCTCCAGGATCGTTCCCACCATCTTTATATCTACTAATGTCCCATATGTGTCTGTTTCAGACCGGAGGACGTTAAACGGATTTTCATTCGCTCAAAAATCTGTGACAAAAATAACATCTTTACAGGTACACAAAACACAGAAAACATTATGATCAGATTAGTGAAGCAAGCCCCCTAAGGCCAAATTTGGCTTGGTACACAGCTATACAAGAAATCCACCATCTTTCTGTAGTGAATGGGGTTAATATTAGAACAAATATTAAATGTTTTGAGGGTTGTAGTTTTGAGTCACGCTATATACGCGTGGCCGTGGACCGTAGTTCTGCTTTTGGACACCAGTCTTCAAAGGTCCAATTTAACTCTTCAATTCTTAGCATCTTTATTCTCTACAAAGAAAGTAAAAGGATGTGTGGGGGGTTTTCAGTGAGTGATTTTAGTTTATTTATGATACCAACAGGTGCAGGAAAGTTAGCATTTTACGAACCGTATGACTTGTCTTCTAGCGAACCATGGTAAATGCTAAGCACAGGAATACATTCCTTGGTGTTTAGTTGAAAGTTTAGCTTTAACATTTTCAGATTCGATTGAAGATATGAAGATTGTTTTGCTGTTGTGTATGTTGTATGTTGACAAAACATCCGTCAAAACTCCAACTGATTTGTTGTGCCTTGTGTAACTAAAATAATGTCACCTTGCACTGTCTTGTTGTATACTTGTTTAGCTACGCAAACGTATTTCTTGGAACACAAAACTGGAGGTGCCCGTTAAGTCACAGGCCCGCTATGCCCCACTCCCTCTAAGTTGTTACATGTGTATGTCCACGTGTCTATATGTTCATGTGTCGATGTGACATGACTGGTCTGGTCATTTTGGTACCTTGTACAGTGTAGATGACCAGTGGTCACTTTGATTTAAAAATCAAATTTTGATTCTTAACAGCTTACTTCCTGTTATCAGATGATCATTTTATGCACTTGTATAATGCAGATGACCAGTAGTCACTGCTACTGACCGGGTGGTCACTTTCAGTGACGTAAATTTCACAGTTTCACTATTTAACAGCTTATTGGTGTGTCATGAGCACTACTGCACCTTACACAATGTGGATGACCAGTGGTCAGTGACAATGACCAGTGGTCATTTTAACTTAAATCACATAGACACGTGAACATAGACATGTAGCCATGTAGGGAGTGGGACATAGCGGGCCTGTGACTTAGAGGGCCTGTGACTTAGAGGGCCTGTGACTTAGAGGGCCTGTGACATAGAGGGCCTGTGACTTAGAGGGCCTGTGACATAGAGGGCCTGTGACTTAGAGGGCCTGTGACTTAGAGGGCCTGTGACTTAGAGGGCCTACATAGGGCCTGTGACTTAGAGGGCCTGTGACATAGAGGGCCTGTGACTTAGAGGGCCTGTGACTTAGAGGGCCTGTGACTTAGAGGGCCTGTGACTTAGAGGGCCTGTGACTTAGAGGGCCTGTGACTTAGAGGGCCTGTGACATAGAGGGCCTGTGACTTAGAGGGCCTGTGACTTAGAGGGCCTGTGACATAGAGGGCCTGTGACTTAGAGGGCCTGTGACTTAGAGGAATGGACCCCCCCATAAAAGAACAGCTCGATCAGGTCCAAAGCAAGGATGGGTTTGAAAACTGCATCTATTCTTTTTTGCATTATTCACGGAAGTCAGTATAAATACGTTTCTCAATCGCATTAATCCTCATCCCATAAGTCACCCACGTCATAAAGAGAACAACAGACTCGCTATCTTCAAGGTTATTGACATGGGGCTTTAGTTTGTGAAGAATATTGTGTTAGTAGTGCCAGTTAATGGCGTGGGTTTTTTCTGAAAGGTAATTGGAACTGCGTGCAACATGAGAAGTCATGTATAGAAGTTTGAAAACTGCGACGCTAGCTGTTTTCCCATTTGGATTCTCTCTCTCTCATCTCTCTCTCTCTCTCTCTCTTCTCTCTCTCTCTCTCTCTCTCTCTCTCTATCTCTCTCCTCTCTCCTGAACTCTCCTCAAAAAAGTCCCCCTCTCCCTCTCTCTAACAGGATCCTCCTCTCCACGAATCTTCTCGCTCTCTCTTCTCTCTCTCCGGGTGTGTTTGTAAAAAAAAAATGTACCAACCCCATGCTCATACACTATCTGTCCCCCATTGGGACAAAAAGTAAATCAGCACAATCTTTTACTTTTACTTTTATTTTATTCTTTTCACAGCACAGAGCTACCTTCAAAAAGTATACACAGTTAGTGGTGTTTATGGTTTCTTTCATCAAATACTCTCTATCTCTCTCTCTCTCTCTCTCCTCTCTCTCTCTCTCCCCTCTCCTCTCTCTCTCTCTCTCTCTCTCTCTCTCTCTCTCTCTCTCTCTCAGGGGGTCCGTTACTTATCAGCACAAGGGAAAAATGGGTTTACAATGGTTTAGCAATGCCAGTAGTGAATGTTTATAACTATATAGGAATCTTTTTCTCCACTCGTTTGAGCTTTGTAGTTGCTTGTAAAGAGCTTTCTAGTAGAGCAAACAACCGTTTGATGTACATTATGAGAAAACTTAATATGTTAAATAACACCTCCTTAGACCTTTTTGTGAAAATCTTCGATAGTTATATCCTTGGATCCAACCAATTGCATTATACGGATCAGAACTTTGGGGACTTGGTAAAAACGCTGCTTTATGTTGTGAATCTGTTCATCTGTTCGGTCTTTCAGAAATGTTGTATGTGTTGATAGGAAAACACCAAACGATTTAGTATATGGAGAAACGGATAGATACCCTATAGTTTTGAATGCAAACATAAGATGTATACGATACTGGCTAAAACTAATGAAAATTAGTTATAATCGCTTACCAAGAAAATCCTATAACATGTTATATAATTTAGATTTGAAAGGGAAAAATAACTGGACATCAAAGGTACGATTGTTTCTTTTTGAATTTGGTTTTGGGTATGCTTGGGAGAATCAAGGGGTGGGCAATGAAAATATGTTTTTGAAAATTACTCGTCAAAGATTAATAGACTGCAGGTGGCAAAACTGGCAAAACCATGTTGATACGAGTGAAAGATTTGAAATGTACAGTAATTGTACTTCTTCTCATTTGATCAAGAGTTATCTTTCGTTTTAAGTGGACAGGCACTTGCATTATATTGTGAGTAAAATCAGATTTGGCATTTCAAAGATCAACACATAGCATACCGTTATCAAAATGTTCAAACTGTAGATCTGCTGTGCCCTCTGTGCAAGGGTTCGAAGGAAGACGAAATGCATTTCGTTTAAAAATGTCCTGTGTTATACGATCTTCGCGTAAAATATATTCCAAAAAAGTTCTATTCTTATCCATGTTTGTTTAGATTCTGTTTCTTGATGGCATCAAGTAACGAGAGAACTGTGTATAAACTGGCACTATATTTATATAAAGCATTCGAGCTAAGGGAAACAATTTTGTCTTGATTTGTAATGAAATTGTTGAGTTGGTTATTATTTATTCATTATATTGTGAGTGTTTATTCCCATTATATTTGCAATTGTTCTGTCCCTCATTCATATGGGGCGTTGGCCTTTCATGAATAAATCTTTCGACTTCGACTTCTTCTCTCTCTCTCTCTCTCTCTCTCTCTCTCTCTCTCTCTCTCTCTGTCTCTCTCTCCTCTCTCTCTCTCTCTCTCTCCTCTCTCTCTCACTCTCTCTCCTCTCTCTCTCTCTCTCTCTCTCTCTCTCTCTCTCTCTCTCTCTCTCTCTCTCTCTCTCCTCTCTCTCTCTCTCTCTTCTCTCTGTGTGTGCGCGCGTGTGTGTGTGTTGTGTGTGTGTGTGTGTCTGTCTGTGTTTGTGTGTGTGTGGTGTGGGGGGGGGGGGGGGGGGGTGTCTGTTCAGGCGATTTGTGCCCAAACCGTTGGCCATAGAACCCCTATAACCATATATATTCTTGATCAGCATGTCACAACCTATTCAGATCCTGAATTTTGAACCTCCAGTGCAAACCTCCGCCAAGAAAGACTCACACAACCGACATTTCCTTATTTGTGCTATATATCTCATGTCAGAGCTGTATCTCAGACCCATATACTCATATATATTCATGATCATCATCACAGCGGAAACCCAGTGGAAGACATTTTGAAGGGGCCAATAGCACAGTGAGAGTGAGAGCTGAGGGGTGGGGGGGGCTCCGAAAACAAGTGCTCATAGTTTCAAAACCGTTGGCGTTAGACCACTACAACCACATATATTTGTGATCAGCATTAACAGGGGGAATGCAGTGGAAGACATTTTGAAGGGGCCAATAGCACAGTGAGAGTGAGAGCTGAGGGGGCTCCGAAAACAAGTGCTCATAGTTTCAAAACCGTTGGCGTTAGACCACTACAACCATATATATTTTTGATCATCATTAACAGGGGAATGCAGTGGAAGACATTTTGAAGGGCCAATAGCACAGTGAGAGTGAGAACCGAGAGCGCCCCGTAAACATGGACTACAGTGGGAGACATTTTGAAGTGCTATCCTGGCAACTGCTATTCTAAAGACCTGTGCCAGGGAAAAGCTGCCGCAAAGCGAAGCGAGCGCAGGGCGTAGCAACCGCGGGGCGTTGCTGCTAGTGTGGCTATATTTCGATATTGCTTTTGATACCAGAGACTAAAACTCACCAGATGACTTGCCTTTCCCCATAGTATAATTATTCCCTCAGACATATTTGATTGCTCAATACTCTTTTAAACCATCATTTTTGAAATATTGAAAGGTGTGTGTGTTTCGTACTTAGTAATTTGCTTATAAATCATAAGCATAACTGCTTAAAACGTGTAGAGTGCATGAGTACATGTGCACTCATACACTGTATTTAAATACAATAATATGGAACTGAATGTAAATAGCAGGTTTTAACAATTGTAAGATATGGTTCGGCGAAAAATGGAATCTTTTTTTTTTTAGAACAGCATTTGCTTCTTAAGATTAATTTGTCAATAGACATTTGTGCCATGCTTCACAATAAGGGGTACCATACAGTGGCGTAGGAACGTTTTGAAGCCAGGAGGGGGGGGGGGGGCGGCAGGATGCCAACAAAACTGGGGGGGGAGGGGGGCGCAGCCAAGCGCATGGACAAGTTGGATGGATAGGTTAAGTTACACGTCTTAGTAAATACTACAAAAAACACATCATAATTGTTATTTTTAACCATAATCATAATCAACAATACAAAAATCTATGAATAAAAGAAACCATGATGTGCATTGCAAGGAGACAACGAAAAACACATAAAAATACAACCATTTTTGGGGGGGGGGCAACCATGTTTGGGGGGGCGGATCAGACAGTCATGGAAGAGGGGGGGGGATGGGGGGGGGGGGGGTAGTTCCAAGTGGTCAGTTGGGGGTGGGGTGAGGGGTCTGGGGGGATTGCCTCCCAGAAGCTGATGATAATTTAAATGTAAAATATGCAATCAAGGCTTCTCGTGAGGTAATAAGCTAAAACTATAGCATGGGAGTACATGGGAGACGGTGGAATCCATGTAACCTCTCTCAAATGCATATTTGATGTAATATCCAAGTCCAAAGTCAAGTAACAATAACAAAAATGAGGCCTGTACATCAAAGAAAAAAACCGAAAGGAAAATATCTAAGCCATGTAAACGTCATATCACATTGTAGCAAGTCTTTGTTTGGTGAAGATTGAGTTTAAAAAAAAGCCCAAACCATAAAATAACAAACTTACTAAAACTATTTGTATCTATAAGCAAGAAGTGTACTTTACTACTTATAGGGTAGGGCTAGCTCAGACAATATTTCATGGTAAATTGGACACATCATTATTGGAAATCAAACCAGGCCATGCTACTGAGGCCTATACATCAAATACAAGGAAAGGAAAGGTGAGCCATCTCAACGTCCACTCGCATTGTAGCAAGTCTTTGTTAGGTGAGGATTGATTTTAGCAAAAGTCCAAACCATAAAAGAACAAACTTACTAACATTATTCGTATCTATAGAAAAAGCACGAAGTGTACTTTACTACTTATAGGGTAGGTCTAGCTCAGACAATATTTCATAATAAATTGGACACATCCTTTTTGGCAATCAAACCAGGGCATGCTACTGTCAAATACTGTTGATTATTGTGATGAAATCTCTGTTATAATCAATGATACTTGTTCAAAACAAACCAGCCATTGTCAAAATCATCCACCTGATAAAATAAAGCATACCAAATTCGACCAATTTTGTAAAACTTCAAAACGTATGTGGCAGTCAGTCCTGTCTGACTAGCCATGACTTCCAGATACAAAGGAGGCAATTAATATTCTAGAGGACTGGGCATACTGTTAAATGTAAAGAAGTTTTGCCCAACATATCCCCACTCTCCTGGACAAAGCGATTTTAGACAGCTGGTGTTGGGGAAGGTCATCCAAATGTCTAATAATCCTTTTTTGTTGCTGCAGTACTAGTAAGAGCCAGTGCTAATGTCTCCGAGTTTGAGATTCAATATCATTCACAAAAGATTAGCAATTTATTATGATTTGCCATCTCAAGATTCAAAATATGACATAGAACATGGATCAAAGGTAAACCTACCTTTGAGAACAACGAATAAATCAGTGAAACCGGGCTGAACCATGCAGGCCCTCAGCTCTAATGAGCGCTTTCAATTTCAATCACATGAATTCACATTAGCAACTTAACTGAAGTTTGATGTGTGTGTCGTCTGTACTTTTTCATCTTCAAGGGTGTGGAAGTGGTGAGGTGGTGTAGAACGTAAGGGGGGGGGGGGGGTAGAAGCAGATGTGGGGAAGGGGTGGGGGAGGGGGGCCAGAAGATATGGATAAGGGGATAGTATGTGATAGGTCTCGTACATATACATTTAAGAACGGCCATTATTTCAGTGTCAGAATGTTAAAGAAATCAGTGTAAATTATTGTATGAAAAAATGGAGCCTTTGATTCCCCCCCCCTATCTCCCTCTCTCTCTCTCTCTCTCTCTCTCTCTCTCTCTCTCTCTCTCTCTCTCTCTCTCTCTCTCTCTCTCTCTCTCTTTCTCTCTCTCTCTATCTCTGTCTGTCTGTGCCTGTCTTTATCTCTGTCTGTCTCTCTCTCTCTCTCTCTCTGTGTCTGTCTCTCTCCTTCATTTTGGGGGAGCATGTCTGTCCCCCTCCTATGTGCCAGGAGAGGGGGGGGGGGGGGGGGCAGCTGCCCCTTTCCCCATGTTTCTATGTCACTGATAGACTACTTACAACTTTGAGGAGGTTTTCTGCAGCGGTTTTCATGGATTTGTGAGGACAGAAACAAAGCAACAATAAAAAATATATAATACGTTTCTAATCTGTTGTTTTGATTCATGTTTTTGTTGGTAAGTTATTGTTTTATTTGTTTTTCTTCCCATTGTACACTAATATTGATGTTGTGCTGTTTATTTCCATGCTTGTGGCAGCCAATACTATGTAATTGAAAAATGTTGGAGTGCCTTGTATAAGCTCTAAGCTTGTTGTGCTCTACTTATTTGAATTATGTGCTGCTGTATGTGCTTTATTTGAATAAATCTTGTTTAAACCAACAATAAAGAAGCTACAAAAACCGCAATACTGGAATGAAGTAGAGGGCTAATAAAGCAATTTGAAAACACTGCAACTATGTATCTATAATACAAGTTATTTAGGTGTTTAATTAACACACTCTCTCTCTCTCACCCTCTCTCTCTCTCTCTCTCTCTCTCTCTCTCTCTCTCTCTCTCTCTCTCTCTCTCTCTCTCTCTCACTCTCTCTCTCTCTCACTCTCTCTCTCTCTCTCTCTCTCTCTCTCTCTCTCTCTCTCACCCTCTCTCTCTCTCTCACTCTCTCTCTCACTCTCTCTCTCTCACCCTCTCTCTTTCTCTCTCACTCTCTCTCTCTCTCTCTCTCTCTCTCTCACCCTCTCTCTCTCTCTCTCTCTCTCTCTCTCTCTCTCTCTCTCTCTCTCTCTCTCTCTCTCTCTCTCTCTCTCTCTCTCTCTCTCTCTCTCTCTCTCTCAAAAACGTGACCGATATTTTGATATGCTTATGTTATATGACTTTGACCTTTCTAAGGGCCGGTGGCCTATAGAAATTAAAACTATTGATCATTGTTCATTGTTCACTCTCTCTCTGTCTCTCTCTCTCGCTCTCTCTCTCTCTCTCTCTCTCTCTCTCTCTCTCTCTCTCTCTCTCTCTCTCTCTCTCTCTCTCTCTCTCTCTCTCTCTCTCTCTCTCTCTCTCTCTCTTTTCGCTTGCGGGCTTGCTCGAATTATTTGGGGGACAGGAAGACATGTCTGCCCCCGCACCCTCCTCTGAGCCATGGAGGAAGCCGCCCCCCTCCCCTCCAGCACCCCTGTTCCTACGCCACTTCCATTATAAATCACATGTTAACGGACAGAAAGTTACCACTTTCAGATTGCTATCATGCACTTTTGGAAAGGGGTGACCCTACAGATGTCAAACATATACTTGGCAGCAATCCCAGCCCCCCCCCCCCCCCCCCCCCCCCCCGATGGTAGCAATCATCTCTATTTTGGGGGTCTACCTGATGGTAGAGTAACTTCCCCTGTTTGTCCGATTGAGTAAGACAAGATCACTCCCATTACTCGCCTGAATTATTTCCGAACAATTCCTGTTTACCAAACAAACAAACTACAAAAGCAACAAAAACAGGAGTTCAATCAGCTCATTATTACTTATAAACGCAGAAACAAAAATGTTGATTGAATCTTACGCTGAAAGAACACCATATCCGTCCGTATACGTACGTACATTGCGTACAGTGTATATGGAAAATTGAGTGAAACAAAACTAGAACATTAC
>CM065681.1:19722570-19725070 GCA_017654935.2 Phymorhynchus buccinoides | reverse complement strand
CAGTTGATTAAGTGGCTAATTGCTGCCATTGGAAACCCCGAGTGATTAAACACCCTGTGGTGGCTGAGACTGAACAATGGAACACCTCCGCGAGTTATGGGTACTGTGTCCACACGTATGAACACCCTACATATATATATTATCAGTTATTATGCTGTGGGATATTGCTGTGGGATATTGCTTTTATCCTATCTCGAGAGATTTTTTATGCTTATCCTATCTCGATATCATTTGCGTATATTATTAACCCATAGGCTTAGTGTGAACGCGCGTGAGAAAAGGTGTAAGAATACACCGTTGCTATTAGAAACTTGACGTCACAGTTATATATCTTGAAATATCATTATCATTATCACACATCAAGGTACACTCGCATGCGACTATCTGCAGTACTCAACCATATTTTCTTTATTTGCATCAAGTGATGTTTAGTAAAACAAAAAGCCCAAACATACTCCTAAGCCTCCTTAACCCGATAAATGCAAAAGGTTGCTTCCAATGAACATTTTACATTGAAAAAAAATTTGTGAAGAGTAATTGTTAGTGAAATTGCAAATGATAAAAATAGCGGCTAACTACCAGACAGTCAAGGTATTGCTGGTACCCACGTGTCGTCATATCCGGCCACAAGGAGCGCCATATTATGGGAGACCGCCATCTTAGTCCTTACCTTTTTTTGAAAAATTCCAGATCGATGCTGCGTATTTGGCTGTTCCAATTCGAAACTTAATCTAAACTGTATTTATAACATCTGCATGTTTTCTTCACACATTTAGATAACATTTTCACTTTGTTTACACACAAATAAGGACTAAGATGGCGACACTTCCGTTGGAATGGTCGAGATGCGCACGCAGGTGGGTTGGAGCCATTGTCACTTGAAACTAGAGGCTTCTTATTACCAGGACACCCAAAACGTCATCTTAGTGAACTTACGCAATCACTGAAATTACGTCATCATTGAAAGTTCGTCATTGTCCAAATGACAATATTTATGGCCGAAGTGATTGCAGTGAAAGAAGAATAGTACATTGTAAAGGCAATTTGTTTTATACAGCTAAGAGGCCAGTACGGTTCATGCTTTTATTAATAATCAGTTTCCTTTCATAAGTATCGCTTGTGCAAGATCGAAATAGCTCACGACTTTCTAACTTGGAGAACTATATTATTTGTGGGATTGTCTTGCTCTGGTGAAGTGGTTATAGTATTATTCAGATCTGCATGTATGGCGTCTCGCTTCTTCGTTGCGTGTTTGATTATCAGCTGATTTTATCTGAAAGAGGCAAAATATCGGTATTTAATCGTTATTATGATTTTATCTGAAAGAGGTAAAATATCGGTATTTAATCGTTATTATGATTTTATCTGAAAGAGGTAAAATATCGGTATATAATCGTTATTATATAACAATAGTCTCTGGAGATAGGATAAAAGCAATATCCCACAGCAAAGTCATAATAACTGATAATACAGTATTATATTTGTCCATCTTGCTATGTGTATGTGTGTCGTCACGTGTTCTGTGTGTGTGTGTGTGTGTGCGTGCGCGCGCGCGTGCGTGTGTCTGTCTGTGTGTGTGTGTGTGCGTGCGTGCGCGCACGTGTGTGTGTGTGTGTGCTGTATGTGAGTGTGCACATGTTTGTGGTGTGTCTGTGCGTGTGATGCGTTCATGTAGGCCCCATATACGAGTGTACGTATGCATGGTGTGTGTGTGTGTGTGCGAGTGCGTGTGCGCGTGTGTTGTTTATGTGTGTATGTTGTTGTGAATATATATATGCTGTTATTTCATGCTTGCGAATTGTGTGACAATGCATACCTATTATAAGTAATAGCAGTAATAGCAGTAGTAGTAGTAGTAGTAGTAGTAGTAGTCACAGCATTTGTTGTTGCTGATTGTTATGTGTATTTTTACCGGCCAATCGAAGTCTGACCGGTATTGTTTTTGTCTGCTCATGTTATTGGATTTTTGTTTCATGTTTTTATTCCATTTCAATTTTGTGTAAAGCGCCCTGTAGCCCTGTAGCCCTGTAGCCCTGTAGCCCACATAGTAGGATGGGCGCTATATAAATTTTCCTCATTATTATTATATAACATTAAAAAAGCTGACAAAAAACAAGCTTGGTTAACCCTTTCACCGCCAATGTCGCATTTATGCACCACAATGGTTTAACACCCCTGTCACTAAAAGGCATCAAATCAGGGCCTGTTATCCGAAGACCCTCTAGTCTTAGTATTGGGAGGTAGAGAAAGGCCTAAAGTTATGCGTGTCACACTCACAGAGGAATTCCCAGTATTGCAAATTATTTGTTTTCAATCAAAATCAAATCAAATCAAATCAAATCAACTTTATTTCAAAAACCCCTGGGGGCACAAGAAAATGCATACACGTACCATTCACACCTGCGGCATCAAACATTACAAACAACAGCCCAAAAGACCCCATAACAGTACACATCAACATAGTATTACATAGGCTCCAAACAAAAACAACAACAAAAAC
>CM065681.1:19715070-19717570 GCA_017654935.2 Phymorhynchus buccinoides | reverse complement strand
CAGCCTTCTATCTCCTTGCGACCCTT
Organism: Phymorhynchus buccinoides; assembly: GCA_017654935.2. Taxonomy (NCBI): domain Eukaryota; kingdom Metazoa; phylum Mollusca; class Gastropoda; order Neogastropoda; family Raphitomidae; genus Phymorhynchus; species Phymorhynchus buccinoides. Next base: position 19,717,544 of record CM065681.1, on the reverse strand, counting down.
CTCTACTTCTCTTCGCATTTCCGTTTTACGCATATGTTACGCCCAATCCGTGAAATTGCAAATTTCATGAAATGGCCAAAATGCTTTGCCCAATTTATGAAATGGACAATGTATATCGCATTTTTGAATTCCCATTCACACAGGTATTGATTAAGATTGATTCAATGGTATCACACTTTTCTACATTGTATTTGCACCCCTATCATGCCCCACAACTCGACCAGATGCTAAGCTGGGGCATGCCTGAGCCGCATGTTGAATCAAACGTTGCTTCGTTTGCCAACTCTCAGCACAGAAGACAAGTAAAGCTTTCCGCAATGATTGTATGTCTTTACTCTCTGCTGTTTGATTCACAACTGATACGGTTACAATGACAACCAATAGTGTTCACTTCAGAATGGACACTCACTCACATTAGGCTATCCTTATCATCGTGCTGCATGCTATCAGCAAACTGAGCACTATTAATCTACATACGACACAAACGTTTGATCAAATTAAGTCTGAATAAAATATTTTTAGCTCATCTACAGATGAGATTTCTCATTCGTTTAAACCAATTCTTGATCTATGTGTGCTAATGAACAAAAACTATTTCTCATTCATATTGCTTTTCTCAATTACAAGTTATAAATTGGCTATTTCACGAACTGGGCAATTTCATGGATTGGGCATAACACTTATGCTACGCCCAATCTGTGATATTGCCTATTTCATGAAATGGTCGAAATGCTTTGCCCAGTTTCATGAAATGGAAAATGTATGTCACATTTTTTCAAAATCCCCATTCACACAGGTATTGATTAAGGTTGATTCAACAGCAGCACATTTTTCTACATTGTCTTTTCACCTCCATCCTCCCCCCAACTCTACCAAATGCTTTGTATATTGTGTCCCCATCTCTATATGTCCCCGACTCTATGTGTCCCAGTTTCTATTTGTGACCCAGCACCACGAAAGGGACATTAAGTCGCTGGGCTAGTTTCTCACAACAGGCTTGCAAAGTCAAAAATGTCATTTGTTTTCACTGTTGAGTTATGGGTATTTTCGTGTTCTCTAACATCTTATCTTTCATATTTATAAAGGCGAAGTTTCAATATAGTCTCTAAATGGTCTTATATGTGCTTTGAAACGAGTAGGTCAATGCATTTTCTTCAGATAGGCTAGACTTTAGACAGTGATTTCTCAAAATGGCCGATGCTCACCCTACTGGCTTTAAATGCTCGTAGCTCTGGAACAGAAAAAGATACAAGAATGGTTCTTGCATCATTAGAAAAAGAATTGTCTGAAGTCTGCAAACTTATAATTTTTTTTCAAAATGGTCAATTTGACACTTAATGTCCCTTTCGTGGGGCTGGGTCACATAAATTATGTCCCCTCATATTAGGGATGGGGTTATCGTTTGGGATAGGATTTGGGTTTCTGATTAGGGTTAGGGAGAGGAAAAGGGGTTCATGCTAGATTTAGGGTTCAGATTAGGGTTAGGTTTAGTGGGGTTTATTAATTAATATACAGATGGAGTGATACATATAGTGGGGACATGTAGAGAGGGGTACACTACAGACAGGAACATATAAAGATGGAGACACATACAGACACAATCGGTGGCACATAGAGACGGAGACACAACACTGCATAAACCTCGTGTTTAATGAACATCTGCCCCCCCCCCCCCCCCCCCTGGGGATACCGGGGGTGGGGGGTTGGGGTGTCTTTTGTACGAATAGTTCCCCCACCTTCTGGAAGTTCTGTGCTTGTAACTTCCTCTAATTCTGTCATTCTCTTTGACTCTGCCTTTTCCCTTTGCTTACCGTCGTCTGCTGTCTTTCTATCTGACTGGTCCATTCTCCTGCCTTTTTTTGTCTATAAATTCTTACAAAGATTTCTTCAACCGAAGTCGGACATGCTTGGGCCTAACTAAGAAAGCTAGGCCAAACTATTTCTTAGTTAGGCGCATAACGGCAGCATGACGCATCTACGCTCATATGACAGGAGACTGTCTGAGCGAACGAAGAAGAAGAAGAAGAAGAAGAAGAAGAAGAAGAAGAAGAAGAAGAAGAAGAACATCTATTTCCTGAGGCCTTATGTTACCCGATGCAAAGCTCAAAGTCTATAACGGAAGCTTTCATCCAGCTACAGTTAATCCGGCAGTCTTTACCAGTCTGCCTCTGTAGAAAACGGATCACATTTCTGTGTAGAAAATGAATCACGTTGTCTCCGGAAAGTGTGGGAGTAGACTGTACCATGAATTTCCGTCACTGTAGACAATAGAAAATCATCTGTTGCGCAGCTCTTACGTTACTGTTGGCCCACACTACAGGCTAATCGTTGTCAACCAATGATGCAAAGCCATTGGAGCCGTACTATACGCATATAGTATGACGCATACGTTTCATTAATTAACCCCTTGACTGCCACCAACGTATTACGTACTGACCCGATGACATCACTGATGATGTCATCAGATGAAGAGG
>CM065681.1:19707570-19710070 GCA_017654935.2 Phymorhynchus buccinoides | reverse complement strand
CGCAAGACTGTCATTTTGTGGAAGGCATCCTTTACACATTTAGATATAGTCGTTTATTTACTTAGCTAACAGTATAATGAATTAAATAGAACCAGTTATGATTTTCTTGTCCAAACCCAACACAATCAATCAGATTTTGGGTATTAAATCACTTGTCTTCAACTATATTTTCAAAAGTACGTCTCAACAGCATTTAATGTATGTGCACGTCCCAAAACAAATGGTCAATATTTTCTTTACTTGTTCCACAAAACTACTGTTTTCATTCTGAACAACCACCATTTCTTCAATATAACAAAATGACCCGTGTATCTTTTGTAATATCTTCAGTTGAAATTACGTAGGCCCTATCATATATATTTCCCCCCACTGCAGTGAGTTGCTATACGTGCGGGTCAGACTTGCTTCAAGTTAGCATCCAAAAATGCTACACTGTTGACGCGTTTAACTGTCCTAAACACCCACTAGCTGAGGAAGTAAGGATACCCCCGGGTAAAGCATTTGTGGCCCAACACCACGAAAGGGACATTAAGTGTCAAACCGACCGTTCTGAGAAAATTATGCATTTGGAAACTGCAGACAATTCACTTTCTAATGATACAAGGACCATTGTTGTATCTTTTTCCGGTCCAGAGTTATGAGCATTTGACGTTAGCAGGGTGAGCGTCGGCCAGTTTGGGAAAATCGTCTAAAAGTCTAGCCTAGCTGAAGAAAATGCATTTACCTACTCGTTTTAAAACATTATAAGACTAGAGACCATAGTAAAGATTATCCTTTATAACTATGAAAGATAAGATGTTAGAGAACACAAATACCCATAACTAAAAATTGACCCAAAAATGATATTTTTGACTTTGCAAGCCTGTTGTGCGAAACTAGCCCAGCGACTTAATGTCTCTTTCGTGGTGCTGGGTCACACTTTCACTTGAAAAACAAATTCAAACCCAACGTTCAAAAATAGCAGCTGCTTCGTTTGCTTATACCGAATGTTGAAATATAACATTCGGCGGAGAGATCTTAAGTCTCGGGCTAATTGTTTTACACCTATCAAGCAATTTATTTTGTTAAAAACATTAGATTTTGAGACAATGAAGGGGGGTAGTGGGGGTGGGGGTAGGATGTGAGAACACTGCACAACAGTCGATTCTTCCACCTCCCCCCCTCCCTAATGCACTAATCATCATCACACCACTACCGGCCATGCATTCCCGACCCCAGTTGCAGCACATGTCAAAACATATCACATACCGCAGCCCCGACCGGGCAGGGAAAGCGACAACATACTGCATGAACCCCTGCCCCTGTAGGCAAACATCCATCGGGAGTGAAGGCCACACGCCTACCATCGCAGCACACAGCGACGCAAGCCTTTGCATACTATTTTCTGATTGGCTAAGCATTTTTAACTCATTCGGGTCATTGATTCAATGACGAGAACTGGAGCAGTTGAACAGTCATATTTACTGCGAATGTACTGATTCAAATAGACAGAAATGGCACGTTAGTTACATATCGTAAATGAGTCTGAAAATGAAACATGGAACAGCTAGGCAGAGGCTAGGTTGGGTGGGGTAGGGAAGGGGGTTGGTTAATTAAGCAGGGAAAAGGACAAGTACGCAGCTGCGGATAGAGAGACTGGGCTGGGAATGGGGGTCTAAAAATGTCACAAACGTACGTGATTGTACCCAGGACTCTCACCGTTCAGTTATGTCTGCATTGAATGGTGCACGGCTCTTTGCGTAATTAATTCATTCTCGAACTGTTTTAACGTTAATGAATGAAACCCATTGATCTGTACTTCTGTGATTTGATGAACAGTCTGGAAAAACAACAACAACACGTTTCTAGTTATTGGAACCTACAAGACTGTTTTATATTGCTATTGAGAGCAGTGATTTGGTTACAACGAAGGCCATGTTGTCCATGAGGTTTTGTTTTTTTACAATATGAGTGACACGTTGCCGTTTGTGGTTTGACCTAGGTCTAGAACACCGCTTGTCTGTGAGTCAGGAGAGCAGGTCCAATGATTTCATCATCAGGCAATTCGCTATGAGGATTGTACAGTGTGAGTACAATGTATTATCATTATATGGTACTAGACGTTTATATGTAAAAAGGAAACAGAGAGGAACTAATAAGCAAAGAAAAGCTTGCACGCGCAGAGACAAACATGGCAAAACATGTGTGCTAAAGTTTTGCCCAAGGATACGGACAGTTCAGAGGCAAAACTTGCTTAAACGAAACGACAGAAACGTATCAATTTAACCCCTTGACTGTCAGTAAAAACAAATAAAGAAAATTGAATTGCACAAATCATGCCATGAAAAAGACAACTGATAGAGCCAACCTGGCAACATGGTCTGGGGATATAGCTCTCTTGGCTTTGTTAGAGCAAAAGCCAGCGTACCAGTTATTCCTCTTCGTCTGATGACGTCATCAATGATGTCATCAAGTCAGTACGTGATACGTCATATGGCAGTAAAGGGGTACAAATATTATT
>CM065681.1:19675070-19697570 GCA_017654935.2 Phymorhynchus buccinoides | reverse complement strand
CCCCCTTTGCATCCTTTACATACATTTCAAAATAGACCCTCATTGCGTCCCTTGGCTTAAATTGACCAGATCATGCATGGTTATATGGGTTACGGCAATTAGTTTTCCGACATTAGTCGCAAGGTCAAAGAGCAGTAATCTTCCTTGAGTAATGTTGATCGAGAAGCGGGTGTACGCCCAGAGGTGTTCGAAATATAGCCACTGCTAAAAGACAGACGGTATAATGGCAAGGTCAAGGTAATCAAGGTAATCAATATTGTGCATCACACATGACCTTGAGCCAGTGTACCAATCTGCCTAACTTAAAACTTTTAACTGCAAAAATGTTTTGGCTGGCCAAAAGCACAAATGAAACATATCCGTCTACGTCCTTGACTTTGACCTTAACCTTCATTGGTACCCAATATTCGGAGTCACCATAAGACAATGCACATAAATACCTTCGTAGTTTGAACTTCGTAAGACCAACGATGTCAACGATATGACAACAAGACGATATTTCGGTTTTCAAGATCAAACGTTAAGGTCAAGGTCAGCACGGTTATTGTGGTGTTTTTTACCCCTGCATCGTGATGCACCATCACGCAACATTTGAAGCTGTTCCATACACCAATACATGAAATAGACTTCAGCTCAAACAAACCAAACCAAACTCAACAAACCTATTAGTCCCCTGTTTCCAAGCTCAACAAACCCATTAGTCCCCTGTTTCCAAGCTCAACAAACCTATTAGTCCCCTGTTTCCAAGCTCAACAAACCTGTTAGTCCCCTGTTTCCAAGCTCAACAAACCTATTAGTCCCCTGTTTCCAAGCTCAACAAACCTATTAGTCCCCTGTTTCCAAGCTCAACAAACCTATTAGTCCCCCGTTTCCAAACTCAACAAACCTATTAGTCCCCTGTTTCCAAGCTCAACAAACCTATTAGTCCCCTGTTTCCAAGCTCAACAAACCTATTAGTCCCCTGTTTCCAAGCTCAACAAACCTATTAGTCCCCTGTTTCCAAGCTCAACAAACCTATTAGTCCCCTGTTTCCAAGCTCAACAAACCTATTAGTCCCCTGTTTCCAAGCTCAACAAACCTATTAGTCCCCTGTTTCCAAGCTCAACAAACCTATTAGTCCCCTGTTTCCAAGCTCAACAAACCTATTAGTCCCCTGTTTCCAAGCTCAACAAACCTATTAGTCCCCTGTTTCCAAGCTCAACAAACCTATTAGTCCCCCGTTTCCAAACTCAACAAACCTATTAGTCCCCCGTTTCCAAGCTCAACAAACCTATTAGTCCCCAGTTTCCAAGCTCAACAAACCTATTAGTCCCCCGTTTCCAATTAGTCTCAACTCAAAAACCTATTAGTCCCCTGTTTCCAAGCTCAACAAACCTGTTAGTCCCCTGTTTCCAAGCTCAACAAACCTATTAGTCCCCTGTTTCCAAGCTCAACAAACCTAGTCCCCTGTTTCCAAGCTTAGTCCCCTGTTTCCAAGCTCAACAAACCTATTAGTCCCCTGTTTCCAAGCTCAACAAACCTATTAGTCCCCTGTTTCCAAGCTCAACAAACCTATTAGTCCCCTGTTTCCAAGCTCAACAAACCTATTAGTCCCCTGTTTCCAAGCTCAACAAACCTATTAGTCCCCTGTTTCCAAACTCAACAAACCTATTAGTCCCCTGTTTCCAAGCTCAACAAACCTATTAGTCCCCTGTTTCCAAACTCAACAAACCTATTAGTCCCCGGACCGTTTCATTGGAAACGGGGGATTAATTAACTGGCTAAAGGGGCCGCCACACTGCATTTGATTCGATTCACTGCGATCCGATTGTGACATTTGCGAGGCATGATTCACGTGAAATTCTACTGTCTGAATGAATCTGATGAAATCCTACTAGTTATGTTCACTATTATTGTGTAGTCCCCCCGTACACGACTCTGATGAACTATCTGTATTTTTGTGATCAAACATTGTATTCGATTCGCGTGCATTGCGGTCTACATGAATATAGTGAACGAAAATAGTAGAATTATTTTTTAGACTCAAGTATTTCACGTGGATCATGGCTCACAGACACCGTCACAATCGTATCACATTTGGGTAAAGGTCAAGATGTGCCCCCCCCCCCCCTACATTTCTCGGTTCTCCCCGCATTTGCACACTTTATTGGGATTTAATCGTATGCGGTGCAGTGTCTCCTTAAGGGAGGTAATTAAGCATCTGTTAAAGAGGTTTATTTCCCCATGCATTCGGTGTATAAAGGGTAGGAAAGTAGGAGGTGTATGACAGCTTGTCGGTACTTGGTGGCTAAAAATAAAGGGATGGTTGTGCTGTTTGCATGGTTGTTTGTCATGCGCTGTGACAAGGCAGTGACATTGACTGCTCCCCGAGTTCTTTGCATCTGTTCCTATTGGATGCTCTGTCATTGCATTGATCTAATAATTACCCCCACCAAAGAGGTTTATGTTCTTGACCTCCGCGTGTTTATCCGTCTGTCTGTGTGCGCATCCCTCAAATAAAAATGAATAAATAAAATGGAATTAGATTAAAAAAATCTTTGTGGAAGGGCAGATTACTACCTGATTAATTCATACGTTCAGATCTGGAGTTAAATAGAATTGCCACAAGGACACAGGAATGTTTGTTTTATATTTTCACGTTGAACTATTTTATTAGTTGGCAGACTTCGTCAATATTTACCAAAAGAGTAAAAACATTTAACTGATTTTTTAACCAACTGTATTATTGGAGAAAAAGATGTCCCCATTAAAACTTGACATCAATACAAATAGAGATTTTTGTTCTACAACATTTCATATATTTTTTTCTGTCCCACCTTGTAGACCTACAATGGCGTTTCTCGCACGCCGCTCATTCTGAATCCCAATTTGCAGCCACACCCCGGTTGTTCAGGTTGCGGAATCCGAAATCAGCAGTCCAAGGGAGCGAATCTATCTTAGGCCTTCAGGAGGCAGCCACCAGACTGCACTGCTGCTGAGTCACTTCGGTGGAGTTCAGTGGAGCCTGTTCTGAGCTATCATACGCAGGAAGCCACCTACTAATCCCCCTACTGACGACAACATCTTAGTCGCGGAGCCAGCGTGAGTGAGGTCCTCCTCCAAGGGCGCCACCACGTTCGTCCATCGACAGCTCCCCAGAACATGCTGATCCCCATGACTTTGAGCCGAACGCGCCGAGGGCATTGATTGTATTGGAAATCAAAACCAACGTCAACATTAAAACAGGGGCAGGCATGCAAGGCCACCTAATCTGAGACAATTTGTTTTCTTTTTGATGATCGATGGAGATGATACAAATGACTATGATGATGATGATGATGATGATGATGATGCTGTTGCTATGAAGGTCCTTATTTGTCTACCTGACAGGACTGTATTTTACACTTCCTTTCATAATGATATCCCGGCGTTAACCAGGCCCGAGAACTGCAGACATCTGCAGTGTTGGTCATGAAAATAGAGCAGCACTCTCAGAATCGCATCCGTCAAGTGGATGAATCTCAACTGCGTAGTTTCAACCTTCCCATTGAGCCAATAGAACACTCGCCCTGTAGGAGTCGGTCCAGGAACGAAAAAACACTCGCTTGATTGTTATTGACTTGGTGCGTTCACCTTCATTGTATTTTGTCCAGCAGCCAGCATAATGTAATTCAGCTCTCTCTGAGTTCTCTGTACTAGTGTAAGCATTTTGCTTGTTGTAATCGAATGTAAGTGTATGTTGCTGCTATATTGTATTTAGCAAAATATTTGAATACATTCTTGTTTAAACCAAAAACAAACCTCGCCTTTGATGGCATTCGAACCAGAGACCTCCCAGCCACTAGTCCGCGACGCTACCACTGCGCCACGGCGGCTGGTGACATTTAATATCTAATGACGTATCTAATTCTCAAATAATGACTACTAGTTTGTTATGTTCCGTTGTTGAAAAATTGCTGAAAATACTTCTCTTCATATAATCTGACTTGCGTCAGTATATTATTTTCCTACCGCTGTTGAGGAAATGATATAACTTACCTTTGTCTCAGTTGCTGTTTATCTGGAGTAATGATCTACATCTGAATTCCCACGCAGATACAGGAATGATTTTATATTATAAAACAATTTATCGGGTAAAAGCCTGTCTTATTGGCTGGCCTGAAAGAAAATGAAACTAAAATTGAAGGAAGTTTGCAGCGTGCCAGAACTGTCTGTTTTGTGAGGGGGCGAGGGTATATTTTGTTACTTATAAGGAAACAAGCCCACACAGGAGTTTAGTTAAGGGATGCTCATTAAAATGAATGCTACAAAACAAGCTTTGTTTTCTTCTTCCTCTTCGGTGTCTTCTTCGTTGTCGTCTGCTGTTAGTTACCTTCATTGCTTTCATTTTCTGTGACATGTTATTTGATTGCGAAGACAACGACAATGTCGGTGATGATGATGATGATGATGATGATGATGATGATGATGATGATGATGATGATGATGATGATGATGGCGAAGACGACGACAATGACGACGACAATGATGATGATGATGATGATGATGACGACGACGACGACGACGACGATGATGATGATGATGAAAACGACGTGACGATGTTGATGCTGATGAAAAGTTTCCCCGTGCCTTCTCTTGCAGTCTGGTGGAAGGCGGACGCGGTGCTGATGATGTTACTTCTGGTCACGTGCTGGGTGTGGCCGACCCGCGGTTGCAGGTGCCTGGGCTGCAACTACGGCTCGCCTCGGCAGAACTGCGAATGCTGCGTCATCATGTCCGGCAAGCGCTCCGTCCCCGACATTGACAATGACGTCACTGCTCTGGCGTACCCTTCTCTGCTGGACATGCTACGAAGTCGACGACGTCATTTTCACAGCGGTTTGTTTTCAGAGCGGAGACATCCGTTCAGACAATGTGAGGAATCTGCGAAGAATGATGATTTGCCGACGAGAGGTAGAGGTGTAGCAGCTACTGGAAGGCGACGCTTCAGGACAAAGCTGATAGCTGTGTTGAAATCGGCGAACAGAATAGAAAGGGTTGTAGCCGAGAATCTTCAGAACAACACACCAGCCTCCTAGTTGGTGCGACAGTGAGAACACTAAGAATGTGTATTTGGTGTAAATATTTTTTTTTATTGACCAACAACACATATATAAATATATCCAAATGAAATTTTATTTGTTTTAATAATGACAGCAACAAGCTTGAAGCTTATAGTGTGCCTACTCAAATATGGTCTCTAATGTGTACTTAGAATAATATCATTGACGGACGACAGGTAGAAATAGAGGATGTCTTCTTCGAACACTCCGAAGGATAAACGAACTATTTACAGTGTTCCTTTCTCTTGTTCGTCCCCACCTCCCATCAAAGGAGAGAAAAAAACAGGAAAGAAAAAATTGATTTCTTTTAGTCAACAGGATAGCGGCCCACAAAGCTGAAATCATCTGTGTAGGAGATGTGAGGCAAGGAGAATTGCATATAAGCATCAGCATACATCTTTATCATTGTATCATGCTTCTTTGCCTTTCTAGTTATCTCTCTGTACATGCTTTTCTCTTCTTGTTTTGCCTACAGCGTTTATAAATAAACTTATCAGTCCTCCTATGCATCGCTACAATCTCCTTGAAAAGAACAAGAGCTGAAACTCGAGAAGAAGAAAAAACAAAGTGTGCATTTTTTTGGCAGCCTGGAGCAGATGACTTTTTGATCACCCTGACTGTCAGTTGAAGACGTCGGTGTGTGAATCCAGACACGAATGTATTTCTTATTTATTATTCGAGTGTATTTATTGTATTATTTATTATCTCCTCGTACAAGGATAATCATTGTTTGTGACCTACTGTTAGTAACCCTCTTAAATTTGTGTGTGTGTGTGTGTGTGTGTGTGTGTGTGTGTGTGTGTGTGTGTGTGTGTGTGTGTGTGGCATGATTGTATGTCAGTGTGCATGTAGGCTCAATCTCATCTCATCCTGCAAGTTAAGTTTGGAATAATATTTGGTCTCAGCAGATTCATACACGATTCCTTGAATGCAATGACCTTGTTATTTTACACGATTCTCCCCGTGGGGATACCGGGGGGTCTTTCATAAAAATAGTTTCCCCACCTTCTGGAAGTTCTGTGCTTGTAACTTCCTCTAATCTGCCACTCTCTTTGACTCTGCCTTTTTCCTTTGCTTTCTATCATCTACTATCGTTCTGACTTATTGGCCCATTCTCCTGCCTTTAAAAAAAATCTTCCAATTATTTTTTCTCCTTTGAGCTCCTCCGAAATCGGAATATGTTGGCTGTACGCAGCGGGGAGATCAGTGAAAACTGAAAAGCGGACACATATGTACCTTACCCATTATGGCCATTTGGCCTGGGAACGCAGAAGAAGAAGAAGAAGAAGAAAGAAGAAGAAGAAGAAGAAGAAGAAGAAGAAGAGGAAGAATACTCGATTCATCTCCTGGGCCTGTGGTCTTGAGTGCGGCCAAGACAACTAATCCGGGATGGAAAATGGGATTGGTGGATTAGACTAATCGGGACCCAGCACCACGAAAGGGACATTAAGTCGCTGGGCTAGATTTTAATAACAGGCTTGGAAAGTCAAAATTCTCATTTTTTGTCAATTCAGAGTTATGGGTAATTTCTTGTTCTCTAACATCTTATTGTTCCTGTTTATAAAGGACAATATTTAATACGGTCTCTAAATTGTCTTGTAAGTGATTTAAAATGAGTAGGTCAATGTGTTTTCTACAGCTAGGCTAGACTTTAGACTGTGTTTTCTCAAAATGACCGACACTCATCCTACTAACTTTAAATGCTCATAACTCTGGAATGGACAACAATATAAGAATGGTTCTTGCATCATTATAAATAAAATTGTCTGAAGATTTCAAAGATTTTCTTAGAATGGTCAGTTTAACACTTATGTCCCTTTCGTGATGCTGGGTCACAATTTGCATTTCTACCCCGGATTAGCTGTCGTAGCCGCAGTCACGACTACGGGCCCTGAATGCTTCACACAAGTAGAGTAACAAGACATTGCTTGTGTGTATACAATTTTTGCCCAGAACTTTGTGTCTACACCAAGAGAGCAGATTGCAGATCATGGTTGGTCGATGTTGTAAGATGGACTTTTTCCCTCAAACTTTTTTTTTTACTTCACAGTAGTCATTCCATGCCCATGTATTAAAGGGGCACCCTGATGGATGAGTTTTGCAAGAAACACGTCGAGATCGCCAGGAAAACACCCACTTTGCTCTGATTTCCTAGAAATCAAACCGTCAATTCGGCGATTCCTCATTGGCGGAGGTGCTGGAAGTCAAATTCTTGTCTAATTGCCGCCTTAGTTTAGACCAAATCGTTTGCACGAAATTTCCACAATACAAGCCTTTTTTTTTTTATTTTTTTTTTTTATATAGTTTACCAAAAGGAGTTTCGCTCACAACAAAGGAAATAGACCCAATGTTTGTTTTTTACTGCACTACAAAGAAGAAAAAGCTTCAACCACAATGAGTGGCCTCCACTCACCCGGCCCAAAATGGCTTCTCTCTCCGGCATCTCCGCCATGGAGGAATCGCCGTTTTGACGGTTTGATTTGTAGGAAACCAGAGCAAAGTGAGTGTTCTGATCCTTGAAAAGGCTGTCTTTCTGGTGATCTCGACGTGTTTCTTGCGAAATCTCATCCGTCAGAGTCCACCTTTAAAAAACTTTGATACAAAAATAAACCCCCTTCTCTCCCTTGTTTAAACAAAGACGACATATCATTATTGTATTGTGTAGAATCTATTACCGGTACAGTCGTGGTTTTCGCTTATGTGTTTTGTCAAAGAAGCATGGGATAGGCATGTGTGTATGCTTTGTGCTTACAATCTAATAACAGCGTGCATGAACATTATCTTTGAGATGTGGCAGGGGTAAGGTATCCAAACCAATATATTATGGTGGGTTTTTTTCTCATGAAGTCACTATTATTTAAACTACATTGGGTTCCCTGTTTTAAAATCAGCCGTCAATATCATTAATCCTCGGTGCGTTTCTTTAGGATTAACATTTTGTCAAAGTTGTTCAGTGATTTTTGGGGGGTAACCTTTTTTTTTACTTTCCCCAAAGCGACGCCAAAAAAATAATAATTATGAAAGAAGATGCATAATGGTAACGTTTGGTCAATTTTGCTTGCTGAGACTGTTGCTTTATTCAAAGGTTATTTATAGATTGCTAAGTAAAAGTTGGGGGTAAGGTGTCATTTAAGAATCATGTCATTAGATGTTTATGTTGATAGAGTCAGCCATTTGAACACAGGAGATGTGTTCTAAGTGGTCAAATAACTGGGCTTATGATATAAAATGTTGTCTTGATAGATATGGATTCTCTGATGTCTGGTTAGCGGGCAGGATTGGTAATGTTAACATCTTTAAAAAGATCTTCAGACAAAGGATGGTTGATTGTTATCAGCAGGATTGGGTTAGCAAGCTTAATTCAAGTGATCGCTTCAGTATTTACTATTCATTCAAGTCTCTCTTGCAACCAGAATCCTATTTAGCCTGCTTAACAGTTAACAAGTTTAGAATACATTTTACAAGATTTCGTCTTGGTGTGAACGACCTGAACATCAATATCAGATACAAAGAAAATGTTCAAACATGCCCATTCTGTAACCAAATTGAGAACGAACTGCACTTTTTATTGAGATGCAAATGTGTATACTCCTCTCAGAGAAAAATACATATCAAGAACAGACAGATTTCGAATGTTAATTCTATCGAACTAAAGCAACTACTTGCGAATGATAATGTACATATTACTAGATATATTGCTATGTACATCTACTTAGGAAAAGAGAAGAACTCGTGTCTCAGATACGATAAGCAACTAGCCACATTCATGATTGATGCTGTTAATAGTGTATTAACTATTATACACTTGTTGTCATTTCTTTTTATGTGTGCACTGCACCTCCTATGTTATAGGCTGGAGGCCTGAAACATTAAAATTGTGTTCAATTTGTTCTAAGTGGTCTCTGTTTTTTCTTATTTAGAGTCGCAGCATTATCCCTGAACCAACGCCGTTGCAAAAAGAACCCTGTACCTCCCATGCACAGAGCAAGCTTAGCGCTGCTCACGGAGATTTGAACTATTCTTCTGTTGCAAAAAGAACCCTGTACCTCCCATGCACAGAGCAAGCTTAGCGCTGCTCACGGAGATTTGAACTATTCTTCTGTTGCAAAAAGAACCCTGTACCTCCCATGCACAGGGAAAGCTTTGCGCTGCTCACGGAGATTTGAACTATTCTTCTGTTGCAAAAAGAACCCTGTACCTCCCATGCACAGAGCAAGCTTAGCGCTGCTCACGGAGATTTGAACTATTCTTCTGTTGCAAAAAGAACCCTGTACCTCCCATGCACAGGGAAAGCTTTGCGCTGCTCACGGAGATTTGAACTATTCTTCTGTTGCAAAAAGAACCCTGTACCTCCCATGCACAGGGCAAGCTTAGCGCTGCTCACGGAGATTTGAACTATTCTTCTGTTGCAAAAAGAACCCTGTACCTCCCATACAAAGGCCAAGCTTAACGTTGTTCACGGAGATATGAACTATTCTAGTTCTTCTTTTATTGTATCTTCATGATTGATGTTTAAGGTATAATAGGCGACACGCCGATTTAAAGCATCGTGCTAGCTTTTCTGTTTCTCATGCAATTTAAGCATAAAGGGCCACCCTGACGGATGCGTTTTTGTAAGAAACACGACCAGATCACCAGGAAAACACCCTTTACAGAGATTGCAACAGTCACTGTGCTCTGGTTTCCAAGAAATCAAAATGTCAAATCGGCGATTCCTCCTTGGCGGAGGTGCTGGACGTCAAATTCTTTCACCCAAAGAGAAGGCGTGTGCTGTCTCTTTTTCCAATGGCCGCCTGCATTTAGACCAAATCGTTTGCACGATGTTTTTGCAATACAAGCCTTTTTTTCCTTTAAAAAATGTGTATACAGATTATCTAAAGGAGTTTGGCTCACAACAAAGGAAACAGCTCAATTTTGTTTTTTAGTGCACTACAAAAAAAGAAAACGCTTCAACCACAATGAGTGACTTTCACCCACCCCATCCAAAATGGCTAGTCTCTCCGGCATCTCCACCAAGGATGAATCGCCGTTTTGAAGGTTTAATTTCTAGGAAACCAGAGCAAAGTGAGTTCCGATCCTTGAAAAGGCTGTCTTTCTGGTGATCGCGACGTGTTTCTTGGAAAATTCATCCGTCAGGGTGCACCTTTAAATCTACAAACAATCGAAAATCCTTATTATGGCTGGCGCACACACACCAACCATTGAGTCGTAGGGAAATACGTCGTTTCTGTCTTTTCATATAGTCAGTAGAAATTACAAATGTTAAGAATTTGGTCGGAAGAAACCCTACAACCAGGTCGTAGGGAATTGGTGAGTGTTCCATTTACCCCAAACAGGCTTCAGACAGTCGTGGGGGATAGGGAAAACTGGGACAGACACAAGTAGTAGAATAGAGATTATAGCTGAATGTTCCTACGACCAAAGTGGTCGCATAGTCTGAGGCGGCTCTTAGGCCTACTACAGCGCTGTGCTGGGTAAGGTTGATGTGTTATGCCAGGTGTTATGCAATCTGATGCAATGCCATGCAACGTTACGTGCGTGATCTAGCCGCATGTGTGTGGCATCATTATGATCCGACATTAATTTCCTATTATGATATTTACCTAATAGTTGTCCTTGTTATTACACACATATCAAAATAATAACTAATATTTATAGAGCGCCCTTTCTCTCTTGAGCTCAGGGCGCTTCACAAATTATTTAAATGAATAAGTAGATAGATCATAAATATAAAAAAAATAAACTACTAAAATATTGACTATCACAAACACGCACACAGCCACAACACGCGCGCGCGCGCGCACCCACACGCACACACCCACACACAAAAACACGCGCGCACATACCCTCACACACAATGTGGGGAATATAAAATATAAACTCTACAATTTCTGAATCACACAATGGAGTCGTCTGCGCAAGTACATGACTACTTCCTGTTCCTTTTAATGCTTTGCATTTCTACTGTGAATCCACTAATTCCATGCACATCTCTTACTCATTGTATGTGCTTTTCCTCAACTTGTAAAGGATGGGCTGGCTGGATGTTTCTTTAAATACATCGGGTTTAGCCAAATGTGTATGGTGCAAAATATCGTATTTTATGTTGTACATTTCATATAAGTTAATAACAACATGACACTATCTTTGTACAGTTATAGATGTTGACAACATACTAATACAGCAATTTGTTTGCGTTTCGTACAGTGTGTTTCGCATCAACACACAAAAACTTTGTGTATTTAACTTACAATGCTTTTAACTGTTGCGTACACTGGCCAAACTAAGCTTGAAAGATGACTGCTATCCAACTGTATCCAAAGCACAATGTCAATGGATTTTATCACCCAAAAGGGAACTGATTGTTGTTGGCGTAGAAAAACGAATCTGCTTGTATGTTCTATCTGCCTCTACTCTGCATACCTGCCCCTTTCTCCCTCCCTCCCTCTCTCTCCCCCTCTCTCTCTCTCTCTCTCCCCGCCCCCTCTCTCTATCTCTCTCTGCAATTTGATCAAAATAAGGTTACTTTACGACTATGGCCTGTGATCTTGTTGGTTATTGAAATCCCCCCCCCTCACACACACACACACACACACACACACACACACACACACACACACACACACACACACACACACACACACTCAACATTTGTTTGTAATGGTTATTGACTGCAGCAAGAGGAATAACTGATTGTAACTGGTGTGTAGAAGACTAATAAAACATTTGAATGCATTCCCTTTAATATCTCTGGTCCCACTTACGTGTGTGTGTGATTGTGCGGTTGTTGTTTTTAACGACAATTAAACATGATTCTGATTCTGATTCCGATTCACTCAGCGACCTACAATGCCTCCTACAATTCAACGTTTACAAAATATTGAAACCAACGTCAATGGTACCTTCTTTTTCTTCTTCAATAAATGAATACGCAATAACTACTGTTATTTACGAAAGAGAAGAGTCTATTATAGTGGAGGCACAAAACACAACAACCTTTGTACAAAAATATCAATTTAAATGCGGTTGGAAAGTGATATAAAAAAAATCAGGCCTAACTTATTGAGAGAGAAAAAAAAGAGAGAAAAAAGATTGTAGACCGCGACACAGAATCCCACAATGTTACCATCATTTATTTTTATATTTAAGAAAATGTATATAGCTCTTCACCTTTATAATCTGTTCGTCATTGCTAGCAATATAATTCAAACGACAATATAGTAAAAGGAATCTACGCAGGCACGAACACATTTCATTGGAATAGATATAATAATATAATATACAATATGACGTGAGTGAAGATCAGAACAAATCTGATTATCAAGGGCAATATTAGACATAAAGATGTAATTGATATTACGGAGGTCTTTCTTTTCAATGAATTTGTAACTAGTTAGTTATTATTATCAAACATCTCTCTCTCTCTCTCTCTCTCTCTCTCTCTCTCTCTCTCTCTCTCTCTCTCTCTCTCTCTCTCTCTCTCTCTCTCTCTCTCTCTCTCTCAAGATGAAATAAAGCTTTGTGCTTATTTTATTTCCATCAATAACAAATATTTCGTTCTCTCTCTCTCTCTCTCTCTCTCTCTCTCTCTCTCTCTCTCTCTCTCTCTCTCTCTCTCTCTCTCTCTCTCTCTCTCTCTCTCTCTCTCTCTCTCTCTCTCTCTCTCTCTCTCTCTCTCTCTCTCTCTCTCTCTCTCTCAGCCTGGTTCATTAAACCTTCCGAATCCGAATCCGAATATCTCTCTCTCTCTCTCTCTCTCTCTCTCTCTCTCTCTCTCTCTCTCTCTCTCTCTCTCTCTCTCTCTCTCTCTCTCTCTCTCTCTCTCCCGCATGTTTTCCTGTAGTATTTCTGCACAGTGAGCTTTAGACGAATTGCAAATACTAAAAAGTGAAGATTTTGTTTTCTACAAGGAAGCGAGGTTTTAAATAAGACGAAGACGAAAAGGGGTGGGGGGGGGGGGGGGGGGTGCCTTTTCAACAACGAGCCGTGTCCAAAATCTATTGTGTCCGTGTATGCCTTCCGGATAGAAGAGCATCAAATATAATGGACAAACCGTGCCCAGGGTACATTCCCACTCTCTCAGCTAAGAAGAGGAAGGGACAAGTTAACGTTGGGAAGTTCCTCAAAGGCCAACTACTAATTGTAAGACTGCAGCAGCAGCCGATACAAAGACAGGTTGAAATACGGTGCCACAACCTCCAAATGCGATATTCACAAATATTCGAAACAACGACAACAACAACAACAACAACAACAGCGACAACGACAAAACCAACAGAACTTCAGGATGCTCCGTTACTAAACCTCATCACGTAGCTCTCACTTTCTCTTTCATGTTACTGTTGGCCCCAGGTCGGGGCCAACAATTTACATTCATCGAGCTACCGAGGGTTAAACAGCAGGGGCATGTAACCGTAGACTTTGGCGAAGAAAGTCATGCAGGCAGTCCTCTCCCCCATGTGGCCTTTGGTGGTGGATATCCTGGTCTTGCATCCGATGCAGCGATCGTGCATGTCGCCAGAGACCTGAATGACAATCAATCCATCAAACTGTAAGTCGATCGATAATCAATCAATCAACCAATCAACCATCAATCCATCAATCAATCAATCAATCAATCAATAAATTATCAATCAATCAGTTTCGCTGAGGCAATACAGTGGAACCTCCCTTATAAGACCTCCCATTATAAGACTCCCTCCCACATAAGACCTACTTCTCTGAGACATTGCCCTTCTTTGTAAGTATTAGAATTACCTCCCTTATAAGACCCATCCCTTACAAGACCTCATTTGGGATTATTTTTGAAGGTCTTATAAGGGAGGTCCCACTGTAGCCTTTATAGGCCCCTTCAGTCTGTTGAAGCCAGACCCAGATCCAGATTCACTTTCTCACTCAATCAAGCCATCACATTTAGCAAGCAGGCAAGTAAATAAATGAATAAACCAATCCATCGATTAACTTAAAGGGCGTTGTCGAGCGTCAGACACGTGATTCGCCAGGTGTCGCCACCCATAGTCATTCACTTTGTAGCATACTCCGTTCCCCTAACTCTCACCCCCACCCTCACTTCTACCCCTACTGCGTGTTTTCCACATACAATGTGAAGCGATTCTGTCTAACGGTTAGTGAGGTATTGGACGGGGGAATGAGAAGTGGCGGAGAGATTGTAACCATACTCGGTCAGTTGTTCTGCGTTAGAATGGTGATGATAATAGTAAAATAGTGGTCATTGTTATATATTTTCTTTTTAAAGCTGCAGTCGATGATACTCCCTGTTTATAATTTTAGGCATAATATTACCTCAACTACTAGAAATATATATACATCCAAAATTTGATTCTGCACAGCGGCTCAAAATATAAGCGCGAAAGCAAAAGATTGCTCTGTGTGAATTTTCAATTCAATATGTCTTCTTTGTTTAAAATGTATAGAATTTCCGTCAGTTCTGAAAAATGATGCACTTATGTATCTGCTTAACTTTGTTGTACTCAAGTACTATATATCATTTAACCAGCCGCGATGGGAATGCTGGTCAATGTGTTCAGGGCAGTCTGTATGTTCCTGGCTATCTATCTATATGGCTATCTATGTTACCACGATACCGTTTGAACAGAGGGACATAGGAGGCCCACAATTTGCATGTGGATAGGTAGTTAGGATATCTAGGCCAGGCTCGAAGATGAAAGTCATTGTTCAAAGGTGGAGGTCACTGTAGCAGGGGTTGTTTGTTTTGCAAGAGAAGGTCCAAGGGAAACAAATCTTGCTTTGACACGGCCACCAAAAGCACTTTGCTACTTCTCTATACTTGTGTTCAGGGTACTTACTGTCGGCTCTCACTCTTGTCAAGTTTTGCACGCGGATAGGTAGCTGGGATACGAGGGCCTCTCATTATATTTTGCAATGTGGAGAACTGGCTGTGTGCACCCTCCTTCTGGCGAGTCCAGAATTTAGAGGTTTCCCTAATTAGAACACACACACCTTGATATCCTTTCAAACCAAACTGGGGTATGTAAAAATAGCGCCCTCAGTGAACTCTCAAGCATCTTCAATTTTCTACATTCGCTCTCCCCTTACCCAAAACTTCATATCAAGTAATAGGAAAAAGCTATGAGGGACTACTTCGGAAAAGTAGGTTGATAGGAGACCATCTGAACTCTGCAAAAGTATGTTTTCTGGCAAAATGTCCCGAGTAGCTGGAGCAGTGTGTTCACTTGCGTTGTCACAATAAAATAGCGGGGGGGGGTCGGTATCTGTACTTGGTCGGCAAATCAAAAAGACCTTTGAGGAAAAGGATGCTTGATTTTTAATCCGCAGTGACAGCTCTTCTCTCTGGGAGAGGAACTGGGGCCCTGGAACCAGCTTTACAGTAAACATTCAAGGTGACTATTTGTTTGAGAAATTTTGCTACTGCTCATTTTTCTGTGGCAATTTCTCATCCAGACCATACCAACGACTATTTCTTTCTTTCTTTCTTTGATCATACTGACAGATAAATGTTTCATCGTCAGTCACGATGCCCTAGCTGCCAGTTGACTTCTCGCCATCACATATTTTGTGTAGTTTGGGTGCTTTATTCAACCCTACCCCTTCTCTGCTCTTACGTAACCTAGTGGGGCACTCAATGGTTATAACGTTTCCATATACCCAGGTCTTCTAGCAAGATTTTATCAAGGCTTCCTGATGAAATGCTCATTATGCTTTCCATCTCATCAGCACTTATCCAGAGATCATTTCCTACAAGAGGCTTTGCACTGGCTATGGTTTTAACAGTCACAACAGTCACTTGATGATTGTAACTGTCACTTTCTTCTAACGTTTTTCTGCTTAACCGAAAGTTCTTGAGCCCATTGTAAACTTTTACATCTGACCGTGCAAGGTCTGAAAACAATTTATAACCTTTGTTTGAATGTCTGTCCTAAAGCATAAATGAATACATTAATAGAAAGAAAATATCGGCTTTAAAGAGATGTTCATACCTTGGGATCAACGTGCACCTTGTTGGACATTTTGCTTAGCTCAACGGCTATGACAAGGCAGAAAATGATGAAACTTTGCAACATAACTATTATAATAAAGGTCTATGTCATGACACTGTTTACAATTTTGCGACATTATCATAATCTTCACATTGCAACATATACTGAGAGGCTCTCGTATCAAGGCCAAGTTCGAAAATGAAGGTCTTTGATCAGAGGTCAAGGTCACTGGACCCGAACATGTTGCCGCGCGGATGGTTGGTCTAGCGTCTCCACGCTCTAGTTTTGTAGCCTGATAGTCTCTGAATGAAAATCGTTTAAACCAAAAGAAAGGCGGTTGATGGCATGCTGCTCGGTGACAATTTCTACTTTGGACACCCCCACCCCAAGTTAAGTATAGGGGGGTGGGGTGGTGTCCTGTCCTGAGCTTGCTTTCCAATCATGGATGGTTGGCTCCTTGTCCAAGGTGCGTGTACTGTGCGGCCCAGTCAGTCGTGTCCGATAATAACAATGACAAGGATCTCCACACAGCGTAAAAGGCAGCCGCTACTCTGAAAAGCTGCCCTGCAATTTTGTTTATTGTTGAGATGCTTTGTGAACGGGGACATTTTTACTCCCACGGCCTTAAGACTTCTGCCTTGAGAGCCAGCCAGACAAAACGCGGGTACTAGCACACACACACACACACACACACACACACACACACACACACACACACGCGCACACACACATACACACGCGCACGCACGCAAACACACACGCACATATAAGTACACACACACACGCTTGCGCGCGCGCATATACTTATACCAATCAACGGGTGAGCGAGCCAAAGCATTCATTGTCAGAAACGTCTACAGAGAGATACATGCATGACGTTAGGATGTGCTCAAATATCATACTGTATGTGCATTGTCCGCGTCACCGTGAAGGTCGCTGCTTCTTATTAACCCTTTCACCGCCAAAGTCGCATTTTAGCACCACAGTGATTTAACACCTATGTCACTAAAAGGCATCAAATTGGGGTCTATTATCCAAAGACCCTATTGTCTTAGTTTTGGGAAGTAAGGATAGACCTTATTTTATATATTCCCAATACTGCAGATGGATTTTGTTCTCTACCCAGGTAAATTTAATGGATTTTGTTTTGCTGAAATATGGCTGGCGGTGAAAGGGTTAAGCAATTTGTAGATTTGATTTTTGATACACAATTTGTCTGCAATATCCGTTTAACGATTTAAGATGGAACAAAGTTGTTGTTGTTGTTTTCTAAAGCAAACTGTAACTGTTTTTGAGTGTGTATTTTTTTGCTGTTGAATCATCTGAGTTTCTGATCTTAGCCCATTTATTCCCTAAGTCGACATCTGAACATTTTACTTTTTTTCTTTTTCATTTTTGAGGGGTGGGTGTGGGGTGGTGGGTGTGGGTCGAGGTGGGAAGGTAAGGAACGTGGGAACGGGTGGGGATTCTTTTCCCAAAAAACCCACGGAAGCGTGACGGGCCATTACCTGGATGGGCGGTTTCCTGGAGACGTGAGCTACCAGCATTGCAATGGCGATGTCCTCACAGTTGGTGATGTTGTCCACTCGGTCACGGATGGCTTGAGGCATGGCGTAGCTGTATAGGTACAGGTACATCTGGAAGGAAGGAGAGAGGAAGGAAGGTGGCAGAGTGGTTAACACGTTCGTTCACCTGCCACACACCCCGTGGGGATATTATTATTTTATTTAAGAAAATTTATATAGCGCTTCACCTTTAAGCTCTAAGCGCTTTACAATTGCCCTAAAATTATTCATATTAAAAACAACCGATTACATACCTCCACACTATCCTTCACATTCTTACACACACACACACATACACATGCGCACACAAAGAAATATGTACATATTAAACTAAATATAAATAAAATACATATACATAATAAAATAACAATTTACAATCAGATTACATTAAAAAAATCAATTTTCAATTTACATAAACAAGTTACACATTCACAATGACCGCAAAAGTAAAGTATACATGTAGGTACACACAAGGTTCACAAACATTCAAAACTAGAGAAACACGATCATAAAAGCAAATTAAGACATACTCGTATGGATACCGGGGGGTCTTTTGTATAAACCGTTCCCCCACCTTCTGGAAGTTCTGTGCTTGTAACTTCCTCTAATCTCTCACTCTCTTTGACTCTGCCTTTTCCCTTTGCTTACTGTCATCTACTATCTTTCTGCCTTACCGGCCCATTCTCCTGCCTTTTTTTCACGAAACTTTAAAAAAACATTTCCTCCAGCCGAAGTCGGACTTGCTGGGCCTAACTATTTCTTAGTTAGGCGCATAACGGCAGCATGACGCATCTGCGCTCATAATTAACAGGAAACTGTCTGAGCGATCGAAGAAGAAGAAGAAGAAGAAGAAGAAGAAGAAGAAGAAGTTCGCCTGCCGATTTCAATGCGCGACTGCAGCGTGAGTGACTGCGGATGAGAATTTTGCGTGGGTGATCGCTTTAGGTTACCCCGCTACGTTAAGAACTATATATTTTTTTCTGTATCTATATGCATCATGCTATATCTGTTAAAAATCCAAAGGTCAAGAGAAAGTAATATTATATGAAAATCCTGATGGTATCACTACAGACCGAAATCTTTGCAATATAAATCACACAAGTGGCTTAAAGCTTCCCCTTTAGCGCCAGTTTTTAAAAACCAAATATTACTGTCTTTATTTATTTCTCTCTTCAGGATCAACAGAAGAGAGTATATATTTTGTTGTTGGTCTTTTGTCTGTCTGTGTGCGTATCTTTTTTATTTTGTGCTGAGGACTGCGTGGGCAACTCT
Organism: Phymorhynchus buccinoides; assembly: GCA_017654935.2. Taxonomy (NCBI): domain Eukaryota; kingdom Metazoa; phylum Mollusca; class Gastropoda; order Neogastropoda; family Raphitomidae; genus Phymorhynchus; species Phymorhynchus buccinoides. The sequence goes on along the minus strand of CM065681.1, from coordinate 19,678,673 downwards.
GGTCAACTTAAAACTTTTGGCACCCTCATAAAAACAAAGATACGTTTTGTGCGGAACACGTCAAATATACACACAGAAACCAAACAATTTACAGAGAACAAAATAAATTGTAATTACATGCTTTAAAAGTTTCTTTCACACTTCACACGCCCCGCTCACTTTAACAACTGCTGGATTCATACAACCCTCCACCCTTCCCGATCAAATCTCATCACAGGACTTTGGAAGTCAACATTAAGACTCTATTTGAACAGTGAAACCAGGCATGTCTCTCTCTCTCTCTCTTGTCTAATGGCTCTCTCTGAGTCGCTCCCTCCTCAAAGCACGAAATTTCGACACAACACGAGCCTTTTCCCTTACAGTTTCTCCCAAAAGTCTACCCCCTCTTTGGATTGTCTTTGGATACGGGGCTGTTTTTAATTTTCTTTTGCATCTACAAATGTGGTCATCTGGCTTCAAAGGGGGACCCTGACGGAGCTCTTTTCGCATGAAAATACGTAGAGATCACCAAAATAAAACAGCTCGCAACACTACTTTGCTATGACAGAAGTCAAATTTGCGACATTCCTCATTGAACCACAAAGTCAGATTTTTTCAGTGAAAGAGAGGGATAGGGTCTTTAGGGTTAGGCCGCCTAGTCGCTTAGATAAATGGTTAAAGTACAGAAACAAGTGAAATTTGTGGTTGTCGCAAATACAGACTCTCACAACAAAGGAAATAGAGCTTTTTATTTTTACAAGCTAAAGCTTCAACCACAATGCGACAAGCTCCACCCACCCCGTCCAAAAGGGCTTCTCTCTCCGGCAACTCCGCCAAGGGGAAATCGCCGTTTTGACGGTTTAATTTCTAGGAAACCAGAGCAAAGTGAGTGTTCCGATCCTTGAGTGTTTTCCGATTTTTCCTTGTGTGTGTGTGGTGTGTGTCTGTGTCTTTGTGTGGTGTGTGTGTGTGTGTGTGTGTGTGTGTGTGTGTTGTGTATAACATATTTTATTTCCCTCTCTCATCCTTCCACTCCACAATTCCTTCATTCTCTCCCACACCCATCCATCAACATGCATTTTTCAATATAAAAAAGGCTGTCTTTCTAGTGACCTTGATGTGTTTCTTGCAAAACCTCATCCGTCAGGGTGCCCCTTTAAACCGATGCAAGATAAATAATTGGTTCTTGGCGACGGTTTGCTGTGTCCTATTCATTTCTATTTCTTGTGTTTTAATATAGAACGTTTAAGTCTATCTAAGTGCTCTGCTTTATTAAATTCTGTAAATTCTGTACCACTCCCTTTATGAATGCTGGAGAGGGGAGGGACAAAAGGGAAGGGAGGGGGGACTTTAGTATCAATGTGACCCAGCACCACGAAAGGGACATTATGTGTCAAACTGAGTATACATTTGAAACCTTCAGCCAATTTTCTTTCTGGTGATACAAGAACCATTCTAGTATCTTTTTCCGTTCCAGAGTTTCGAGCATTTACAGTAAGTAGGGTGAGCATTGTCCATTTTGACAAAACACAGTCTAAAGCCTAGCCTAGCTGAAGAAAATGCATTGACATAGGTGAAGACGGGGTTTAAAAGCCCATAAGGCGGGTAAGAAGCCCATGCCAATTATCTCATAAAATGAAGCAAATTTCAGTCAATTTTGAAATGAGACGAGTGTTAGAGTTTAACATTCGTCTCATGGGCAAATGTGACTGAAATTTGCTTTATTCCATGTATAATTGGCATGGGCTTCTTACCCGCCCACTTTTTACCCCGTCTTCCCCTACTCGTTTTAAAACTAAGACCATTTACAGACCATATTGAAGATTATCCTTTATAAATATGAAAGATAAGCTGTTAGAGAACACAAAAATCTCCAAAACTCAAAAAATGAGATTTTTGACTTTCCAAGCCTGTTGTGAGAAACTAGCCCAGCGACTCAATGTCCCTTACGTGGTGCTGGGTCACAAATACTCTCCCTGCTTTTTACATTCTTTTCGTGATGGCAGTTTAGTTTCCTCTTGTCCATCGTTGACTCTCTATGTCATTTGCTTCCTGACGTCTGCTGTTTATCTGCTCCACTGGTTCGTTCTACTGCCCTTTGTGTTGTGCGCTGGCGGTCAGAAAATATCAGGAATTGTACACTGGCTATCCACTCAGCAGTTTACAAATAGTAGCCCCCTTATAAATCAGTAGCTCTTCTTTGATTATATTATACAGACATCGACAAAAGTTAAACACTGCAGACTCAGTTCGCTATATTTTTGTTTGTGGCACAAGCCACAAACCTATTACTCACTTTGTCGGTCTGTCGGTCTGTCCAAAATTGTCGCACTTCAAAGTGAGGCTGCAAAATTGTCGCACTTCAAAGTGAGGCTGCACTTCAAATTGAGGCTGCTCTTTAAAATGATGTTTCGTTTTCAATTGTCGCACGCCACAAACGATTGCGAATTCGCGCTTGTTTATATAGAAGCATGTAGGAGAACAGGGACGGGGGCAGACACGTCTTGCCAGCAGTCTACAACTCCCTTGTTCAGTCACACGTCGTGAGTTCATCTCACCGGCGTGTTGACTGAACTCCAAGTCTCCACCTTCAGTGTGCAAGCGCTGAGGAAGCCAGGCGGACGCTTGGCGAAAGCTACGAGTGAGTAGAAACTGTATGGTTTGAGAGAATAAGTATAAATTTTCTTCATTATGTAGGAGTACTGTTTCATTTTATGGAAACGGGACGGGATTACGACGCGCGCAAAATGAGCGTGCATAGGTCATAACTATGGGTGTAGTTTTGCATGTGCATCTATCTCCATTTTCTTATGTCGAGCATCCCCAAAATTGGTTACTGCGATCAATGAAACATGCAGGGACGTTTTGTTGTTTATGATTGGACATCACTTCCCTTGTTCTCGGGAAGGTCAACAGAAGAAAACAGAGGTGCACGTGCAAAAACTACAGATCACCTGTGCTCCTTTTTCTACAGAAAGTTATCACCACTTCAACATACACCGATATTGAAAACATTTAATCACATCACATCGTCATCACAAAACATTTGAAATATTGCATAATCATTATGAAAGTAAAACCACTAACAATATTTTATCGCTTAACATTTCCACCACTAGAAGTCGTCCTCTGAAACTCACAAAGCCGTGCGTTAAAACTAATCTCTACCTGTACGTTTTACTAACAGGATTATGTGAATACTTGGAATTATTTACCCAGCACCATAGTAATATCACGGACACTCAAAGGCTTAAAAGCAATTTAAACAAAATACTGGGAAGATTGTTGCTTTCAAACAAATATCAATATACATTAGGAGTCTATGCCTTATCATCAAATGCCACACCCAGAATACAAAGCAATGAATGCCAATAAAAAGAGAAACTACATAGCGGGCAAAAGGCTGTGAAGCCTATTGTGCCAATGCTATGCTATGCTATGCTATGCTATGCTATGCTATGCTAACATCATAGAAAATGGAGCGAATTGAATAGGTAGTCCTTACCTTTTTATGTCTACACATTTTGTTTTATATCCTTTTCATAATTATTTTTTCCCATATACTCCCAAGTGCCTTTTGGGAAATCAATAAACCTGGAATATGGAAATCAGGTCTGGAGTCCG
>CM065681.1:19662570-19670070 GCA_017654935.2 Phymorhynchus buccinoides | reverse complement strand
AAGCAAGTTCGGTTACATAGATTACATAAAGTTAATAATAGTAAGTAAGAGAGAGGTCACAGTCAGAATCCCAAGTCTGTATTAAAACTATTAAATGAAACTTGTTTAATCTTACAAAAAAATATATTTTTAAAAAAACCCACAAAAAACCGAAAATCTCTTTTTTATCTACTTCTTGAAATTATTTTTTGGGTGTAATTTAAGCATTCAAGATCATCATCATCATCATCATTTATTCTTTATATTTCTTCCTTCTTCTTTCGTCATATTGTTTTTCTTCCTTACGTAGAGTAAGAAGGTGGTTTGTTTGTGTTTTTACAAGATCACAGTAACACAACACCCGTCACTTTTTCTAACACTATTTCTCTGCCTTGATTTGGTCAGTGTCTGAACATTGGAAATATAACCACCCAAAAACTCTCTCTGGCAAATGCAGGAGAGATGAGAGAGAGAGAGAGAGAGAGAGAGAGAGAGAGAGATGAGAGAGAGAGAGAGAGAGAGAGAGAGAGAGAGAGAGAGAGAGAGAGAGAGAGAGAGAGAGAGAGAGAGAGAGAGAGAGAGAGAGAGAGAGAGAGAGAGAGAGAGAGAGAGAGAGAGAGTGCGAGAGAGACAGACAGACAGAGAGAGAGAGAGAGCCAGAGAGAGAGAGAGAGAGACCAGAGACAGACAGACTGACTGATAGACAGCCAGCCAGAGAGCCAGACAGACTGACTGATAGACAGCCAGCCACACAGACAGAAAAACAGAGACAAAGATACAGACAGACAGACAGACAGACAGATGCACACATTATACACACACACACACATCGACACAGACAGACAGAGACAGCGATCGAGAGAGACAGAAACAGATACATATACAGGGAAAGACAGACAAGCACATACAGAGAGAGAGAGAGAGAGAGAGAGAGAGAGAGAGAGAGAGAGAGAGAGAGAGAGAGAGAGAGAGAGAGAGAGAGAGAGAGAGAGAGAGAGAGAGAGACACAAACAGACAGACAGACAGACAGACAGAGACAGAGACAGATGGAGACAGACAGAGACAGAGAGAGAGAGAGAGAGAGAGAGAGAGAGAGAAGAGAAGACAGACAGAGACAGAGAGACAATGAAAACAGAGGTGGGCACTATCAGAGAGACAGGTATTAGCGGGAAGCTTTTGGAGGTGTTAACAGGAGCGTGAACTCTCGTGAGCGTGTGTAGCCTACTTTGCTGTAGTAGCTTCGACAATTACCAAATTCTTCTGGACATTTTCAAGATGGCTAAGCCTTGCCTGCCTGCCACCCCACCACCCTCAGAGAGAGAGAGAGAGAGAGAGAGAGAGAGAGAGAGAGAGAGAGAGAGAGAGAGAGAGAGAGAGAGAGAGAGAGAGAGAGAGAGAGAGAGAGAGAGAGAGAGAGAGAGAGAGAGAGAGAGAGAGGAGAGAGAGGAGAGAGAGAGAGAGAGAGAGAGAGAGAGAGAGAGAGAGAGAGAGAGAGAGAGAGAGAGCGAGAGAGAGAGAGAGAGAGAGAGAGTGAGAGAGAGTGAGAGAGAGAGAGAGAGAGAGAGTGAGAGTGAGAGAGAGAGAGAGAGTGAGAGAGAGAGAGAGAGAGAGAGAGAGAGAGAGAGAGAGAGAGAGAGAGAGAGAGAGAGAGAGAGAGAGAGAGAGAGAGAGAGAGAGAGAGAGAGAGAGAGAGAGAGAGACGACAAGATCACGGGTAGCTACTGTCCTTTCTTTGGGGCCGTTTCACAAGGGCTAACGTTACGTAGCGTGAGCGCAAATCGGCAAAAACAGTACTAAGAAACACCTCTTTTGCCGACGTTTGCCGCAAACGTTTTGTGGCTGCTATCGAGGTAGCAAGCGACAAACTATTTGACGGATCATGGGAAATATCAATACTTCCGGCGGTTTTTTTTTTATATATCACGTGAACTTTAAAAATGGAAGACCAAAACAGCAAGCTCGTTATAGCAATTATTCTTTAGTCTATCATGAAAAAATACGGGATGATTTCAAGAAATTAAAAGAACGAAAATGTTTTTGAGTGCTCTTTCTTAATTTTTCATCTTGTTAGATGGCATAATATACTGATTTTTTTAATTTTCTGCACACAAATAGACGTGGATGAAATCGAAATCTTTGTACAAACTGACAGAGAGGTATGATTTATCTCCTTTTGACAGCAACCCTTTTCTCTCTCCCAAAAGTGAAGAGCAAGCTTAAAGAGTTATCTGACCTTAGCAAACGTTTAGGGTATTTCTTAGACCCCTTTTGGCGTAACAGTTATTCGCGCGGCGACCATTATCCAGAGAAACTCGACCCTGGACAACATTTTCAAGATGTCTAAACTTTGCCCCCACCCACCCAAAAAAAAGAAAAAAAGAAATAGAGAGAGAGAGACGACAAGATCACGGGTAGCTGCTGTCCTTTCCTGATCTGTGTATACATTGACATTGCTCGCAAAATATCACTATTTCCCCATGGCAACACAGTGAGTTGTTAAGTACACGTTAAAGGTCTGTGTACACGTTAACACCATTCACAATATATTTATATTTCCCCATGGCAACACAGTGATAGCCCGCTCTTAATATGACTTACAGCTGGCTGTGTTGCAATGGGGAAATAGAAATATCTCGTGAATAGTGTTAACGTGTACACAGACCTTAATATGACTTACAGCTCACTGTGTTGCAATGGGGAAATAGAAATATCTCGTGAATAGTGTTAACGTGTACACAGACCTTAATATGACTTACAGCTCACTGTGTTGCCATGGGGAAATAGAAATATCTCGTGAATAGTGTTAACGTGTACACAGACCTTAATATGACTTACAGCTCACTGTGTTGCCATGGGGAAATAGAAATATCTCGTGAATAGTGTTAACGTGTACACAGACCTTAATATGACTTACAGCTCACTGTGTTGCCATGGGGAAATAGAAATATCTCGTGAATAGTGTTAACGTGTACACAGACCTTAATATGACTTACAGCTCACTGTGTTGCCATGGGGAAATAGAAATATCTCGTGAATAGTGTTAACGTGTACACAGACTTTAATATGACTTACAGCTCACTGTGTTGCCATGGGGAAATAGAAATATCCCGTGAATAGTGTTAACGTGTACACAGACCTTAACACTATTCACGAGATATTTCTATTTCCCCATATTAAGAGTGAGTTATCAATGTGTTGCCATGGGGACATAGAAATATCTCGTTAATTGGGTTAACGTGTATAGCCTACAGACCTTTATGAGTGGCCTAACACTGTGTTGCCCTGGGGAAATAGAAATATTTTGTGAATAATGTTAACGTGTACAAAGACCTTTACCAACCTGCAAAGGCAATGTTATGATTATTAAAGCAAACTGATTTAAACGTTAGCCAGGCTGTGGTAGCACCGAAGTTATCCTCTTTATCTAGACAGCTCGACATCGAATACCAAAACATAACGGAAACAGATAATAAGATGACAACGATTATCACCAACTTCCAATTCACACCACAGATTCTGCTGACTGCCATCTTACTGATCACATCCACGTACGCCCCCCTCTTTCCAGCCCCCCCCCCCCTCTCTCTCTCTCTCTCTCTCTATGTTTCTCTCTCTCTCTCTGTATCTCTCTCTCTCTCTCTCTCTCTCTCTATCTCTCTCTCTCTCTCTCTGTATCTCTCTCTCTCTCTCTATCTCTCTCTCTCTCTCTCTCTCTCTCTCTCTCTCTCTCTCTCTCTCTCTCTCTCTCTCTCTCTCTCTCTCTGTATCTCTCTCTCTCTCTCTCTCTCTCTCTCTCTCTCTCTCTCTCTCTCTCTCTCTCTCTCTCTCTCTCTCTCTCTCTCTCTCTCAGAGCTCACCTATGAACTTAGAATCTGACGGTAGCACTGGTTCAAACGGGGTGGAGGGAAACAGGAAGAAAGGGTACCCCGGGTGGTTCAACATCCTCTGCTCTAAGCTGGAGGTAAAGTTTCTCTGGAACCTCGGGGACGGAATCCTCAAAGTTGGCTCAGAAGTATTGCCGTTTGTTTTGAAAAGTTTGCTGGGAGAATTATCAGAATAACTGAATATCACTGATGTCGGCTCGTCAGGAACAGGAGCTGCCGGTATTCGTAGACGAGATCTCAGGACAGTGAGCGTGGCTAACAGAATATGTTCTGAAGAACCGAAATACGTTTCCATCGCAAATCGCCCCAGGCGACGAAACTCAAAGATGTCGTTTTCGGGGAAAGAGGTCAAGATGTGGAGTAGATCGTGCAGTCTGGGAAAGGGAAGGCAGACAGATAAATCTTCCCAGCGGACCATGTCTCCAAAGGGTAGACGGTTCTTCGTGGGACCGACGATCACCGGGACAGCCCCGTTCTTGAGGGCTTCCTGCAGTCTGGTTTGGAAGACGAGTGTTGACGCTAGTGACTGGTCCAGCGGGGACAGGAGCAGGGTGAACGTGGACTGGGAGAGCAGGGAACGTCTATCTCCCGCAGTCCCGCACAGGGCCCACTCCGAGGGCGACCCGGCCGACTTGGCTTCACCGCAGGATAAGGTCACGGCGGTCACTGGGTTGGAACCTTGTTCACCTTTCTGGAGACGTTTCAAATGGGACATAACTGTGGTTTCCAGTTGGCCAAACTGCTCGTTTCCATCCTGTGCTGGAATGTATTGTCCCCAAAAGGACACCAGGTGTTTTCGCTGAATGGGAAATAACGGCGGTAGCTGTGACCAGAGAGGGCCTTTGGCAGGTTCCGGGCTGGGTGGAACGATGATGTCAAAACTGTCTCTGAAGTCCGTCAAGAACGTGGGACTAGCCATCATGGCTTGGTCTAACGGTCCTTGCCAGAAGCCTGCAGCGTTGTTCCTGGTCAAGCTGATCACCAAATGGTTCCTTCCGTCGTTCCAGTAGGGCAAGGCGCGAAGAGCGCTCTCTATGTCAGAAAGGGATCTCTGATTTCCGACCGCTTCTCCTAAAGGCACAACGAAGACACACGCCTGATCAGGATCATGGGTACCGTACATTCTCTGACTAAAGTCATATTTCACGGGGGACAGTTGAAACATTTTGGAAAGAGACGCTAACTCTTTATCGGTGTAGAAGTAAATGCGAAAGCCAGACTTCAGTGAACATCGGCTGAACTCAAAACAGTTGTCCATTTGGCAGGAGTCTGATTTCAAATGATCTCTGCCAGGGGCAAGGTGATGGTCATCGTGTTGGACTTTCTTGGAGACTTCTGTGCGGGTGTCTCCGCTTCTCTGGTGCTGGACGGCATCCTTGGTTGTGGACGTGTTGCTATCATTCAAGTAAACTACTATGCACACCACGAAAACCAGGAACGGGAAAATAATGCGAGGAGTCTTGGAAATCAGCTGCCAAGGTGCTAGGTTCCGCAATCTCGTCATGCTGAGGAACTGGTTTACCTGTAAACAACAAAGGTATAATCGTGGAAAATAACGTAGGTTAACAATAAACAACAACAACAATCGTAGCTTTCAAAGACTACTTGTTTCTAAATCAATTGAAGCATTATCTATTTATCTCACTTGTTGAGATAAATTGTTGAAATTGAGGGAAATGACCTGACTAAATATTAAAAGTGGATCAAACGTTCCTCCTGCGAAGTTGTTCTTTTCAGTTTCACCTGGAACAGTGCGCTAAAGGACTCAACAGACGGTCAGTTAAAAACTGAAGAAACTTTGTTCTAGAATGTCTGCAATGCAATTGTAGCCTCGTCAGAATTTGTGAAAATGTTGCGGTTTCGTGTCACTGGTGACTTGAAAAGCTTGCATCAGTAATATGCATCATGTAGCAGCCTCGTTCCATCTATCTCTGTCCGTCAGAAGCTTTGATTTGACCACAATCGTAGCGCAAAGGATAACACCAGAGAAAAGATATCCGGATATAAGACTATCCTGTTATGTAAAAAAACCACCACAACTAGATGTCATATTTACTAGAAGTTTGTTTTCTTTAATATTACGAGTCGGCGGAACTATAAACACTACAAAACCACGGCAACTTCAACACTGGTTTGTACAGAAACTAAAACACAGAGACCTACTCGAGAAAGCTGAATAATGAGCACCCAGCCTACAGCTTACATCAGCCTCCTCTTACCCGTACCGTCTCCTGTCTTACACGCTATGGCCTAGGTGGGCGGGTGATGGAGAGCATTCACGCTGACCGTTCAAGCGGGCAGGACACGTTTGCCGCATGAATGGAAAAAATAAACAACCCACACCCAAAAAGGTTGCTCTGTTATACCACGAACTACAATGGAACCTCCCTTATAAGACCTCCCATTATAACACTCCCTCCCATATAAGACCTACTTCTGTGAGACATTACCCTTCTTTGTCAGTATTAAAATTACCTCCCTTATAAGACCCCTCTCTTATAAGACCTCATTTTGGATGAGTTTTGAAGGTCTTAAAGGGAGGTTCCACTGTATGTAGCAGAAAACAAGATGGAGGTCAAAAGAAGGGCTGCAAAGAATCTTCGCTGACACGCTGTGGTATCAACATCTCCTCTTATGGGGGAAAAAACATGGTTAACTAGAGCGCTAAGACGCTAGACTACCAGCCGCGCAACAGCATTTTCGGGTCCAGTGACCTTGACGTTTGATCTTCTTTTTCGAACTTGGTCTAGGTATAATTAGTACCTATCCGCAAACACAATTTGAGTGTCCTAGTTCCCTGCGTCCAAACGTTATCGTGCCAGGTAATCGGCAGCATTTTTGGCTCCAATGATCTTGACCTTTGACCTATGACCTTCATTTTTGCATTTGGCCGCGATATTCTTAGTACCTATCCGCATGCAAAATTTGAGCATCCTAGGGCCCTTCGTTCAATCGCTATCGTGCCATGCAGGTGCTCGGCAGCAATACCGGCGCCAATGACCTTGACCTATTATATTCATTTTTGAACATGGCCTATATATCTTTAGTACCTCTATGCATGCAAAATTTGAGCGTCCTAGGTCCGTTATCATGCCAGATGTTCAGCAGCATTCTTTGCTCCAGTGACCTTGACCTTTGACCTTCATTTTTTAATTTGGCCGATTTATGTTTACAACCTATTTGCATGCAAAATCTGAGCGTCCTAGGTCCCTCCGTTCAATCGTTATCGTGCCAGGTGCTCGGCAGCATTTTCGGCGCCAGTGACCATGACATTTGTCCCATGGCCTTCAGTTTTTAAATTAAATTTGGCCTATATATCTTTAGTACCTATCAGCATGCAAAATGTGAGCGTCCTAGGTCCCTCCGTTATCATGCCAGGTGTTTGGCAGCGTTGTCGGCTCCAGTGACCTTGACCTTTGTCCTATGACCTTCATTTTCGAACTTGGCCTACATATTATTAGTACCCATTCGCATGCAAAATGTGAGCTTCCTAGGTCCCTTTGTAATAACATTATCGTGTTAATATAGTCACATAGTCAGGAACCAAATCCACTGAAGACATTACCAGCTTCGCTCTCTTCGTTCGCGGCTGGTAGCTAGAGCATTACGACGCTAGATCAACAGCCGCGCGGCAGTA
>CM065681.1:19652570-19655070 GCA_017654935.2 Phymorhynchus buccinoides | reverse complement strand
CTCTTTCGAGCACATTATCACATATTCAGACTTTCTTTAATCTTCACGTGCCAGCATCGCACTTAGTTTACACCATACACTTATCTGTATTGTTAAAAATTCGGGACTTTACTGGTGTTGCACTGCCTCCGAGCATTGCCTCCAGGATCATTCCCACCATCTTTATATCTACTAATGTCCCATTATATGTGTCTGTTCCAAACCGAAGGACGCTAAACAGATTTTCACTTCAGCATCGGCAGGCGGACATGACCAACTGTGGTGTGGGGCTGGTTGCAACAAAACTGACAGGGCTGGTTGTAACATGTTGACAGTAGTAAAATAGCAGCAGCAGCATTCTGTAACAGTATCTCCTGCTGTGTATAGAGGCTTTTTTCTTGTTACTTAATGTAGGAGTTTGATTGCTAACCGCCACCACCACCACCACCACTACTACTACTACTACTACTACTACTACTACTACTACTACTACTACTACTACTGCTGCTGCTGCTGCTGCTGCTGCTGCTACTACTACTACTACTACTACTACTACTACTACTACTACTACTACTACTACTACTAGGGGAAGACGGGGTAAAAAGCGCATGGGCGGGTAAGAAGCCCACCCCAATTATCTCATGAAATAAAGAAAATTTCAGTCAAATTTGCCCATGAGACGAATGCTAGACATTAACGCTCGTCTCATGGGCAAAATGAGACTGAAATTTGCTTCACTTCATGAAATAATTGGGGTGGGCTTCTTACCCGCCCATGCGCTTTTTACCCCGTCTTCCCCTACTACTAGTGTTGCATTGTTGAACCAAGATAAAGATGGTGGAAGACAGAGAGAGTCAGTATGTATTTTGTTTGCTTGCTTGTATGTTTGCGTGACTGATTGTTTGTTTCTATGGTTTGAATGCATTCCGAGTGAAGCATAATATGATAGCCTCTATTATAAGCCTATTGCTATTTTCGCAGGTATAATTTAAGCAATCAGCGAATGTTGAAGTGCCAAGTGACGCGTTTGTAAAATATAATGTTGTCAGATCATAGTTATATGATGTGCAAAAGTGTGTTACAACCAGTCCCACACACTGTTGCAACTTACCCCACATGTGGGGCAAAGTTGTAACAAGTAGGGTGACCTTGGTGTTGACACATTAAAGGGGCACCCTGACGGATGAGGTTTCTTTTAGGAAACACGTCCTGATCACAAGGAAAACACCCTTTACAGAGATTGCAACACTCACTTTGCTCTGGTTTCCTATAAATCAAACCGTCAAAGCGGCGATTCCTCCTTGGCGGAGGTGCTGGGAGTCAAATTCTTTCACCCAAAGAGAAGGCGTATGCCGTCTCTTTTATAATGGCCACCTGCATTTAGACCAAATCGTTTGGGTAAACAGAACGAATGAAGAATACTTTCTCATGCAAACATGGACACATGTAGAATGACGACTATAGAACGGTGAATATTGAGATGAAAAAGAGCAAACAACTTGTCTCCTTCGGTTTGGCTTACGATAATATTAAAGACGAATTGTTTCGTCAGAACTGTGCTAATCCGTTTTGATGATAACGCTACAAACAGCTGTACACTTTGACACTCGTTCCTGTCTTCGTGACCATTAACTGACCCTTTCGTCTTTACGATATCACTAACTCGCTCTATCGCTATGCCTTTGGACATTGTCAGGGACCATAGTTATGAATCATGCACACTGCTGGTCTTTTTTTGAACAACGAGAGATAAGGGTTTGAGGATTAACGATGTTGGATGGTGCTGCACTTGCGGCGACGCGCTCTCCGGGTGGGAGCAGCCCGAATTTCACAGAAGAGAGTTGCTGTTACTAGAAATTCCGAAATACAAACACAGTGCATGAACATGCATAGCGCTTAGGCTACAGCTGGAAAACTTGTGTGTGTGTGTGTGTGTGTGTGTGTGTGTGTGTGTGTGTGTGTGTGTGTGTGTGTGTGTGTGTGTGTGTGTGTGTGTGTGTGTGTGTGGTGTGTGTGTGTGTGTGTGTGTGTGTGTGTGTGTGTGTGTGTGTGTGTGTTGTGTGTGTTGTGTGTGTGTGTGTGTGTGTGTGTGTGTGTGTGTGTGTGTGTGTGTGTGTGTGTGTGTGTGTGTGTGGTGTGTGTGTGTGTGTGTGTGTGTGTGTGTGTGTGTGTGTGTGTGTGTGTGTGTGTGTGTGTGTGTGTGTGTGTGTGTGTGTGTGTGTGTGTGTGTGTGTGTGTGTGTGTGTGTGTGTGTGTGTGTGTGTGTGTGTGTGTGTGTGTGTGTGTGTGTGTGTGTGTGTGTGTGTGTGTGTGTGTGTGTGTGTGTGTGTGTGTGTGTGTGTGTGTGTGTGTGTGTGTGTGTGTGTGTGTGTGTGTGTGTGTGTGTGTGTGTGTATGTGTGTGTGTCCTGATTTGTTTCACATTCACCCACTGTCTGGTTTCAATGTTTAATCTTCAAAAGAAACATCAACAACAACGACACAACTGAAGCAGCAACAAGCACAGCTTATGACGTGCTCAC
>CM065681.1:19637570-19647570 GCA_017654935.2 Phymorhynchus buccinoides | reverse complement strand
CCTTTCTTACCATACATAAAGCTGTATTTTAGGAACATTTTTAGCTAATAACCTTTTTGGAATACTAACCCTAACCCTAACCCTAGCCCTAACCCTAACCCTACCCCCCACCGTATAAGAGGGAAAACGCAACGAACCACAACTGTGACAAATCGCGGTGTACTGCAGTACATAGTGGGGGGGGGGGGGGGGGGTAGGTTAGGTTTAGGGGTAGGGTTAGGGGTAGGGGTAGGGTTAGGGTTAGGGTTAGTATTCCAAAAAGGTAATTAGCTAAAAATGTTCCTAAAATACAGCTTTATGTATGGTAAGAAAGGCAAAAACGGAAAAATACAATTAACCGAGAAATGCATGGGGGGTGGCACATCTTTACCTTTACCCAAATTCTTTCTATGGAAGTAATATTGTGAGCAGTTCGGAAAGAAAAGGAAAGAAACTAGAGAAGAAGAAAGCAACATCCATTAACCCTTTCACCGCCAATGTCGCAATTATGCACCACAATGATTTAACACCCATGTCACTAAAAGGCATCAAATCAGGGCCTGTTATCCGAAGACACTTATTTTCTTAATTTTGGGAGGTAATGATAGGCCTAATGTTAGACATGTCAGAGAGGAATTCACAATATTGCAGATAAAAAATTGTTCTCTACCCAGACAAGTTAGGTATTTTGGGGCCGAAAAATGGCTGGCGGTGAAAGGGTTAAGATAACTCCTAGGGGAAGACGGGGTAAAAAGCGCATGCGCGGGTAAGAAGCCCACCCCAATTATCTCAAGACGGGCGTAAATTATTATGCGTACATTGTGCGGGTACCTGAATAACTCTCGTCAGGGCTCCCAACCCTATCTCATGATGAAGTAAAGAATTCTAAAAGACACTTTCACTAGAAACATTCTTTTTAGCATTCGCAATGCCACTGGGACCCTCTATCCCGTCTCTAGGACCCTCTATTGTAAGTGAAGGAGTCCCTGGGACCCCTTGAGACGATTGGGGAGCCCTGTCTCGTATCTGTGTACATTGTGTGATCACCTGAGTTGTATTATGACTCTCGTATATGTATATACTGTATGATTATCGTAATAGTTGTATTATGACTCTCGTATTTGTATATACTGTATGATTATCGCAATAGTTGTATTATGACTCTCGTATATGTATATACTGTATGATTATCGCAATAGTTGTATTATGACTCTCGTATATGTATATACTGTATGATTATCGTAATAGTTGTATTATGACTCTCGTATATGTATATACTGTATGATTATCGCAATAGTTGTATTATGACTCTCGTATATGTATATACTGTATGATTATCGTAATAGTTGTATTATGACTCTCGTATATGTATATACATGATTATCGTAGTTGTATTATGACTCTGTATATGTATATACTGTATGATTATCGTAATAGTTGTATTATGACTCTCGTATATCGTCACTGTATGATTATCGTAATAGTTGTATTATGACTCTCGTATATGTATTTGGGGGTACTGTATGATTATCGTAATAGTTGTATTATGACTCTCGTATATGTATATACTGTATGATTATCGTAATAGTTGTATTATGACTCTCGTATATGTATATACTGTATGATTATCGTAATAGTTGTATTATGACTCTCGTATATGTATATACTGTATGATTATCGTAATAGTTGTATTATGACTCTCGTATATGTATATACTGTATGATTATCGTAATAGTTGTATTATGACTCTCGTATATGTATATACTGTATGATTATCGCAATAGTTGTATTATGACTCTCGTATATGTATATACTGTATGATTATCGTAATAGTTGTATTATGACTCTCGTATATGTATATACTGTATGATTATCGCAATAGTTGTATTATGACTCTCGTATATGTATATACTGTATGATTATCGCAATAGTTGTATTATGACTCTCGTATATGTATATACTGTATGATTATCGCAATAGTTGTATTATGACTCTCGTATATGTATATACTGTATGATTATCGCTTGTATTATGACTCTCGTATATGTATATACTGTATGATTACGTAATAGTTGTATTATGTCTCGTGATATACTGTATGATTATCGTAATAGTTGTATTATGACTCTCGTATATGTATATACTGTATGATTATCGTAATAGTTGTATTATGACTCTCGTATATGTATATACTGTATGATTATCGTAATAGTTGTATTATGACTCTCGTATATGTATATACTGTATGATTATCGTAATAGTTGTATTATGACTCTCGTATATGTATATACTGTATGATTATCGTAATAGTTGTATTATGACTCTCGTATATGTATATACTGTATGATTATCGTAATAGTTGTATTATGACTCTCGTATATGTATATACTGTATGATTATCGTAATAGTTGTATTATGACTCTCGTATATGTATATACTGTATGATTATCGCAATAGTTGTATTATGACTCTCGTATATGTATATACTGTATGATTATCGCAATAGTTGTATTATGACTCTCGTATATGTATATACTGTATGATTATCGTAATAGTTGTATTATGACTCTCGTATATGTATATACTGTATGATTATCGTAATAGTTGTATTATGACTCTCGTATATGTATATACTGTATGATTATCGTAATAGTTGTATTATGACTCTCGTATATGTATATACTGTATGATTATCGCAATAGTTGTATTATGACTCTCGTATATGTATATACTGTATGATTATCGTAATAGTTGTATTATGACTCTCGTATATGTATATACTGTATGATTATCGTAATAGTTGTATTATGACTCTCGTATATGTATATACTGTATGATTATCGTAATAGTTGTATTATGACTCTCGTATATGTATATACTGTATGATTATCGTAATAGTTGTATTATGACTCTCGTATATGTATATACTGTATGATTATCGTAATAGTTGTATTATGACTCTCGTATATGTATATACTGTATGATTATCGCAATAGTTGTATTATGACTCTCGTATATGTATATACTGTATGATTATCGCAATAGTTGTATTATGACTCTCGTATATGTATATACTGTATGATTATCGTAATAGTTGTATTATGACTCTCGTATATGTATATACTGTATGATTATCGTAATAGTTGTATTATGACTCTCGTATATGTATATACTGTATGATTATCGTAATAGTTGTATTATGACTCTCGTATATGTATATACTGTATGATTATCGTAATAGTTGTATTATGACTCTCGTATATGTATATACTGTATGATTATCGTAATAGTTGTATTATGACTCTCGTATATGTATATACTGTATGATTATCGTAATAGTTGTATTATGACTCTCGTATATGTATATACTGTATGATTATCGTAATAGTTGTATTATGACTCTCGTATATGTATATACTGTATGATTATCGTAATAGTTGTATTATGACTCTCGTATATGTATATACTGTATGATTATCGTAATAGTTGTATTATGACTCTCGTATATGTATATACTGTATGATTATCGCAATAGTTGTATTATGACTCTCGTATATGTATATACTGTATGATTATCGCAATAGTTGTATTATGACTCTCGTATATGTATATACTGTATGATTATCGTAATAGTTGTATTATGACTCTCGTATATGTATATACTGTATGATTATCGTAATAGTTGTATTATGACTCTCGTATATGTATATACTGTATGATTATCGTAATAGTTGTATTATGACTCTCGTATATGTATATACTGTATGATTATCGTAATAGTTGTATTATGACTCTCGTATATGTATATACTGTATGATTATCGTAATAGTTGTATTATGACTCTCGTATATGTATATACTGTATGATTATCGTAATAGTTGTATTATGACTCTCGTATATGTATATACTGTATGATTATCGTAATAGTTGTATTATGACTCTCGTATATGTATATACTGTATGATTATCGTAATAGTTGTATTATGACTCTCGTATATGTATATACTGTATGATTATCGTAATAGTTGTATTATGACTCTCGTATATGTATATACTGTATGATTATCGCAATAGTTGTATTATGACTCTCGTATATGTATATACTGTATGATTATCGCAATAGTTGTATTATGACTCTCGTATATGTATATACTGTATGATTATCGCAATAGTTGTATTATGACTCTCGTATATGTATATACTGTATGATTATCGCAATAGTTGTATTATGACTCTCGTATATGTATATACTGTATGATTATCGCAATAGTTGTATTATGACTCTCGTATATGTATATACTGTATGATTATCGCAATAGTTGTATTATGACTCTCGTATATGTATATACTGTATGATTATCGTAATAGTTGTATTATGACTCTCGTATATGTATATACTGTATGATTATCGTAATAGTTGTATTATGACTCTCGTATATGTATATACTGTATGATTATCGCAATAGTTGTATTATGACTCTCGTATATGTATATACTGTATGATTATCGCTGGCAGTATTACTGGGGTTATATGTATATACTGTATTTATCGTAGTTGTATTATGACTCTCGTATATGTATATACTGTATGATTATCGATGTTGTAAACTGGGAAGATGTAAACAAAAACATATGTCAACAGTTGAAACTGTTTTACTTGTACCTTGTGTTCATTGTCAAACATGAAGGTGAAACTGGGAAGATGTAAACAGCAAAGTTGATTTATAAATTCAGAAAATTAATAAATTTAAAAATAAATTTCGAGTTTTGACCTCTGTGTTAAATTTGATTAGAATCCATCCAGTAGATTTTGGTTTTAAAAATATGGAACACAGATAAATAACAGGCACACGCAACCAACGCGAAATATGCCAACCGCCAAACATTGTGATGGTACTTGTTGGAATATCGAATTATCATCATTTAAGAAAGAGAAACGTTTTTTGAGTAGTAGAGTATATTGTTTGTGGGTGGGGTTTTTTTTACAAGAGGTACGTTGGCAAGCTTGTCCTCTTGCTGAGACCTAATCCTGCACATCACTCAGCACGTAATCTCTATCATGTCAGTGACCGTACACATCCTGCCATTTAAACGGCAACAAGAAAAAAGCGCGACTCTCTGAATATTCCCATTTGCGCGACCGTACGAAAAGAGCGAATGCCATTGACAGAAAGAGCGAATGTCACTGACAGAAAGAGAGAATGTGACTGACAGAAAGCGAGAGGGTCGTTGAGGATTGGGATGGGGCAAGAAGTACCTTACAAGAACAAATGTCTGTTACTTTCTTACTATCCCTAACCATATCCCTAACCTATCCCTAGCTCTATCCCTAACCTATCCCTAACCCTATCCCTAACCCTATCCCTAACCCTATCCCTAACCCTATCCCTAACCTATACGTAACCCTATCCCTATTATGCGACTATCTGAAATTCGCTCTTTTTGTCATTACTGTTCGCTCTTTTCGGCATCTTGTAGTTCGCGCATTTCGTATCGCGCTTTTCGAAAAGTCGCGCTTTTCGAATGCTCCGATTTAAACGGTGCATGGTATCCAGTGCAAAGTGCTGACAGTTCCTGTCAGTAGAGATCGTATCGTTGCGTTCGCATCAAAATCACCCTGCTTTCTTCTTTGAAATGGAGTGTATGTGTTTTGTAGGAGGCACTCTGGCTGGCTGGCTGTCAGGTCTGTCAATGTGTCTGCACGTCTGTCTGTGAACGCTCTCATTCTCAGTATTTGTTTCCCTTTTTAGGCCCCACTTGCAAACAGACCATACATCAACCGTGCTCCCAGGCTAATTCCTGGCTATATTTTGTGTGGTTCTTACTCCATTCAAAAAAAAGTAGAAAAGAATACCTTGGGGAATGTTCGGCCAGCTTACTGCTGGCCTTTGTCAACCCGTACTGAGTTGCATGTTTGAAGGCTGATGTTGTTGCCTTCTGAGTAGTAGTCACTGCTAGCCTGATTGGTGTTGGGAATACTGTTACAGATGCGGGGTAATTCATATCCATGGTCTCTGTTCAAACTGGGTTTTCTTTCTGTTATTCCAATAGCTTCCTTCGCTTTCCTTTTTGTGAGCTGCTGTTCAGTTGCAAGTATGTTGGTTTGGCCTACAAACATGCAACTCAGTACGGGTTGACAAAGGTCAGCAATAAGCTGGCCGAAAATTCCTCAAGGTATTCTTTTCTACTTTAAAACATTTATTATTATTATTATTATTATTATTATTATTATTATTATTATTATTATTATTATTACTACTACTACTACTACTACTACTATAGACTCTGAGAAAGAACCAGACAAAATATGAACAAACCAGAGTCGGAAAGTATATTCGCTCAAATTCCTGGCTAGTTTTATAAATCCATATTTCAACCTATCTTTGTATAATACATATCATATGCTTTGTTATCTTTGTGTTCAGCTGTGTGTATGTAATGGTATGCCTTGCCATGTTTATGTTCTATGTTAGTATATATATATATCAAGGACAGATTGGAAGAATAGGCGTAGCCTAAAATCTATATCCTTGGAAAATAAAATTTAAGTTTTCAAGTTTTACCCGCATCATCTCCAACCTTTTTGTGCTATATTATGCTCTTCACAGAAAACAAAATTAATAGCATTCACAAACAACAAAGAAGACATCTTAAGTCTATTCTTTTCCTTTTTAATTCTTATCTTTCTATTTTACTTTTTTTTATTTTCTTATATTCTTTTCGTTTTTTCCCCACCCGTTTTGTTTTTTTCAACTTCCGGAAGTGCTCGTCACCGGAGCATCCGGGTACCTGGGCAGTCACGTGGTGCAGCAGCTGCTGGATGCGGGACACGTGGTGCGCGGATCCGTGCGCAAGGTCAAGGACGAGGACAAAGTTCAACACCTGCACGACCTTGGACGCCAGGCAGGAGGGGACAGACTGCAACTGGTGGAAGCCGAATTGCTGGATGGGGATTGCTGGGCGAAGTAAGCGTAAGCCTGTGGTAGAATATTACGTTCACTCTGAGTCTCAAACACACGCGAACCCACGCGTGCATGCAAGCACAGAGACGCAGGCACACACGCGCAGCATGCACACACATACAAACGCAAGCATGCACTCACGTCAAAACATAGCCTATATTTATATATCATGCAGACTAAATCTTCAAACATATACATACACAGGCGCATACACGCATACAAGCACACGCACACACATACACACGCAGGCGCACGTACGTAGGCACGCACGCGCTCACGCACACGCACACGCACACGCACGCACACGCACACACACACACACACACACACACACACACACACACACACACACACACACACACACACACACGCGCGCGCGACATGTAACTGCATAACAAAACAACATTTTTTTCATAATATTATTTTAATTAAAGAAAGAATGTGTGGATTTAGCGGATTAATTGTGCCATATAAAAGATAAACGGGCAACATTTTGTTGACAGTAAGAGTAATGTGGTATAAATTACCATTAATTTTAATAGTTATAGTTCGCTGAAAGCATAATTCAGATTCATAATATACCGGTGTTTTTGCAACTTCTTGTTTTGTTCTCTCTTTTTTGTGCGTGCTTCTTACACTTTACAAACTGAGGATCGTGTCAATAAGGGGCTTGCTCAAAGCTTAATTATCTAATTATTAGATATTTGCAACTTGTCAGTGGGTTTTTGTTTTTTAATTCCCAGTTCTATTTTATTAAAGTGGAAGCGTACATTCGACTGGATCGAGGGCCTGTGCGTTTCTTTGTTTTTTGTTGTGCCTGTATGTGATAAACTTTATGTTCCTAGCTTTACAGCCTAAACTACTTAACCAACCGCGATGACAATCGGCAGAAGTGTTCTCAATATCCTAACAGCGATGTCCATTATGTGAATTTAGCCAAATATAGGTCTACAACATCAACAGGGAAAGTAGCCGGGGGAAATAAACACGTTTAGAGAGACTCGGAGAGCTTCCCTATCAAACAAAAATCATTTGATAAAGGAAGAAAAGGCAGATTTCTTTGAATGGGTTGTTTCCCTTCCGATGCACTCTCTCTCTCTCTCTCTCTCTCTCTCTCTCTCTCTCTCTCTCTCTCTCTCTCTCTCTCTCTCTCTCTCTCTCTCTCTCTCTCTCTCTCTCTCTCTCTCTCTCTCTCTCTCTCTCTCTCTCTCTCTCTCTCTCTCTCTCTCTCTCTCTCTCTCTCTCCAGAAGCATTTAATATCAGAAAAAAAGAGAATGCGTATTTATGATGTATGAAAGTAATGTGTCCTCATTATGTCATATCTCGTGTTAAATGAGCTTGATAATCTTGTGTATGTTATGATAATGTTATGATAATGTTTTGTTGTTTGTTTCTTTGTTTTTATATCTGGTTCCAGCTTGCTATTGTAATTCTTTTTCTGAATTATTGGTATGTTTAATCCGTTTGTTAACTATTCATAATAAGTAGGTTTTTATTTTCATTATTGCTTTTTGAGTTTCCTGATTTATGTTCCTTAACTTCGGCGCTGCAAGAAACAAAGTTCACAACATTGATATAAAGGCTGTATTTGTGCCATTGTCAATAAAACAATGTCTGAAGCGTCTCTCTCTCTCTCTCTCTCTCTCTCTCTCTCTCTCTCTCTCTCTCTCTCTCTCTCTCTCTCTCTCTCTCTCTCTCTCTCTCTCTCTCTCTCTCTCTCTCTCTCTCTCCTCTCTCTCTCTCTCCTCTCTCTCTCTCTCTCTCTCTCTCTCTCTCTCTCTCTCTCTCTCTCTCTCTCTCTCTCTCTCTCTCTCTCTCTCTCTCTCTCTCTCTCTCAAAAAAGAAATGGGAGTATATTTATATTGCTTGCCGTCTAGTTTTCTGCTTTCGTTTTCTCTTCCCTCCAGAGCGGTGGAGGGGATGGACTATGTTATCCACACAGCCTGCCCCTTCCCCAGTGCTCCCCCGCCCCCCGAGCAGGCGGACACCGTCATCAAGCCTGCCGTGGAAGGCACGCTGCACGTGCTCAGAGCGTGCGTCAAGCAGCCGTCCGTGAAGAGGGTGGTCCTCACGAGCTCCGTGACGGCCATCAACTGTGAGTTAGGGGGCCGATACAAAAGACAACCTGCAGTCGTGCTACTATTTCAACTGTTGCGACATCTGAGAGGCATGATTCTGGTGAAATACTATTGTTTATTGCAATGAATCTCATCCCCCGAAGTCGGAGTGTGGCTGCCTACGTACGTGGCGGGGTAATCAAAAACGGTCACGCACGTAATGTCCTCATCCGTAGCTAATGCTCTTGTATCTACCAGTGTTCAAGTGCTTCCGCTGTTGGGATGATCCCTGGAGTATTTTAGCCAGGGTAATCCAGCAACAACAAGAAAAGAATCTCAAGAACTCTTTACTGGTTTCGTTCAATATTATTCATGTTGACCCAAATTGCACGAATCTGATGAAGACGCATTTGACGTAGACATACAGACATTTCATCAAATTCGTGTATGGAAATCCACCACATTTAGTGCACGAAACGAGAGGGTTTCATCCAAAATTCAATAGTGAGTAGGCCTAGTATTTCATGAGATTCATCCCTTGCCCCCTTGACTGCCAGAGAAAATTAAAGAAAAAAACATTGGTCAAATCATGCCACCAAAAAGATAAATGATAGTCAATCTGGCAAAATGGTCTGGGGATATTAATCTCTTGACTGTGTTAGAGCAAAAGCCAGCATATCAGGGTTATTCCTCTTCATCTGATGGTGTCATCAGTGATGTCATCAGGTCAGTACGTAATACGTTGGTGGCAGTCAAGGGGTTACAAATATCGCCTGATTCGTTTCTTGCAACATGTCCCAGTCGGATAGTCGCATGACTGCAGTCGGACGTGCGGATCGACATTATTATTTTTGTAAACCCCTTCACTGCCACGGCCATTTTGATTTCGTAGAGGGGGTACTTATAGAATATAAAAAAACATCTAGAATATAAATTATTAAAGTATGCCTTACCTATGTTACTTGTAAGGATAAACGAACGCCCTAACCATTCAAAAGGAT
>CM065681.1:19627570-19630070 GCA_017654935.2 Phymorhynchus buccinoides | reverse complement strand
TATCATGATGATGATGATGACGACGACGACGACGACGACGATGATGATGATGATGATGATTATGATGATTATAAAGACGATGAAGATGATGATGATGACGATGATTAAGATTAAGATTAATATTATAGCCCGGCGACGATGACAATGATGATGGTGGTTGTGATGATGATGATGGTGATGATGATGATGATGTTGATGATGATGTTGATGTTGATGTTGATAATAATGATGATGATGATGATGATGATGGTGGTGGTGATGGTGATGATGCAGGGTACAACATCCCCACCATGGGTGTGCCCAGCTGGGCTCTGAAGTTGGCCAGTAAGATGGACAGCAGTCTGAATGCCATTCTGCCCTATCTAGGGGTGGTGCACAAATACAGCAACACCAGGGTCAGTTTGTCTGTCTCTATTCATTATGTCTGTCTGTCTGTCTGTCTGTCTGTCTGTCTGTTTGTGTCTAGCTGTCTTGAATGCCATTCTGCACTATCTAGGGGCGGTGCACAAATATAGCAAAACCAGGGGTCAGTTTGTCTGTTTCTGTCTGTCTGTCTGTCTGTCGGCCTGTCTGTCTGTGTCTAGCTGTCTTGAATGCTATCTTGCTCTATCTAGGGGCGGTGCACCAAACATAGTAAGCCAGGGTCAGTTTGTCTGTCTCTGTCAGTCTCTTTGCTTGTCCGTGTGTGTGTGTCTGTCTTGAATGTTATCCTGCTTAATTAGGAGTGGCCCACAAATACAGTATTACAGTATGTGCGTGTGCGTGTGTGTGCGTGTGTGTGTGTGCGTGTGTGTGTGCGTGTGTGTGTGTGTGTGTGTGTGTGTGTGTGTGTGTGTGTGTGTGTGTGTGTGTGTGTGTGTGTGTGTGCGTGCGTGCGTGTGTGTGTGTGTGTGTGTGCGTGCGTGCGTGTGTGTGCGTGCGTGTGTGTGTGCGTGCGTGCGTGCGTGTGTGTGTGTGCGTGTGCGCGCGCGCGCGTGCGTGCGTGCATGTGTGCATATATATATATATGTGTGTGTGTGTGTGTGTGTGTGTGTGTGTGTGTGTGTGTGTGTGTGTGTGTGTGTGTGTGTGTGTGTGTGTGTGTGTGTGTGTGTGTGTGTGTGTGTGTGTGTGTGTGTGTGTGTGTGTGTGTG
Organism: Phymorhynchus buccinoides; assembly: GCA_017654935.2. Classification (NCBI taxonomy): domain Eukaryota; kingdom Metazoa; phylum Mollusca; class Gastropoda; order Neogastropoda; family Raphitomidae; genus Phymorhynchus; species Phymorhynchus buccinoides. The sequence goes on along the minus strand of CM065681.1, from coordinate 19,628,937 downwards.
ACTCTCTCTCCCATCTCGACTCATTCCCTCCCCGCTCCCCCCACCCCTCTCTCTCTCTCTCTGGATCTGATCTGGATCTGGTACTGTATGTCGCAGACGCCACTTCTGACGATAGTCGCGACGACTGCATGTGTCGACATGTCTCTCTTCCTTCGTTGCTTACCAGACTCACATGGAGCATGTTCATGACATAGAATGTATTTTCAAGACTAAGAAAAACCCACAAACGCCCATCATATCATTTGTGGCAAATTTTCAAGTGAAATGATCAATTTTCGTAAGGCCATATCTATGGCCTTTATAAATTGTCACAACCATAGATATGGCCTGACGAAAACTGAGTAATTCACTTGAAAATTTGCCACATATGATAATGATGGGCGTTTGTGATTTTTGTTTTTTGTTCTGTCTTGTATTATATCGGTTGGTATAATTTTGTTTCAAACGTTTTATGAATGTTCTTTCAGTTATGCTGCATCTCTGTAATGTTGTTGCAGCTAACCTGAATTTCTCTTTTGGAGATATTAAAGTATACTTGAACTTGAGCTTGATCTCGTTCTCGTTAGTTGAGAAGAACACAAAGCATCGCTATCACCCCTTTCTACAACAGCGTCATTATAATTAACATGCAACCAATATAATTTATTTTTGCTATCAAAATAAAATGTTCCATAATAACACCGAAAAGGTTTATTGAAATGACCATTTTCCATTGCTATCACAATTAAATGGCTGATTTTATTTTATTTTTTATTTTTTATTTTTTGGCTGATTCGACAGATGCGTGAAGTGTTGGGCCTGGAGCCACGCAACATCCGGGACACCGTGGTCGACATGGCGCACGCCATGATACAAAGGGGTCTGTCTCAAAAGACAGACAAGTACAAGGGGCCAGGAGGAGAGAAGGAGAGAGCGCAATACCTTGCCTTGAAATTGTAAAGAACAGAAGAAGAAAAAAAAGACACCGGGAAAAATGTTATCAGGTCACCGTGTCTCGCGACTAGCTCTGTTGGTCGGTAAAAAGAGGAAGATTTTACTGGGATTAAAGTTGAGAGGGATTAGGACAAAGGTATTCTAAAAGGGTAAGATGGATTACTTAAGAGCTCGGCGAACCGGGCTGACAGAGTTATCGTTAGTGGGGACAGTGCACTTTTCACAGTGGAGGCTATCCAAAAACTCAGACTGGAATTTGAACGGAGAATTCAACTGGCCTATCGACGTGTAAAATGTGTCCTGTTTAAAAGGGACATAACCAGTGTTTCTGTCCTCACTACTCATATAGGGAAAAGAGACCGGATGCTTCTTTTCCCGTTTAGAATATCTTTGATTAGGATCAGCCTGGGAGTATTTTCATAAAACTGAAAGAA
>CM065681.1:19617570-19622570 GCA_017654935.2 Phymorhynchus buccinoides | reverse complement strand
TTCCACTGTACCCAAGATATTCTAAAAGGGTAAGATGGATTACTTAAAAGCTCGGCGAACCGGGCTGATAGAGTTATCGTTAGTGCGGACGTGTACACTATTCACAGTGGAGGCTATCCAAAAATTCGGACTGGAACTTGAACTGAGAATTCAACTGGCCTATCGATGTGTAAAATGTGTCACGTTTCAAAGGGACATAACCAGTGTTTCTGTCCTCACTACTCATATAGGGAAAAGAGACCGGATGTTTATCTTCCCCTGTACAGTCTTTGACCGTCTGTATCTCATAATTATGTAGACTAGATAGGGAAAACATAGAAAACATCAATAGAACACACCAACTCACTGAATCTACCAACCTACCTTTAACAAGCCCAAACGATCGCGGAAATGGGCGTGAATTACTGGAAGACACACAGTCAGGTTGTGCTTGAACCCTTGGTCTGGGGAAGGTGGGTACGTTACAGGGAAATAACTCCGAGGCGTCGCCTCTCTGTGAAGAGTTATCCCGACATAGTCTGGCCTGGCGCAAAGGTGAAGGTCACAAACGACAAAGATGGCGTGGTATCTGCGAAAGACCAGGAGACGATGAGTGATCCAGAGAGAAACATGTAAAAGAAATAGTCTGTGTTGTAAACGAAAAGAGAAAACTGCTGAGAATTCATAGCAAAGTAAAATAATCGGGCAATGACGATTAACATCTGCTAGGGCAACAAACATTGGGCATCAGGCAAACTGGCTAACAGACCTAGTAATAGTTGTAGTAGTAGTGGTAGTGGTAGTAGTAGTAGTAGTAGTAGTAGGAGGAGGAGGAGGAGGAGGAGGAGGAATAGCAGCACCAGCAGCAGTAGTAAACAGTAGTAGTAGTAGTAGTAGTAGTAGTAGTAGTAGTAGTAGTAGTAGTAGTAGTAGTAGTAGTAGTAGTAGTAGAAACAGCAGCACCAGCAGCAGTAGTAAACAGTAGTAGTAGTAGTAGTAGTAGTAGTAGTAGTAGTAGTAGTAGTAGTAGTAGTAGTAGTAGTAGTAGAAACAGCAGAAACAACAGCAGTAGTAGTCGTCAACAGTAGTAGTAGTAGTAGTAGTAGTAGTAGTAGTAGTAGTAGTAGTAGTAGTAGTAGTAGTAGTAGTAGTAGTAGTAGTAGTAGCAGCAGCAGTAGTAGTAGTAGCTGTGCCGTTTCTTCACATCACCATCATGACCACCATCATCATTGTGTCATCATGCAGATAGTTCACATAACGTACTAACTAGGCCTACTTATAAGCTAAAAATTAGTAAACCACTTCCTTCCATATTATTATTTTTTTAAACAGACAGCAGGGAAACGTGGGTCTTTCACGCGCTACTCCGTTTCTACTCAGTTCTAGTTAAAAACTATTGGTCAAGTTTCAAACTGCAGTGAACGATGTATTCAGATAAACTCACTTAGCATTCCTTCGATCCATAATGGACACAATGTGGCCTGGCTGGATGACGTGAAGGTCAGGGTTGGATGTCCACCGATAGTTTCAAACTGCAGTGAAAGAGGTATTCAGATAAACTCACCTAGCATTCCCTCCATCCATAATGGACACAATGTGGCCTGGCTGGATGACGTGAAGATCAGGGTTGGGTGTCCACCGATAGTGACAGAACACCTCCTCCCTAACATGGGGATGTTGCTCCAAGGGCCGCCACACACACAATCCCAGCACCCTCACCTGAACAGCAAACAGTCACCCTTACCCAAATTGAGGAAACGGTAATGCAACAAACAAAGGTAGGAAACTCTCCATTTAAAAAGTCACATGAATCCTATCATGGCCGAATGACACCCAATTGCCTGGCTCTGCGCAGGTCAAAACGTATAGACGAACAAACAAGAAACTTACGAAACAAAATGAAAAAGACATCTGGAGGATTGTTGTATGCTCTTTACCCAGCACAGGACAAAGCAACCAAGACAGATAATAGCATTTAAAAACAACAACACAATTTAATGTAAATTCAATTGTGTCACATGCTTCTAATCTCAAATGTGCTACACTTAAACAACACAGAATAGAACAAAGTTCTAAAGATATGTAACGGTAAACCAAGTTCGCTGAACTACAATATGAGTGGAATTAGATCAAATCGATGAATTCATTTCACAAAATTATGCGATTGTTTTTAACTATATAGATCTTATTTGCGATCCAATAGAAATAATTGTTACATACAGATGGTAAGAATGGGGACATCTATGATAATGTGTTTGTGATCATTGACAAACTTACATATGCTTAAACTCACTGAGGCTAGATATTGTGATAAGACAACGCCCACGTGTTTCCAATTACTAAGATATTGTGATGCGATGAAAATCCATCTATTGGAAATGACTAACAAATGGTAAAAAGAGGAACCCAATGTTTATCATCACTGAGAATCGATAACCTGTTACGTCTCTAGTAATAAATAATAATAATTATGAAAACAAACAGTGCTGAAAATTAATATGTGATAAACCAAGGAGATGCAAAACCTGTGTAATAAATTCGAGAAGAATAAAAACTGTTTCTATGGACAACATTGAACTACAATCGCTGATAGTACAGCATAGGCTTACACAATATACGATACCAGCTGGAATTGCCAATGACAAGAATAACTTTCATACTTTTCTATATTAACTGTTGAAGGTTTTTTCCATTGCTTTGGAAGGCTATTCAGATGACACCCTCGCTACCAATTGGTGATGCTAGCATTGTTAGTTCTTTTTCGAACAATTCTTGAATGATAAGTATGTTGTATCAAAATAAAACTGTGCTAATTAACCTCACAAAACTCTCACCTTGTGTCGACTCTCTGACAATGATTTCACACTGTGCTGCTTTTGATAAAAGGCAGAATACACAAACACGTTATCGTCATCCTCTGCCAACGGTTCCCAACACTGGGACGTTACAATCATGTCCTTGAAGCGAAATCGTCTGCAAGGTTTCGTTATCCACATTCCTGCAGCAGACTGGTTTCTTCCGGAAGTGATCGATTTCCTTCGGGGTGATGGTGATGAGTGCAACTTCATTTCGGTTAAGGCTGGTGTCAGTCCAGGTCTGGGGTTTGTCACATCTCGTCTGCGTTGGTTGTTGTCATGTGGTGGGTGTGGGCCTAGTTGTTCAGGTCTGAGTCCAGGCCTGTTTACCAAAGCAGTCTCACTACCTTGTTTTCTTCTTTCACGATTTCGTATCAGTTTTTGATGTGATTTCTTATGAAAACTTTCGTTAGAGAGACCTGTGCTACGATCTATAACATTGAGGTTGACTGAAGGTTGCAGCTGCTGTCCCACTGATCTACGTGATCGGTTGGCTTTTCTATTCGCCCATGGAGTCTTGTACGCTTGGTGCGCCACCAGACGGCCATGCATATGCACACTGGACAGTGTGTTATCAACAGCCGGCGAAGGACTGGCCATTTGATTCACTCGTGATTCCATAACACTCTGAGATTCCGTGTGGCTGTAAGGGGGAGGCATTGACGTGAGCGTCCTCAGTTGTGGAGAATTACTGTCATTCCCTCTTCTTTTGATCTTCTTTGGCCAACCAGAACCTATCGCAGTCTTCTCTGACGGTTTCCAACGAAAAGCAGGAATGATGTGTACCGGAGTTCCCATGACATTCTGCCCAACCTCCATTCTCAAGGACATTTTTGCAAAGAACGGACGCTGCAGATCCTCCCAGCACAGAAGTCCAGAGAAATCTATCCTCTGCACTTGACGCAGCAAAGCACTGTCTATAGCAAATCCTGTGGGCGGTTCCTCTCCATCCGTTGAGAGTAATGTCATTAATAATACAGCTGTGGCAGCCAGGGTGGCTACGCTTCGGATGACGTGTCTCTTCCAAGTGACGTCAGTGATGACCACAGCGTGACGTAGAGTGACGTAGCAGCGTTGAAGATGACGTGAGATTTTGAAGGTGAGGGGTTCTGGCTTGGAGTGGCAGTGCTGGTGTACTGGTAGAAAACCATGAGAGGAACGGCGTGGCTCGGTCATCCTGTGTGCTTGGGAACATGACAGCTGGAGGTTATTCAATATTCACTAGTGCAGACATGAAGCATGAAAAAATAACAATTACAAAAACAAAGGTTAACAATAACAAAAACTATTGTAAAGGCACATTGACTCCTCTCACGGCCACCTTTGGCACCGATTCACCTTGCTCTGCTTGGGTAAAAGGTACAGGGGAATAAATACAGAAACGTCCACGGAAAAAAAAAGAAGCTCCAGGTTTGATCATAATTAGTATGCCTTTCACCTAACACAGAACACATCACCCAAGACAGAGAGAAATGTCTACAAACAAATCAACATTAATTCAGGAAGGTGTGGCAGGCCTGTAGTCTTGAATGTGTTGTGCGTAAACAACACGTCCTAGTGCGCCCCGAGTGCGTGTGTAAGTATTAGTGTGTAAGTGTGTGTGTGTGTGTGTGTGTGTGTGTGTGTGTGTGTGTGTGTGTGTGTGTGTGTGTGTGTGTGTGTGTGTGTGTGTGTGTGTGTGTGTGTGTGTGTGTGTGTGTGTGTGTGTGTGTGTGTGTGTGTGTGTGTGTGTGTGTGTGTGTGTGTGTGTGTGTGTGTGTGTGTGTGTGTGTGTGTGTGTGTGTGTGTGTGTGTGTGTGTGTGTGTGTGTGTGTGTGTGTGTGTGTGTGTGTGTGTGTGTGTGTGTGTGTGTGTGTGTGTGTGTGTGTGTGTGTGTGTGTGTGTGTGTGTGTGTGTGTGTGTGTGTGTTTCCATTAGACAAAGAGAGATGAAATTGTGCATGGTCAATGTATGCCCAGACACTTTCCTGTCCATTCCTTTCGTTTTGCATATCTTTTACAGCACATGGCAGATTGGGAAGGCAAATGAGCATTCAGATATTCATACTGGAAACGGAGTGCAAGCCTCCGCCAAGGAGATCCTTGGGGATGGGCTGGACTTATACGAAAATGTCACTTCAGTTATGTCCTTTCATTCTGTCAGGGGTTGAATTAGACTAGCCCCAGA
>CM065681.1:19605070-19607570 GCA_017654935.2 Phymorhynchus buccinoides | reverse complement strand
AAAAATCAGTCTGTCCGTCTGTCTGACTGTCTGTCTGACTGACTGACTGTCTACGTACCCGCCTATCAGACTGTCTATGAGCTTAAAGGCACAACTGGGCTATAAAAGAGCCGATCCCAGGAATCGGGTAGTCAGTTGTAAGAGGGAGAGAGAGAGAGAAACAAGGCAGCGGCTTTCCTAGCTGCGGGCTTTCGCCTGCGACAGTTTAGTTTGTTCCTCCTTTTTCCTTTTTCGCTTAAAAAAGGATGCTTTCGCTGCGAGCGCCAAGCAGAAACTGACATTTTGAATGAATTAATGAAATATAAGGTTTTACGTCCTCTCGGCCTGGGAAGGCACAAAGATACCAGGATTATTATGTACAATACACAAACAATTACAAACAATCACAAACAATTAGCGCTGGCACATACATATAAACATACACACATTGCAAACGTTTCAGCGCATTCGGCCAGCCGTGAGGCTATCGTTCTAACAGACGTGATAGTTTGGTCATTATGACGTGACTGATACGGAGCCGCCAAAGATCAAAGATTCGGACAGTCGTGATGCAGACAGTCGTGGCGTCTTTAACCCTTTCACCGCCAATGTCGCATTTATGCACCACAATGGTTTAACACCCATGTCACTAAAAGGCATCAAATCAGGGCCTGTTATCTGAAGACCCTATTCTCTTAATTTTGGGAGTAAGGGCAGGCCTAGTGTTGTACATGTCACAGAGGAATTCCCTATAATGCAAATACGTTTCTTTTTCTACCCAGTTAAGTTTAATGGTATTTTTTTGCTGAAGAATGGACGGCGGCGAAAGGGTTAATTAAACGAAGTTGGTGCAACACGTACGATTGAGGGAGGAATGGGGAGAGGGGGGGAGAGCGAGAGGAAGAGGTGGAGAGAAGAAGGAGTAGGATAGATGATGAGGGGGAGGTTGTGGTGAAAGAGGAGAAGAACAAGAGAAAGAAGAGGAGGTGGAGGAGAAAGAGGAGGAGGAAGAAGAGGATTAAGAGAGGAAGAAGGATAAGGAGGATATTAAAGGAGAAGAAGAAAAAAGGAGGAAAGGATGAGGGGCTGGTGGTGGAAGAAGCGAAGACACAGAGGAAGAAAGTGGAGGAGGAGGAGGAGGAGGAGGAGGAGGAGGAGGGAGGAGGAGGAGGAGGAGGAGGAGGAGGAGGAGGAGGAGGAGGAGGAGGAGGAGGAGAAGAAGAAGAAGAAGAAGAAGAAGAAGAAGAAGAAGAAGAAGAAGAAGAAGAAGAAGAAGAAGAAGAAGAAGAGAGAACATAAAGACAGTCAGAGGCAAAGCTATGCAAAGAGAGACAGACATATACAGAGACAGAGAGATAAGAGAGAACATGTGAAATAGTGGGCACGATGAATTATGCTGACTGACCACTCCAGGTATAATTCTGATGATCCCCCTGTATACACAGATGGCCCCGGATTAACTGGTGGATGACCTCGGGTCAATGTCAAGGTCAAGGTCAATGTCAGAGATCCCGGCAACGTCGGATTTAGGCCCAGGAACGCACGTAACGTGTGATAAGCAGCAGCATGTCACTATTTATTAGCAAATAGTGTGTGGTAAGCCATAGTATGTCTCTTATTGAGAGCAATGCGATGTCCATGAGAGCAGTAGTTGGGGGGGGCAGTACAATTGTTTCTAAACAACGCATTGCTGAACATGATTTCCATTGAAAAATGCTGTTCATCTTTAGGCTATACAGACGTTTTTAAAATTAAAATTAAATAGTCTTAATGGCAGCAAGACTACATGTCTTCTTGATTTTACTGATTCTAGGCATACGTCTCTCTCTCTCTCTCTCTCTCTCTCTCTCTCTCTCTCTCTCTCTCTCTCTCTCTCTCTCTCTCTCTCTCTCTCTCTCTCTCTCTCTCTCCTCTCTCTCTCTCTCTCTCTCTCTCTCTCTCTCTCTCTCTCTCTCTCTCTCTCTCTCTCTCTCTCTCTCTCTCTCTCTCTCTCTCTCTCTCTCTCTCTCTCTCTCTCACAAAGGTGCGCAAAAACGAAAACTTAAAAAAAGGATCTTATCTGCTCAGCTTAGAGAGTGAAGGTTAGTGGGTGGGGTCAACCGGCAACTACCATGCTGTAAAATGAGCGGAAAGTGACAGAGAAATACAAGCGTTGGGGGGTCATATCAGGAGACGGAAGAGAGCTGAAAAAGTTCAGAGGGCAATAGACGAAAGGGCCAGCCACACGTCCACTAACATCGTATGACTGTACGATACGATTAGATCACATGGTCTCCAAGAACAAATGTGATTGGTGCTTCGAGATCACGTGATTGAATCGTATCGTACAGTTGTACGATTTTAGCTGACGTGTGGTTGGCCTTTAAGAGGGGACCCGTCTAAATCCCCACTAATCGTGTAACCCCCAAGGACCGATAAAACGTCTATATTATGTCCTGTTTGTTGGTCAGCACTTCAGGGTAACTGAGGTAGGCCATCCTCACACATAGAGAATTGTGGAAAAAAAAGAACATATCATTAT
>CM065681.1:19597570-19600070 GCA_017654935.2 Phymorhynchus buccinoides | reverse complement strand
TTTGTGTTGAGAGAGAGAGAGAGAGAGAGAGAGAGAGAGAGAGAGAGAGAGAGAGAGAGAGAGAGAGAGAGAGAGATGATGATGATGATGATGATGATGATAGTGACAAGCACGGAAAAAGCTAATACAACATAGCCGAAGCAATGGTGCGACTCTCTCTCTCTCTCTCATCTCTCTCTCTCTCTCTCTCTCTCTCTCTCTCTCTCTCTCTCTCTCTCTCTCTCTCTCTCTCTCTCTCTCTCTCTCTCTCTCTCTCTCTCTCACTCTAGTCTAGCAGCTCGTTTATCCTCCATTTAAACCTCATTACAAACAGCTTTAAATTATGTTTCTGCTTGATGTGACCAAAATATGATGGTCTTCCACCCTACGAAGACCAAAAGCATGGTAATTACTTCAAGACAAAAACATCAGAACGAACCTATAATTCTCAAAGTTTATTCAAAGGACCAAGTAAAAGAGCGCCGAGTCCTGGGTGCACAGACGAAGAACTAAAGTGACAGACCCATATTGAGAAAGTAACACACAAGCTTGCGCGTAGCCTATTCCTACTATATATAAAAAATTAAGCCATTCATAGAAGTAGAGGAACGCAAAATGTTCTTGCACGCCCACTGTCTCTCTCACGTGAACTACGCCTTCCTGACCCGAACCTCACCACATCAGAGAAACAAGCATGCTTAAAAATCCTGCCGTTTAATTCACAACTAAAGTACAACAAAGCAATCCTCATGACAAGTGCATAATTACTTAACCCCAAACTACCTAAAAAGATTAGTTACCTCGGCATCAAATCGTTATGGTTCCAGTAACTACATTTTGTCAAACACTAGAATAGACAAATACAAATCAAGTTTTTCTTTCTCGGGCTCCTCAATTTGGAATTCCCTTCCTTCTGCCATTCAGTTATGCCCTTCTGCTTCACGATATAAAAAGAGGGTGCGGGCATATAATGTACAGTCCTGCTTAATAATTCCTATATAATATTGAACTCACACTGTTTAACGTATCTATTGCCTTTCCTACAACTACGTGTTATATGTCAAACGAATGTTTACATCTCAGATTTATGCTTTGTTCGTTTATTGGTTTGCCTTAAAAATACCTGTTAAATATGTTTAAATCAAAGATCTTGACATTTACCTCACATTTTGATAATTCTCTTTTATCCAACGACAGATTGTAAGAATAGGCATCGCCTAAAATCTTTATCCTTGTTAAAGTAAGTTTTTCACTGTTCAGTTTTCAGTGTTCACTCTCTATTGTATGATCTCTATCATTGACACCTACACACTCCCACACACAATTTCTTCTTTTTCTGCCTCTGTTACTCTACCAACCTGTTCAAAATTATTATCTTCTTCAAGTTCGTGGTAAATTACCTGCCTACTGTGAAGAATAAATATTAAGGGTACTTGAAAATGTCTTTCTTTTCGATCAACTGTCACATTTCCTCCGAATAGACACCTCAAAGGCCCCAAAACATGTTCAATGATTATAATCTTTCTTGTGCTGCTTCTTTCTCTCTGTGTCTCTCTGTCTCTCTCTGTCTCTCTCTGTCTCTCTCTCTCTCTCTCTCTCTCTCTCTCTCTCTCTCTCTCTCTCTCTCTCTCTGTCTCTCTCTCTCTCTCTTTCTCTATCTCTCTCTCTCTGTCTCTCTCTCTCTCTCTCTCTCTCTCTCTCTCTCTCTCTCTCTCTCTCTCTCTCTCTCTCTCTCTCTCTCTCTCTCTCTCTCTCTCTCTCTCTCTCTCTCTCTCTCTCTCTCTCTCTCTCTCTCTCTCTCTCTCTCTCTCGTTTCCGGCTTGCATTTCTATATCGTTTGATCATTAGGCCTATGCCTAATTAAAGTCAGAAGTCAGCTAATTTAGCTATTTACGAAAGGCAGTGTGTGTGTGTGTGTGTGTGTGTGTGTGTGTGTGCGTGCGTGCGTGCGCGCGCGCGTGTGTGTATGTGTGTGTGTGTGTGTGTATCTGTGTGTGCGTGTGTGTGTGTGCGTGTGCGTGTGCACGCGCGCGCGCGTGCGCGCGTGTGTGCGTTATCTGTTTTGTCTCTCCGCCACTATTTTACTTGTGTAGCCTACATGCTGCGCTTAACAAGGAACTCGCATCAGACCAAGGTTAAACGCTGCAGGCAAGTCATTTTCGTCTCCCGTTACTTAGTGACATTCAAATTGTTTTACATGTATAGGCTTACTTCATCTCTTTTTCACTCGCCGATGATGACATTCTGCTTAACGTCCTCCGGTCTGGAACAGACACATAATTAGATATTAGTAGAGAGAAAGATGGTGGGAACGATCCTGGAGGCAATGCCCTGAAGCAGTGCAACACCAGGAAAGACTATCCTGGAGGCAATGCCCGGAAGCAGTGCAACACCAGGGAAGTCCCGCATTTTTAACAATACAGATGTGTATTAATCAATCAATCAATCAATCACACGCCAATATAACTACTATTCAATAGAGCTTGAAGTGATGCCCACCAGAACCCATTCTAGAGGTTTG
>CM065681.1:19577570-19592570 GCA_017654935.2 Phymorhynchus buccinoides | reverse complement strand
TGATGGGGTTTTCCCTTCGCTTGGTACGGTGTACCTGTGTTTGTTTTCTGCTCACCTTTCTGCTTCCTTCAATTCGTTAGATTGACGACACATCCATGTGCCTCCGTATCTATATAGCACCACGGAAGGGACATTAAGCCGCTGGGATAGTTTCTCACAACAGGCTTGCAAAATCAAAAATCTAATTTTTGTTTCAATTTTGAGTTATGGGTATTTATGTATTCTCTAACATCTTATCTTCCATATTTATAAAGGTTAATCTTTACTATGGTCTCTAAATAGTCTTAACCCTTTCAACGCCAGCCATTCCTCAGCCAAAATGTACCATTAAACTTACCTGGGTAGAGAAAAGATTTCGTCTTTGGAATATTGGGGATTCCTCTGTGACATGCTTAAACTAGAGCCTGTCCTTACCTCCCACAATTAAGAACATAAGGTTACTGGATGCCAGACCCTCATTTGATGCCCTTTAGTGACATGGGTGTTAAATCAATGTGGTGCCAAGAGGTGACAGAGGCGATGAAAGGGTTAAAGGTGTTTGAAAACGAGTAGGTCAATGCATTTTCTACAGCCAGGCTAGACTTTAGATTGTGCGTTCTCAAAATGACCGACGCTCACCCTACTAACTTTAAATGCTCATAACTACGGAACGGAAAACGACACGCGAATGGTTCTTGTATCATTAGAAAGAGAATTGTCTGACGTTTTCAAATGTTTAGTTTGTCCCTTTCGTGGTGCTGGGTCACACAAAATGTCCATATACTCTCACTGTATCACCGACTCATGTGTTTCATTCTCATTGTGCCCCTTTCTCTGTGTCTCCATCTATGTGCCCCCGTCTTTATTTGGCCCCCACTGGTTAGTGTTTGGAATAAGGTTAAGGCCGTGTACACAGTAGACGCGGAACTCCCATGCGCAATCCGTAAATAAGTAAGAAAGGGGTCATGTCTATATGCCCACGTGTCTATATGTCCGCGTGTCTATATGTCCAGGCACATGGACATATAGACACGTGGACATATACTACTACTACTACTACTACTACTACTACTACTACTACTACTACTACTACTACTACTACTACTACTACTACTATAATAATAATAATAATAATGAAGAAAACTTATATAGCGCACATTCCAGGCTAGCTGCTCATGGCGCTTTACAAAAAAATACATTTAATCAAATCACATCAATACCCATGCCCGCACGCACACAAGCACACACACTGACGAACATAGCATATCATTTACACGCGCATGCACACATACATACAGTACATACATACATACATACGTACGTACGTTCGTACATACATACATACACACAGACACAAACACACACACATCCCCACACACGTGCATAAGCACATGCCAGCGCGCGCATGCACACACACACTTTCTGTCTCCCAACTTTCCCATGCCATTCATCATCCACACACGCTTTCATTCTCACAATCCGATCATGGTGGACAGTAGTGTTCAGAGAATAGATGAGTTTTCAGGTTGGTTTTGAAAACTGACAGGGAATTGGAATGTCTACTACTACTAATGATAATAATAATAATAACGAATATTTATATAGCGCGATACCCCATAGTGGGCTCATCGCGCTTCACAAAGGCATCACAAAAATAAAAAATAGTGGGGGAAAATAAATACACAAATTAGTCACGTACATACTAATTATACTAAAAAAATCTAGCAGAAAAAATGTCCACGTGTCTATATGTCCACGTGTCTATATGTCCACGTGTCTATATGTCCACGTGTCTATATGTCCACGTGTCTATATGTCCACGTGTCTATATGTCCACGTATCTATCAGATGTTACTTGTACAATGTAGATGACCAGTGATCAGTGATAATGACCAGTAGTCGCTTTGACTCTTAATTCAAATTTTGATTATTATCAGCTTATTTCCTGTCACCAGATAATTTATGCTCTTGTATAATGCAGATGACCAGTGGCCATCGCCACTGACCAGTGGTCACTTTGATGTACAACACACATTTTCATTGTTTAGCAGCGTATTAGTGTGTCATGAGTACTACTGCACCTTGTACAATGTGGATGACCAGTGGTCAGTGACAATGGCCAGTGGTCACTAATTTGACTTAAAATCAAATTTTGATTCTTAGCACTAACAACAGCTTAGTTCCTGTCACCAGATAATGTATGCACTTGTAGAATGCAAATGACAAGTGCTCAACGCCACTGACAAGTGGTCACTCTAGAGACGGAAAACACATAGATATGGGAACACACATTGATAGGTAACCATCAGATTAAAATGTGGACGTCCGTTTCTGATTGATAGAAACACGTAGCTTACACATGCACACACACACACACAGACAGGTCCCAAACAGACCGACCTACGCATAACCAATATACACATGGGGGGGGGGGGGGGGGCTCATACACACGTTAACATACGCGCGCGCGTGTATGTGCGTGCGCGTGCACGATCATGCGCACACTCACATGGGCGGCAGGGCCTATGCACTATTCTCCTTCTCTCTCTCTCTCTCTCTCTCTCTCTCTCTCTCTCTCTCTCTCACACACACACACACACACACACACACACACACAGAGAGAGGCGCGCGTGCATATACACACATACACTTAAATAGTTTGAGAGGGAAAGAGCATAAACACCCGCGCGCAAGCGCGCGCGCACACACACACACACACACACACACACTTACACACACACACACACACAGACACACACACACACACACACACGTACTCCCACGCACCCACGCAGAGAGAGAGAGAGAGAGAGAGAGAGAGAGAGAGAGAGAGAGAGAGAGAGAGAGAGAGAGAGAGAGAGAGAGAGAGAGAGAGAGAGAGAGAGAGAGAGAGAGACACAGACAGACAGACAGACAGACAGACAGAGAGAGAGAGACAGAGAGAGAGACAGAGAGACAGAGAGACAGAGACAGAGACAGAGACAGAGAGACACAGATAGGCCTATTTGCCTCGCAGTGCTCAACAAAAGGGGCGAGAATACAGGTAGGTTTTTAGTATCTCGATGAGGGAGGCCTGCTATAAGGGAAGGAAGTAGGGTGACGATGGCTATAAATATCAAGTCACTGAACTAGGCCCCTTTCGGCTTTGTACGGGGTAGCAGACGACTTGATTGAACATTGGCGGGGGAAGGACACACCTGAAAATTCCCGTGCCGTGAGGTGTGTGTGGGTGGACACGCACACATACACACACACACACACACACACTAGCAACAGAACGCTGGCTTGTGTCATTGCGTGGGGAATTTAAACGTTAGGTGTGCTAAGTTCGATAGTGCGTGATAGACCTCTCTGTATAGTGCGTGTATGAATGTGTGTTCTTCGAAACTGTTCTTCTGATCGGATGGTTTTTGTCACGACAAATAGGTAAGCTGAATGTTGAAAAATATAAAATACTGTTGGTTATTTATTTCTTTGTGATGTAGCCATCAGATAAGTTAGAGATTCAGTTAATAATGGGGTTGGTATCGAAGCTATCAATCTCAGTGCTGTGTATCGAAAATTCTCTCTCTCTCTCTCTCTCTCTCTCTCTCTCTCTCTCTCTCTCTCTCTCTCTCTCTCTCTCTCTCTCTCTCTCTCTCTCTCTCTCTCTCTCTCTCTCTCTCTCTCTGTGTGTGCAAAAGTTTGCATTCACAAGACGAGGCTTGGGTACCAAACATGCAACACACGCACACGCGCATTCACACGCGCATTCACACACGATACAGGTGCGCGCGCGCGCGCACACACACACACACACATAATGCGTGGGCACATGGACATACAAAGTTCTATACATACACACACTCCCAATGAGTTGACTATGACTTGGTTAATAAACGTGTGTGTCTGTGTGTTGTTTTTTGTTGTGTTGACGTGTGTCACAGAGAGAGAGAGAGAGAGAGAGAGAGAGATTGCCTTTTCGCGTAGGCTGGGTCTAGTAATACTGTAGTGTACAATTTTTATTGTGTTTTCGTCACGTTCCTTGCATGTTATTTTCCTTTGTCTATAAATAGACCCAAGATTTCCCAATCAAATGAAATCTACAAAATCGCCGTCATCTTTTGATGAATGGTAATCTTCCTCGGAACAAGATGCTAAAAATCCTGTAATCTGACAAGATAAAACTGGAATGCAAAATGCGGGAGTGTTTCAGTTAACATTATTTGGTATTTTGGTATAGTTTAGTCATACCAGGCAGTGGTAGCCTATTTCACCCTGTTCCTACCGACGTTTTGCTTTCGTTGGATTTTTACTTGCGTAAAGCGCACTGTAGTCGACGTTCAGTACACTATGTTCGCATCGTGGCGGTACCATAGCCGATGAGGTTTAACCGAGGCGTGGTTACCGCTACACCTATCTATATTGTTAAACACTCGGGACTTTACTGGTGTTGCACTGCCTCCGGGCATTGCCTCCAGTATCGTTCCCACCATCTTTGTATTTACAAATGTCCCATATGTGTTTGTTCCAGACCGAGAGGACGTAACACACCATTTTTTATTCATTCATTCGTTCAGTTCGATTTTCCTGTCGAACTAGAAAGAAAGGGCGAGGTCTGGATTCGAACCCGGGCCATTCACGTTGCAGTCATGCATTGAAATCGGCAGGCGAACGTCTTGACCACTCTGTCACCTTCCTTCCTTCTTCATTAGGCATCTTTCCTTTGTTTTCTTTCTCTCTTTTTTCCTCCATCTCCAACCTCTACTAACCTTTTTACCACTTTAGCACATTGTTTTTCATAAAACTCAGAGGTAAAGGTATCGGTAAAGGTCAGTCCTGGTTCATTGAGTTGTTCCGTCTTGCCTTTATCTTCTACTATTATTGAATCCATGTGTTTAACTATGTCAATGGATCAAAATTAGTGTTAAGCATAGCAAACGATAGAGGATGAAGTACTTAATCTGCAGTAAGAAAGGCAAGACTGAAAAAGTGGAAACAACCGAGAAATGGAGGAGGGGGGGGCTCTCTCTGTATGTATGTGCATATACTATTTTCGATATAATTTCATGTTCATATATTTACCCAGTGCTTGTACTAACAAAAAGAAAATCATAAAAGTCCACAATTCTCGATTTCATCACACGCAAGTCAAGAAACGAGCCCACACGCAATCGTGTATGGTTTCCACTAAGACATGGGACTAATACAATAATTATACAGTGCCGCGCACAAGGTGTCATTTTCCTAGGTAGGGAACACAAACTGAGCACAAGTTTTCCTGCCTGATCCTCAGTTATTTTCGCAACTGCTTGCTCAAGTTTAAACAGAAAGAAAGTCTGAGAAGACAAAGAAATCTAGTAGTTGGTGTTAAACGTTTGTAAAATTCCCGTTTTCTTTTATTTCAGTTTGGCACCGACAAACACACAGTAAGAAAGAACAGATCGATGGCTTAGAGTCAAAACGGACTATCTTTAGATAGTCCATTCACTTAATATTGATGTTATTGCAAAAAGTAAGAACTTTAATTTAAAAAGACTGCAAATAATATAAAATGGGGATTATGCTTTTTATATCTCCGTAGTCTTTTTTTGAAACAAGTTATTAGTTTTCACAATATGTTCAATAATACGTCAATGGACTATCTAAATATAGTCCGCTTTGACTCCAAGCCATCGAGATGCAAAATTAAAATTAACTGAAATATAGAATACTTGATGTGGGAACAGTGTGTCTACAAAATTACTTTAGGCCTGCATGATATCAAGCTTGAGCTATAAAGAATCTTGGACTACATTTCGATGGCTTAGAGTCAAAACTATCTGTAGATAGTCCATTGACTTATTATTGATGTTATTACAAAAACTAAGAACTTGTATATCGTAACCAAAGAGGCCACAAGTTGGAAGGGCCATAAACGTTGTGAAACAATTATAGCATTGTAACCAGAGAGAGCTACTGAAAGGGCCATAACATTTGTTATTTATTTATTATTGATTTTATATTATTTGTTTTGTTGTTGTTGTGTTGTTGTTGTTTTTTGGGGGGTTTTAAGACTGCAAATAATGTAAAATGGGGATTATGCTTTTCATATTTCTGCAGTCTTTTTTTAAAACAAGTTATTAGTTTTCACAATATGTTCAATGATACGTCAATGGACTATTTAAAGATAGCCCGTTTTGACTCCAAGCCATCGAATTGTGTGTTTGCTTGAAGGCTGTGAAACGAGAACTTTATAATGCAACGATATAAATAATACCAACAGCGAAGGAGGGGGGGGGGTACAATCTTTATTTCCCAACGATAATAAAAACAATCATAAAACAAGAAAGAGAGGGGGCGAGAGTATTTTCGCAAGGATAAAAATATACAATCCGACAGAAAACGATGCAAACTGAACTGATCAAATAATGAATCATCGCTGAAATAGACACGGCGTATATAAGAGACAGAAATAAAGGTCGAAATCCCCCGATTATTAAATACTTGTAGCGGTGCCATAGCCGATGAGGTTGAACCGAGGCGTGGTTACCGCTACACCTATCTGTATTAATTTTAAAAAATCGGGACTTTACTGGTTTCGTACTGCCTCCAGGCATTGCCTCCAGTATTGTTCCCAACATATTTGTATAATTTACAAATGTCCCATATGTGTCTGATTCAGACCAAGAGGACGTAAAACACCATTTTCGTCGTCGAAATCCCCCCGGGGGGGATACCGGGGGGGTCTTTTGAACAAATAGTTCCCCCACCTTCTGGAAATTCTGTGCTTGTAACTTCCTCTAATTCTGTCATTCTCTTTGACTCTGCCTTTTCCCTTTGCTTACTGTTATCTGCTATCTATCTCACTGGTCCATTCTCCTGCCTTTTTGTCTATACATTCTTACAAAGATTTCTTCCGCCGAATTCGGACTTTGCTGGGCCTAATGATTTCTTCGTTAGGCGGATAACGGCAGCATGACGCATATGACAGGAAAGATTTAGGAAGAAGAAGATTGTCGAAATACACGTTGTTAGTTTTCACTCTTTCCCCATGGAAACACAGATCAATAGGCAAGTAATAGCATTACTAGACTATCACTGTTTCAGGTAGATCCCAAGCTCTCGCCTCGTATGTTTGAGTAGAACACAGTGCGTCATTCTAAATTTGATGTAAGCTATATTTTTGCGTCACATTTTGCAAGTTCTATCGGTTTGCGGATACTGGCCGCCCCTCATTTTTCTAAAAAAAACCCACCGTTTGCAAGTCGCTGACTCGCATCCTGCGGTTTCAAGCCTCGACGCCATGCTGCCATTGTTGCTATGATTGTGACCGAGTAAGTCGAGATAATTAACTCTAATTTTTACGAGGTGCTCTCGTTGTTGTTTTTCCGAAAATCGTCTATTTTGTACCTAGGGTGTTTTGTTTTAACCTGAAGGTGATAATTATGTCCCTTTGAATTACATCAGAGCTTCAGATTGTTTTTAAACTTCATAGGTCACATGACCCCTGATCGCAGAAAATGATGGGCCAATTTCCAAATTAATGGGCCAATAATGTGTTACTGTAGTATTAAACTTTAATTTTTATTGCAGACTACATGAGTCAGATGACCCCTGGCTGCACAAAATGAGGGGTCAAGTAACCGTCAATACGTGTCAAAGATCCGTGTCCGCTGTCAATCTGAAGCTCTGTTACATGATGCAGTTTGTGGAGGGTTAAGGTAGTGCCCAAGCCCAAAATGTGACGGGGAGAAGAGTCAGGGCTTGTTGCTGTACTCGGCAACTTTTGTTGTTGTTGTTGTTCCTTGTGCAGACATAAGGAGCGGTTCTAATGAGTAAAATGTGTACGGTCGGCCAGTGTGACAGTCATACTGACGCTGATGACTGGCCTGTCACGGCTGCCTGTCACCCATCACCCCGTCACGGTCTGACCCGAGGTCAGTGTGTGGGTGTGCGTGCGTGGGTGGATGGGTGGGTTTGGGAGTTTTCCCCTGTGTAAACTAATTAGCGGGCAACAGCTGAGATTTTTGACAGAAAATGTGATGTTCTCACATTGGATTTGACTGAGGTGTTTTTCCTTTCTATTCATACTAGCATACTGTCACATGTCCACTTTTGTCACCTGTCTGTTTCCTTTTAATCCATTGCTTTAGAAATATAAAAATACAATCAATATTTCCAGATTTCAAGATTGTAGGCCTATTAGAATTTATAAAAAGAGCCTCATAGTGGTGCATGAAAATTGTGAACAAAATCGATAAAAGACTAACATGTAACAAAACAAGCGCGGATTCGCAATCGTTTGTGGCGTGCGACAATTTTGGACCGACCGACAGACCCTGACCGGCAAAGTGAGTTATAGGTTTGTGGCTTGTGCCACAAACAAAAAAAGAACTCAACCAAAATCATCGAAATGGCAGCACAAGCAGATTAATTATTAAGCAACAACTGACCAAGAGCAACTTGTATTCTGTGTGTGTGTGTGTGTGTGTGTGTGTGTGTGTGTGTGCGTGCGTGCGTGCGTGCGTGCGTGCGCGTGTGCGTGCGTGCGTGCGCGTGCGTGCGTGCGTGCGTGCGTGCGCGTGCGCGTGCGCGTGCGCGCGCGTGCGTGCGCGCGCGTGCGTGCGTGCGCGTGCGTGCGTGCGTGTGTGTGTGTGTGTGTGTGTGTGTGTGTGTGTGTGTGTGTGTGTGTGTGTGTGTGTGACTGTAGCTGAGTAACGTGTGTGTTAAGCAAATGTGTGTTAAGCAAATGTATGCTATGGTATGGTATAATGGTGTTACTTTTTCTAGTTGTTACAGAAATTGTCAAATTCGGATTGCTTCCCCTTGGAAAATGAGTTTTGCTTATATGGAACATTGTAGATTTGTAGTGCCGAAGGGTGTATGCATCGGCCATCCAAATACCACCCAAATTCCACGTAAGCCAGCTGCTCTGATAATCAGACAGAAGAGGACCTGGATGACCCAGAAAGAATGTGCTCTTGTGATAACAAATTGTTGTACTTGCCATTCTTTCTGTGAACAGAATCGAGTTACCAGCGACCAAAATGTAGGCGCGTTATGGTCCAAATACACGTTGTTGTTTTTCCCTCTTTCCCCGTGCCCAAACAATGGTACGCTGCTAATGTCATTACTAGTATTATAACACTGTGTTGCCATGGTGGAAATAGTGAAAAATAGCAACGTGCATGGAGCTGTGCGCAGTTTCGAGACACGAACGACGTGTATTTTGACCATTCGGATTGACGTTGGCTGCGTGTTTGTTTCGAAACAATTAGTATGAGTTCAATGTTCGAGCCAAGAGTACAGGTCTCCCATGGACCCCCATTTGAATGGATTACTAAAATTCTAAAGGACCCTCTGAAAGAATGTGCAGGGAGTCCCAGGGATGCACTAGAAACATTCTTTTTAGCATTCGCAATGCCACTGGGGCCCTCTTTCCTGCTTCTAGGACCCCCTATGCTGTAAGTGAAGGAGTCCCTGGGACCCCTTGTTTTGCGGGACGATTGGGAGCCCTGAGAGTTTACAACACGAGAGATGTCCACTAGTGGTGTTCGTTAGCATTGGGAAATCCTGTTGCAGCTACGACTTAGGCAGGAAACATTCGCGTTGAATCATTACACTACTATTGGGGCTAACTACCCTTGTTTGACCACTCGTGCCCCATTCAAACCACAGTGCCACCAAGCCGACTTCTTTGGAAAGAGAGTGTGACCCTAGCGTGTATCTGAGTTTGGAAATAATTAAGGGGAGTAATTTTAATGGTGTGTTGGAGTGATCTCGCCTAATTCAATCGGTCAAGCAGGGGAAGTTACTCTACCATCAGGTAATTCCCCAGCCCTCGCTTCGTGTGTTTGAGGAGACACACAGCATGTAGAACGCAGTGCAGTACGTCATTCTAAAATTCATAAGTATATTTTCACGTCACAATTTGCATTTTATCAGTTTGTGGCCACTGGCCACCCCTAATTTTTCTTTTTTTTAAAATGTTTGCAAGTCGCTGACTCGCATCCTGCGCTTTCAAGCTTCGACTTCATTGTTGCATTGTTGCTATGGTATTTGACCGAGTAATGGAGGTAAATAACTAATTTTCTCGAAGTGCCCGCCCCTAGGGTTTTGTCCGAAAATCGTCCATTGAGTAAAGCAAGACAGTTACTAACCTAAATTAATTTCAGGCATTTGTTCCGGGGACAAGTTGGGTCCTCTTTGGCATCTGGGGTCGTAGGTCTCAGCTTGCAAAACAAATGTTTGCCTTTGCGTGAAAACTTGAAAATAAAGTTCCAGACTCTGTAGCTTCAACTTTTGATCGTGATAAAAATTTTGCAGGGTTGTTCTTTGTATCCCAATAATTATTTCTGCCTTCCCAACTCATCAACAATGTTCTATGTCAAAAAGAGTTTACAGTTAATTCATAGTGCAAGAGGTTTTCGTGACAAGAAATGCCCATTCCTTACCTTACACCCATACAAGCGTTTCGGCCCTGAACTCTTTTCTACGCATGATGGGTTTTTGTTGATATGTCAGCTTTTTTGCAGCATACATTGTAGACCACACACACACGCACGCGCACGCACACGCGCACACGCACGCACGCACACGCACACACACACACGCACGCACGCACACACACGCACACGCACACACGCACACACACACACACACACACACACACACATTAAACAAGACTGACTGCAGACGTCAGTCTTGTCTCACTCTATTCACATAAATGAACAGCCACCTTACTTTAGCAATCCTATTAACTCTGAGGGCATTCAACGATCACATAAACCGACACTTCCATATACAGAAACCGTCCTCTTCACAATTCCCTACCTTCATGCATAGGGCATGGGGCGACCTGCCAGTGAATATGGTTTTTGATCTCGCCTTTAACGGGTCTGCAAATGTCATGCGGGGTTATTTGGTCTGGTCCTTGAAGCGTGCCTAATAGCAATCCGATTAGAACTTTACTTTAGTCAGCTGACCTGCTCTGTATTGACCACTGCAACTAGGGTTATTAACTCCCTTGACGGTAATTCAAGAGTTAAGCCCTTGTTGATCAGTATCCAAAAGGGCATTCACTCTTGCAAAAGGCAGCCATTAAGTGACCTCACATAGGGTTATTGGCGAGAGTTATGCCCTTGTTTGGTCAGTACTCAACCATCTTCCCCCACCCACCAAGGGCATTCACTCTTGCAAAAGGTGTTCTTTGCAGTGGCCAATACACTGGCCTTTTGTTGCACTTCATTTTTTCTATGAACAGTCAGGGGTCATTTGCAGTCGGAACGTGGGCCTGTGTGCTTTGTCTCTGGTATTGTTGCACACACTTACTTATACCTTAACTTTTAAAATATAAAACACCTGTCATTTGCTTAAATGAATGTTGTTTGCCTTGGAAACGTTTTTCTGCTTGCGTTTTCTAATAATTTTGGTTCCGGTGAAATATTTCCCTTGCCCTGTCCAAACATTGCACACAGAGAGTGGCCCCTGGGTTTTCTAACCTTTTGGCAGGAATAGAGAGTTTGTGGTATGATGAGGGTGACTTGTCCAATACCAGTGGGCCTCTTTCCTTCTGCTTTCATGTCAGAGACAAGCGGGCAAAGGTGCAGTTTAGACACACCCCGTGAAAGCGTATCCGATTTTTGAGATCGTACTGAAAGCAACAGCAAAAATAAGTCTTGACATTATTTCCTCGCCTAAGTGGAAACAAAAGTAACAGACTGTAAGTAAATCCATATGGCAGCAATAATTGTGTTAAATTTTATAATGTTAAATAAAATATAAAAAAATAAACACATTTACGATTTGATACAAATATTCCTAGACTAGATCTTTAAGAGAGAAAAAAAAATAGAAGGAAGGAATTTTTTTTTAACACAATCCAGTCTGTAATGGTCAGCCTAATGCGATATGTTTCACGACAGAGGAATAGTCAATGCACTAGTGTTATCAGCGATTTCTCTTGGGCATCTATAGGCTAGAGACAGATGGTAGGACCACTCACTGCGCATGCTCTCTTTGTGTCTGACCAACTGGGAATATAAGAGGATAGTCTGGCGCATGGTGTGCCCTCTGGTCTGAAAGGGCATTGTTCATATAGTCCTGGTGGCTTCTGGCCGCTGAATAACAGCCTGTGTTTGAATTTCTCTGCCAGCTATAGGCTACCAACAGTGAGTTTATGCGCATGCTGCTTTGTGTCTGACCTTGGGAAGGGAAGGGATAGTCTGGCGCATGGTGTGCCTTGTGGTCTGAAAGGGCATTGTTCATATAGTCCTGGTGGCTTCTGGCCGCTGTGTGACCGACCTGTTTGACCACCTGGAAATAGTCTGTGTGCACACGACTGGTACTAAAGGAATTGGGTGATGTTTGACAGTTTTTATCCAGCCCGCCGGGCACTTTGTCTCTCTGTCTCTCTCTCTCTCTCTCTCTCTCTCTCTCTCTCTCTCTCTCTCTCTCTCTCTCTCTCTCTCTCTCTCTCTCTCTCTCTCTCTCTCTCTCTCTCTCTCTCTCTCTCTCTCTCTCTCTCTCCTTTCTATACACTTGTCTTTACTAGGCACTATGCTTTAATTGTTTGATATGGCTATGTCAACTGGTTGTCTTTTTTCTTGACATGGACGAATCCTTTAGATTTAATTGCAATCTGTTGAATGTTTTTTCAGGTTTGTAAATGTAAGGGATATAATAACCTCCTTTACGGAGGTAAATATTATGCGGGGAGAACACAGTTGTAGAAATTGTACCAACAAATTTATTTATTTATTCATTGTTTTTACTTAGTTATACACGACTTCTGTATATAAGACAACCGGTGATCAATTTGTCGATTTTTCCACCTTTGGCAGGAATAATTTGAATTGTGATTATTTTGTTTCATCTTCAGGCGTCTGAGTCATGGACGTGCTGATAAGAAAACCACCCTCCTCATCTGACCACTCCCCGAAGGACAGCATTGCCCATGTTCCAGGTCGAAGTCACAGAGCGAGGTCGGCTGACCCCTTGATGAGATCCAGAACCCGGTCCTCAGACCGTCTGTCCACATCCACAACCACTACCTCCACCCGCTCTGCCAGCCGCACCAGCATCCACAGAGACTGGCACCCCGACAGGACCACCCACAGCTGTCCAGAACCTCTGAGTGCCAGTCAGTGTCATCTTCATAACCATCGCTGCAACGATAATGATGATGATGATGATCATCTCAAAAACGGTCGTGGTCAAGACAGTGGCCCTTTCCTCAACAAGAGACTTTACCACAGTGACCTAAGCATCCACCGCCATCATCATCATCAAGAACATCACCATCATCACAATCATGAACGCGACGAAGACGGCCCAAGACGAAGACGACGAAGGCGAGAAAAGCGTGATCATCA
This sequence comes from Phymorhynchus buccinoides, assembly GCA_017654935.2. Classification (NCBI taxonomy): domain Eukaryota; kingdom Metazoa; phylum Mollusca; class Gastropoda; order Neogastropoda; family Raphitomidae; genus Phymorhynchus; species Phymorhynchus buccinoides. The sequence continues at coordinate 19,579,257 of CM065681.1, read as the reverse complement.
CAGTCATCATCAACCCGACCATCATCCCCACAGCTCCAGCCGTTCGTTGCCTTGTTCGGGGTCAGCCTCTCGGACATGTTCCCATCCCAGGAGGGGGTCTTCGGAGCCCAGGGACAGCTCCCTCAACTTGTCCCTGTGTGGCTGCGGGTTTCTCGGGGTGTACCACCTCGGGGTGGTGACGTGTCTGCTGAAGTATGGCCCTTCTTTCCTGTCCAAAGTCCACAGGGTGGCCGGCACGTCTGGCGGGGCGCTGGCGGCGGCCGTGCTGGTCACTGCCCCTACGTTGCGGCAAGTGCAGGTGAGCTGGCCCGCTGTGTCTTTGTCTTTGTCTCCATGGGGTTCTGCATGTCAGGGAACGACGAAAATGGTGTTTTACGTCCTCTTGGTCTGAATCAGACACATATGGGACATTTGTAAATACAAATATGGTGGGAACAATACTGGAGGCAATGCCCGGAGGCAGTACGAAACCAATCAAGTCCCGATTTTTTAAATTTAATACAGATAGCTGTAGCGGTGACCCCGCCTTGGTTAAACCTCATCGGCTATGGCACCGCCACAAATATAGTATAAAATATATTTTAAAAAATGCATGTCAGGGAAAATACATCACTCCAAATATAAAGAGGCCGGTCCACACGTCCAACCGTAGTTTACGGCTATCCAACTATGACATATGTGAGGCCAGATTCTGATGAAGTACGTCTGATGAAATGAATCAAATCTTATTCGTTTCGTTCTGTATATTCACGTAGACCCCAATGCACGAGTCTGGTCAAGTATCTTATATAGAAATACAGATATTTCATCACATTCCCGCGCGCGCGATCAGATTCATGCCTCATAAATGTGGCAGTTTGATAGTCGTACGACTGCAGTTGGACCTGTCGAGTTGCTGTAAGGTTAGACTGATGTGCACTTGTACTTTCCAGAAGATTACCAATACCGTAAAGAAAGAAAAGAAAGGATGGAAGTTCAGTTTAACGTCGCGTATCGGCTTTCGCCATGTACGACGGGCTGAACGAACCAACCAAGGTATAAACAAAAAGTTGTGTTCCTGAATCACTGTCTTAGACAAAAGGCCGAGAAGCGATCAGAATTGAAAGAAAAGAAAGGTAACTCTCCTTAATATGTACTCAGCTCCTGTCAAAGTCACCCAACACCACCCATCGCTTAGCGCAAGGGAAAGTAACAGTTTCAGATTTGATCATTTACCCATCACTTTTAACACGCCAACCAACTATCAAGAACAGAGGCTGAGAGAGAACTGTGTAGACACATAAAGTAACGGCATTGGTTCCAGAGTGCCATGGGCATTCAAATCTGGAACATGTCACGCATAGATGACAGCACAACACACGACAGAGTGGCATAGCTTCATAGCAGAAATATTGATGTAAATATAGGAACCGTCAGGCTGAAAGAGTAAGATACTATATAATAAAGATACTAGCCTTAGAGTCAAAACGGACTATCTTTAGTGGTATAGCTTCATAGCAGAAATGTTGATGTAAATATAGGAACCGTCAGGCTGACAGAGTAAGATACTATATAATAAAGATACTAGCGATGCTTTAGAGTCAAAACGGACTATCTTTAGTGGTATAGCTTCATAGCAGAAATGTTGATGTAAATATAGGAACCCTCAGGCTGACAGAGTTATAATAAAGATACTAGCGATGCTTTA
>CM065681.1:19557505-19577070 GCA_017654935.2 Phymorhynchus buccinoides | reverse complement strand
AGAGCGAGAGAGAAGCATAGTGAGAGTGAGAGAGAGGAGAGTGCGAGAAGAAAAAAAAAGAAGGATCAGAGCACTAACAACGGCGCAAGAAAAGATATGATACCAGAAACAGACCACACCTGATCGGCGATAGCATTCTCAACCGGCAATCGGAAAGAATTGGCGTGAGAAAAACAAAAAGGGACTATAAGATTCATATCAGACCGATTGGATAACATGGCAAGGATGCATTACTTGAACACTACTTCGCAGTTTTTAGTACCATTTGACATTGACTGATACCACGCCGAACACTTGAACACTAGCTGAATAGTCAACCGACACTGAACACTGGAAAGAACTTTATTGAACATGGATACAATGCATTGTAGGGCGATGCCTATTCATCAATCTGTCAGAGAATGAGAGAAGAAGCAGGAGGTAGCGAGAGAGAAAGAGAGAGAGAGAGAGAGAGAGAGGAGACGGTGTAAAAGGGAACAGACACAACTGCATACGATGTGGATCCGATTGTGACGATGTCTGTGAGAAGTTTGTGGTTTCGTTGGCGTATTTTTTTCTCCGTCTTAAGGGGTGGTGGGGTGGGTATGGGTTAGAGTTTTAGGCGCCTCGGGTTAGGGCTAGGGTTAGTAATTCCAAAATTTTTTTACTAAACATGTTTCTAAAATACTAAAATCAGCTTTATGTATGGTAAGAAAGGCAATAAAGTAAAAATAGAAGATAACACGCTAGATATGGTGGGGTGGGGGGGGGGGGGGGAAGGGGGGGGTGGGGGGGGGGGGGGGGGGGGGGGGGGGGCGGGGGGTGGGGGGGGGGGTGCGGCGGGGGGGGGGTGGTCGTGGGGGGGTCGTGGGGGGGGGGGGGTGGGGGAGGCCGGGTTTGTTGATAGACACGTTAATCGTATTAGTGGCAAGTTGGAGTGGGGGGGGGATGGGGGAGGGTGTGGGGGGAGAGCGGGGGGGGGGGACAGGGGGGGGGTGTCGGGGGGGGGGGGGGGGGGGGGGGTTTTGGTTGGGGGGGGGGGGGGGGTGGGGATGGGGGGGGGGAGGGGGGGGGGTGGGGGGGGGGGGGGGGGGGGGGGGGGGGGGGGGGGGGTGGGGGGGCGGGGGCGGGGGGGGGGGGGGGGGGGGGGGAGGGGGGGGGGGGGGGGGGGGGGGAGGGGGGGGGGGGTGAGGCGGGGGGGGGGGGGGTGGAAGGGGCTGGGGGGGGGGGGGGGAGGGGGGGGGGGGGGCACTATCTTAAACCTTATACAACTAGTAGGATTTCATCAGATTTTATTTTAGACAGCATAGTAGAATGTCAACGAAGTTCAATCATGCCTCACAAATTGTTAAAATCGTATCGTAGTGGAATATCGATCGTATGCAGTGTATCGTGACGCCTTTGAGGGGTAAGGGGTAGAAGGGAACTAATAGGTAACTGGGTAAATAGGCGATGACCCCTAGAACATTGTCGTACAGAATACGTGATGCGGATAAGAAAATAAGATATGTGTGATATCTGTGTGTGTGTGTGTGCGTGTGCGTTATCTGTTGTGTGTGTCCTTCTGTGTTTTGTGTTGTGGCGTGTGTGTGCGTGTGCGTGTGCGTGTGTCGGATATAGTGTGCGTGTGCGTAAGTGTTTGCGTGTGCGTGTGCGTTGGGGTTTTTTTTTTATTGGGGTGCGTGTGTCTTGGGTGTGTGTGTGGTGATGTGTGTAGTGTGTGTGGTGTGTGGTGTGTGTGTGTGGTGGTGTGTGTGGTGTGTGTGTGGTGTGTGTTTTTGTTGTGTGAGTGGTGTGTATGTGTGTGTGTGTGTGTAGTGTGTGTTGTGTGTGTGTGGGCTGTGTGTGTGTGTGTGTGTGTAGTGTGTGGTTTTTTGGTTCGCGTCTGTAGAGCGATTTCTTCAGGTTCACGTCAGCAGGTGATAAATCACACAACACACAGTCACTACAGTTCCCAACACACACACAGTCGGAGTCCTTCTTTGTCCACACTAAAATTGATTTAGTTTAGAGGGAGGGACAAAATTATATTGGTGGGTGGGTGGTGTTGTGGTGTTTTTTTTTGTTTTTTTTGGGTTGTTAGGCTTGGAGTTACGAGTAGCATTGTTTCCCTGTGTATAAGGCAGATGAGAACGGAGAAAATAATTATGTTAAGAAATATAATAGACTAAAGCCCTAGTGAAAAGATAGAGTTAGGTGATGTGAATCCATAGAACCCCCCACCCTGCAGCACTGCCCGAGCCTACAACCCGTCCCCCCACCAGCCACCCACCCCATTGTAAATAAAGTAATTTTAAAGAATATAACAGAGATAATTAAAACAAGGTTCAAAGATAAATACTAATTGAACTGTTTAATAAACAAGTGTGTGTGTGTGTTTGTGTGTTTGTGTGTGTGTTTGAGTGAGCGTGTGTGTGCGAGCGCGTGCGTGTTGGTGCGTGTGTGTGTGTGGTGCGTTGACGGGTGGTGTGTCGGCGGTGTGTTGTGTGCGCGTGTATGGTGGTGCGTGCGTGCGTTGATCAAGTGTGTGGTGTGGTGTGTGTGTGGTGGTGTGTGTGTGCGTGTGTGTGTTTGTTTGTGTGTGAGTGTGTGCGTTAGTGAGTGCGGTGTGGTGCGTGCGTGGTGCGTGCGTGTGTGTGCCGTGCGTAGTGTGCGCGTGTAGCGGTGCGTGTGCGTGTGCGTGTGCGATGTGTGCGTGATGGGTGTATGTTTGTGCGTGTGTGCGTGTGGTTGTGTGTGTGTCCATAGGAAGGTCCTAGTGGATATGTCATCACGCAAGGAAGGCGTACGTTTCCTATTTGCTTGATCGTCAGTTGCAGCAAGAGCGAGAGAGCAGCAAGAGAGAGAGAGAGAGAAAGAGGAGAGGAGAAGAGAGGGAAGAGAGAGAGGAGAGAAGGAGAGAGAGAAGAGAGAGACGAGAGAGAGATGAGAGAGAGATGGAGAGAGAGAGAGAGAGAGAGAGAGAGAGAGAGATGAGAGAGAGAGAGAGAAGAGAGAGACGTTGTAAAGGGGGACAGGACACACTGCATACGATGTGATCCGATTGTGACGATGTCTGTGAGTTGTGGTTCGTTGCGTTTTTCCGTTTTTCTGCAGTACATAGGGTGGGGGGTAGGGTTGGTTTAGGGCTAGGGTTAGGCTTAGGGTTAGTATTCCAAAAAGATAATTAGTTGAAAATGTTCATAAAATACAGCTTTAATGTATGGTAAGAAAGGCAAATAACGGAAATATAGAATTAACCGAGATAGGTGGGGGGGGCGGGGGGGGGGGGGGGCACGGGCACATCTTGGGGGGCGGGGGGGGGGGGGGGGGGGGACGGGGCACGGGTCACCATCCTTAGGGGAGGGGGGGACACACACCACAACCGGCACCATCTTAAACCTTTACAAGGGGTTAGGATTTTTCGTCAGATTTATTTAGACAGAAATACAGAATCAATAAAGGGTTTAGGGGGTCACAGTGAATCATGCCTCATGCCTACAAATGGTGTCAAAATCGGCATAGGATATCGTTATAGTGAACATCGAATCGATGCAAGGTCAGTCCGTCTTGGTGGGGGGGGGGGGGAGGGGGGGAGGGGTAGCGGGGGGAAGGGGGTAGGGGGGCGGGGGTTTAGGGGGGGGGGGGGGGGGGGGGGGGGGGGGGGGGTAGAGGGGGGTAGAAGGAACTAATAAGTAATGGTAATGAGGAGGATGACCCTGAACAGTGTCTACAGAATACGTGATGCGGATAAGAAATAAGGTGTGTGTGTGTGTGTGTGTTCGAATCGTTTGCAGTGTAGCGTGTGCCTGAGTGTGCGGTGTGGAACTAATGTAATGTGCTGAGGAGGATGACCCTGTGTCTACAGTGTGATGGTTAAGAAATGGTGTGTGTGTCGTGTGTGTGTGCCGTGTGGTGTGTCTGTCTTTGTGTGGTGTGTGTGTGTGGGTGAGTGTGCGTGTGTGTGTGTGTATTTGTTGTTTGTTTTGTTTGTGTGTGGTGTGTGTGTGTGTGTTATGTGTGTGTGTGTGTGTGTGTGTGGTGTGTGTGTTTGTGTGTGGTGTGTGTGTATGTGTGTGTGTGTGTGTGTGTGTGTGTGTGTGTGTGTGTGTGTGTGTGTGTGTGTGTGTGTGTGTTTGGGCGTTCTTCAGTTCAGCGTCCTTCCACTAAAATTGATTCAGACAAAATTATATTGTGGTGTGTTTTTGGTGTGGTTGAGTTACGAGTAGATGTGTCTGTAAGTGAGAATAATTATGTAAGAATATAATAAACAAAACATAAAAAAAAACAACAACAAAGCCTAATAAGTTAGTGATGTAATCATAACCCCCACCCCACCCACCCCATTAAATAAAGTAATTTAAAGAATATAACAGATAATTAACAAGGTTCAAGATAAATACTAATTGAACTACTTAATAACAAGTGTGTGTGCGTGTGCGTGTGCGTGTGCGTGTGTGCGTGTGTGTGTTTGCGTGTGTGCGTGTGCGTGTGCGTGTTGCGTGTGCGTGTGTGCGTGTGTGTGTTTAGGTGGTGCGTGTTTTTTTTGTGGTGGCGTGCAGTGTGCGTGTGTGTGTGGTCTGTGTTGTGTGTGCAAGTGCGTGCGTGACGTGTGTGTGTGTGTGTGTGCGCGCGTGCGTGTGGTTTCGTGTGCGCGTGCGTGCGTGTGCGTGTGCGTGTGCGCTCGTTTGTGTGTGTGCGTTTGTGCGTATGTGCGTGTGCGTTGTGCGCTGGCGCGCATGCGTGTGCGCTGCGCGCGCGCGCCGCGCGCGTGGTGTGTGTGTGTGTGTGTGTGTGTGTGTGTGTGTGTGTGGTTCCCTAAAGGTCCTAGTGCTATGCATCACGCAAGGAAGGCGTACGTTTCCTATTTGCTTGATCGTCAGTGCAGCAACAGAGAGAGAGAGAGAGAGAAGAGAGAGAGAGAGAGAGAGAGAGGAGAGAGAGAGAGAGAGAGAGAGAGGCGAGAGAGATGAGAGAGAGTCAGAGAGAGAGAGAGAGGAGAGAGAGAGAGAGAGAGAGAGAGAGAGAGAGAGAGAGAGAGAGAGAGAGAGAGAGGAGAGAGAGAGAGAGAGAGAGAGAGACATGAGACAGAGACAGAGAGACACAGAGAGAGAGAGAGTGTGTGTTCGAGAGAGAGAGAGAGAGAGAGAGAGAGAGTGTGTGTGTGTGAGAGAGAGAGAGTGAGAGAGAGAGAGAGTGTGTGAATGTGTGTGTGTATGTGTGTGTGTGTTTGTGTGTATGTGTGTGTGTGTTTTGAACATACTTTGTTTACAGTGTAAGCTTTCAAGATAAATAACACAGACCTCATTTTTAAAAGTAAACTTTTCCCCTCGAAGTCGGAGTGTGGCTGCCCACGTGGCGGGGTAATCAAAAACGGTCACACACGTAATGTGCGATGTTGCACCGCAGTTCATATCACCATTAATTGACAATTAATATAATATATCCAAACAACCAGCCAGCCAGCTAACCCGCCAGGCCAACCAATTGACCAACCAGTCAACCAACCAACCAGTCAGCCAATCAATCAGCCAACTAATCAGTCAACCAAACAACCAGCCAGCCAGCTAACCCGCCAGGCCAACCAATTGACCAACCAACCAGTCAACCGACCAACCAGCCAACCAACCAACAACCAACCAACCTACCAACCAACCAATCAACCGACCAATCAGTCAACCAAACAACCAGCCAGCCAGCCAGCTAACCCGCCAGCCAACCAATTGACCAACCAGTCTACCAACCAATCAATCGACCAACCAACCAGCCTACAACCAGCCAGCCATGCAACTAACAAGCAAACGAAGAATATACCCCTTTGCAAGTCGCTGCGGTTTCAAGCTTCGACGCCATTGCTGCATTGCTGCTATGGTATTTGCCCGAGTAATGGAGGTGTCCAACTCTAATTTTCACGAAGTGCTCTCCCTAGTTTTGTCCCGAAAATCGTCAATTCTACCAGCACGTGTTTCTTTTTGTTTTGCCCAGTAACGATGGAAAGAAGTTATTAGCAGCAGCAGCAGCAGCAGCAGCAGCAGCAGCAGCAGCAGCAGCATCGCATCGTCGTTGTCGCTATCATCATCATCATCATCGTCGTCGTCGTCATCGTCGTCGTCGTCGTCAACATCATCATAATCATCATCATCATCATCATCATCATCATCATCATCATCATCATCATCATCATCATCGTCGTCGTTGTCGTCGTCGACATCATCGTCATATCATCATCATCATCATCATCATCATCATCATCATCATCGTTGTCGTCGTCGTCGTCACCGTCGTCGTCGTCGTCATCATCATCATTATTATCATCGTCATCATCAATAGCAACAATATATATAACAACATCAGGAGAAGCAGCTGTACCAGCAACAACAACTGAGCCACACATGCACACATCATGTGAATCGTACCTCACAGACATCGGACGAGTGGATCGGAACCTTAAAGACACACTGACGCGCCACGATTAAAGTCCCTTGGGTTTTTTCTGGGTAGCTGTGACCCACATACAAATGCCCCATGCCCCAACTTCAAATTGAGGCTGCTCTTTAAGAATGATGTTTCGGTTTGAATTTGGGGGCATTTATATGGGAGTCAGACTTGGTCAAAACAAGATTTATTTCCAGCTATACGAGGGAAAACACGTGAAACCCGTGATTTCGACACGTGGTCTGGTGGGTCTTTGAGGGACAGGTCAAAGGCACCATTCTGTGAAGCGTCCCTCAAGAACAGCCGCCATTATAGGCCTACAGTAAAGTGGCCAAATCGCGTGCAAGTCCTACTCCTCCTGCAGGCAACGATCCGCGTGTGCACCATTACTGCACGCCACAAGCCACACACTTTACCCGTAATTATGCTAAACTAAATGGTGCGGAGGGTTACTGGAATAACGGAGCTGGGTGCGCCTCACTTGGCCTAATTACATTTTCGCCTAATCCTTTGATCTCGACCTTCCGTGCTGGCATTCACTTCCCGATGTCACGAACACCCCAAGCGTAACATTCGGCCTAAAAGCAGTAGCACGGCTCGCCTAATCAGCCTAAACATGGGTTATGGCATCGTTTGCTGACATGAAGCAACGAGTCACTCAGCAGCCAACCACAGACACCTAACCCTAACCATAGATACCTCTGCAGAGGATAGACAACGACGTGCTTCAAGAGGCTGTTGAAGATAACGGAGAAGCTGATAACATTGCACCCAGCCTTCCTACCTAGAAAGCATGCAGAATGACACTCCATAACCCTAACCGTAACCACAGACACCTCTGCACAGGATAGACAACGACGTGCTTCAAGAGGCTGTTCAAGATAACGGAGAAGCTGATAACATTGCACCCAGCCTTCCTACCTACAATGCATGCAGAATGGTACTCCATAACCCTAACCCTAACCACAGACACTTCTGCAAAGGATAGACAACGACGTGCTTCCAGAGGCTGTTCAAGATAACGGAGAAGCTGATAACATTGCACCCAGCCTTCCTACCTACAACGCATGCAGAATGACACTCCATAACCCTAACCCCAGTTTTGGAAATATTAGGCGAAGTGTTACATATTATCGAGACTCGATAATGATTAGGCCAAGTGTAATTAGACGAGATGTGACTAGGTTAGATGTGGTTTGGCGAAGTGTAATTAGGCGAAGTGTGATTCACCAACGGAAGCTATAGTTTCCTTTCTTTTAGCCTTCCTCTCATCCTATCGGATGCGCCTCACTTCGCCTAATTACACTTCGCCTAATCCTTTGATCTCGACCTTCCGTGCCGGCAGTAACTTCCCGATGTCACGAAAAACCCAAGCGTAACAATCCGCCTAAAACATTAGCACAACTCGCCTAATCAGACTAAACATGGGTTATCGCGAAACAGCAAACAGAAGCCAAAATGGCTGTGAATGTTCACATTTTAACGCGAACCCTAACCCTAACCCTAACCCTATTCAAACTACATTTACAAGCTGGAGGTTCGGTATGCTCTTACTTGTAGTCTGCCGAGTTGAATAAAATATACTTAAAGATACCTTCTTTGTTGCGGTTTTGACATTTTAGACGAAGCGTTACATATGATGGAGACTCGATAAACATTAGGCCAAGCGTAATTAGGCGAAGTGTGATGCACCGTATCAAGCCATGCCAATGGCCAGACGTCGTGGTGGAGACGTGTGTTCCACTGAAGGGCCAGACACACTGCGTACGATTCGACCCTCAACGCGATCCGATTGTGACGATGTCTAGGAGTCACGACTCGCGTGAAATACTTCCGTCTAAAAGTAATTCTACTATTTACGTTGACTATGCTCATGTAGACCACAGACCGTTTTTAAACAACAGGCATTTTCTGCCAAAGTGTTTTACTCCTCTAAAAGGGGCTTTTCTTTTTATTGAAAAAAATGGGTTACCGCGGAAACTGTTATTTTATGGAGCTCTCTGAGGCATCTTGAAACAAAAACACACAAAAAAAAAAAAAACATGTTGCAGCCGTTGTGTGACAGCGCAAATTATAACAAGTGCGCAAAATGTAACAATTGATATGATTATTATGATGAAGACAAATTCATCAACGCCTTGAAGATTTTACTTCGATTTGATCTGTAATGACGAAAAACTGCCTTTTTTGTTGTTGCTAATTTCGTCAAAAGGTGGGCGCCTAGCGCAAAATGTAACAAAATTTGTTACATTTTGCGCAGTTGTTACAATTTGCGCTGTCACAGCCGTTCATGCATTGAATCTTCTTCAAAAAATTGAAAATAATCAAAACGATAGCTGTAACCCCTTCACTGCCAGCCTAGACTGCCACGGGACTGCTTGCACTGTGCTGTACGCCTATAACCGTGTCTACTACAGAGATTCTGAGTCATTTGAGCGAGTTAAATGGGGGGAAAAATCAAGTTTTTATTGAACTTGTGACATCAACAAATTAATGGATGAGCAGTGGACAGATTCAAGTTAAGTCAAGTCAAAATCATCTTTATTGAGGGTTAAAGAATAAGCTGACAAAGCTTTTTTTCATCCTGCTCTCATAAAAATATACACATGAAAAAAAATCGGGACTTTCCTGGAGTTGCACTGCCTCTGGGCATTGCCTCCAGGATCGTTCCCACCATCTTTATATCTACTAATGTCCCATATGTGTCTGTTTCAGACCGGAGGACGTTAAACGGATATTCATTCGCTCAAAAATCTGTGACAAAAATAACATCTTTACAGGAACACAAAACACAGAAAACATTATGATCAGATTAGTGAAGCAAGCCCCCTAAGGCCAAATTTAGCTTGGCACACAGCTATACAAGAAATCCACCATCTTTCTGTAGTGAATGGGGTTAATATTAGAACAAATATTAAATGTTTTGAGGGTTGTAGTTTGAGTCACGCTATATAAGCGTGGCCGTGGACCGTAGTTCTGCTTTTGGACACCAGTCTTCAAAGGTCCAATTTAACCCTTCAATTCTTAGCATCTTTATTCTCTACAAAGAAAGTAAAAGGATGTGTGGGGGGTTTCCAGTGAGTGATTTTAGTTTATTTATGATACCAACAGGTGCAGGAAAGTTAGCATTTTACGAACCGTATGACTTGTCTTCTAGCGACCCATGGTAAATGCTAAGCACAGGAATACATTCCTTTATTTTTAGTTGAAAGCTTAACTTTAACATTTTCAGATTCGATTGAAGAGATGAAGATTTGTTTGCTGTTTTGTATGTTGCATGTTGGCAAAAAATCCGTACAAAATCCAACTGATTTGTTGTGCCTTGTGTAAATAAAATAACGTCACCTTGCACTGTCTTGTTGTATACTTGTTTAGCTACGCAAACGTATTTCTTGGAACACAAAACTGGAGGTGCCCGTTAAGTCACAGGCCCGCTATGCCCCACTCCCTCTAAGTGGTTACATGTCTACGTCCACGTGTCTATGTTCATGTGTCGATGTGACATGACTGGTCTGGTCATTTTGGTACCTTGTACAGTGTAGATGACCAGTGGTCACTTTGATTTAAAAATCAAATTTTGATTCTTAACAGCTTAGTTCCTGTTATCAGATGATCATTTTATGCACTTGTATAATGCAGATGACCAATAGTCACTGCTACTGACCGGTGGTCACTTTCAGTGACGTAAATTTCACAGTTTCACTATTTAACAGCTTATTGGTGTGTCATGAGCACTACTGCACCTTGCACAATGTGGATGACCAGTGGTCAGTGACAATGACCAGTGGTCATTTTAACTTAAATCATATAGACACGTGAACATAGACATGTAGCCATGTAGGGAGTGGGACATAGCGGGCCTGTGACTTAGAGGGCCTGTGACTTAGAGGGCCTGTGACTTAGAGGGCCTGTGACTTAGAGGGCCTGTGACTTAGAGGGCCTGTGACTTAGAGGGCCTGTGACTTAGAGGGCCTGTGACTTAGAGGGCCTGTGACTTAGAGGGCCTGTGACTTAGAGGGCCTGTGACTTAGAGGGCCTGTGACTTAGAGGGCCTGTGACTTAGAGGGCCTGTGACTTAGAGGGCCTGTGACTTAGAGGGCCTGTGACTTAGAGGGCCTGTGACTTAGAGGGCCTGTGACTTAGAGGGCCTGTGACTTAGAGGGCCTGTGACTTAGAGGGCCTGTGACTTAGAGGGCCTGTGACTTAGAGGGCCTGTGACTTAGAGGGCCTGTGACTTAGAGGGCCTGTGACTTAGAGGGCCTGTGACTTAGAGGGCCTGTGACTTAGAGGGCCTGTGACTTAGAGGGCCTGTGACTTAGAGGGCCTGTGACTTAGAGGGCCTGTGACTTAGAGGGCCTGTGACTTAGAGGGCCTGTGACTTAGAGGGCCTGTGACTTAGAGGGCCTGTGACTTAGAGGGCCTGTGACTTAGAGGGCCTGTGACTTAGAGGGCCTGTGACTTAGAGGGCCTGTGACATAGAGGGCCTGTGACTTAGAGGGCCTGTGACTTAGAGGGCCTGTGACTTAGAGGGCCTGTGACTTAGAGGGCCTGTGACTTAGAGGGCCTGTGACTTAGAGGGCCTGTGACTTAGAGGGCCTGTGACTTAGAGGGCCTGTGACTTAGAGGGCCTGTGACTTATAGGGCCTGTGACTTAGAGGGCCTGTGACATAGAGGGCCTGTGACATAGAGGGCCTGTGACATAGAGGGCCTGTGACTTAGAGGGCCTGTGACTTAGCAGAATGGACCCCATAAAAGAACAGCTCGATCAGGTCCAAAGCAAGGATGGGTTTGAAAACTGCATCTATTCTTTTTTGCATTATTCACGGAAGTCAGTATAAATACGTTTCTCAATCGCATTTATCCTCATCCCATAAGTCAGCCACGTCATAAAGAGAACAACAGACTCGCTATCTTCAAGGTTATTGACATGGGCTTTAGTTTGTGAAGAATATTGTGTTAGTAGTGCCAGTTAATGGCGTGGGTTTTTTTCTGAAAGGTAATTGGAACTGCGTGCAACATGAGATGTCATGTATAGAAGTTTGAAAACTGCGACGCTAGCTGTTTTCCCATTTGGAGACTCAGAGAGACTCTCTCTCTCTCTCTCTCTCTCTCTCTCTCTCTCTCTCTCTCTCTCTCTCTCTCTCTCTCTCTCAGGGGGTTACTTATCAGCAAGGGAAAAATGGGTTTACAATGGTTTAGCAATGCCAGTAGTGAATGTTTATAACTATATAGGAATCTTTTTTTCCACTCGTTTGAGCTTTGTAGTTGCTTGTAAAGAGCTTTCTAGTAGAGCAAACAACCGTTTGATGTACATTATGAGAAAACTTAATATGTTAAATAGCACCTCCTTAGACCTTTTTGTGAACATCTTCGATAGTTATATCCATGGATCCAACCAATTGCATTATACGGATCAGAACTTTGGGGACTTGGTAAAAACGCTGCTTTATGTTGTGAATCTGTTCATCTGTTCGGTCTTCAGAAATGTTGTATGTGTTGATATGAAAACACCAAACGATTTAGTATATGGAGAAACGGATAGATACCCTATAGTTTTGAATGCAAACATAAGATGTATACGATACTGGCTAAAACTAATGAAAATGAGTTATGATCGCTTACCAAGAAAATCCTATAACATGTTATATAATTTAGATTTGAAAAGGAAAAATAACTGGACATCAAAGGTACGATTGTTTCTTTTTGAATTTGGTTTTGGGCATGCTTGGGAGAATCAAGGGGTGGGCAATGAAAATATGTTTTTGAAAATTACTCGTCAAATATTAATAGACTGCAGGTGGCAAAACTGGCAAAACCATGTTGATACAAGTGAAAGATTTGAAATGTACAGAAATTGTACTTCTTCTCCTTTGATCAAGAGTTATCTTTCGTTTAATGTGGACAGGCACTTGTATTCTATTGTGACTAAAATCAGATTTGGCATTTCAAAAAATCAATACACATGCATACCGTTATAAAAAAATGTTCAAACTGTAGATCTGTTGTGCCCTCTGTGCAAGGGTTCGAAGGAAGACGAAATGCATTTCGTTTTAAAATGTCCTGTGTTATACGATCTTCGCGTAAAATATATTCCAAAAAAGTTCTATTCATATCCATGTTTGTTTAGATTCTGTTTGTTGATGGCATCAAGTAACGAGATAACTGTGTGTAAACTGGCACTATAATTATATAAAGCATTCGAGCTAAGGGAAACAATTTTGTCTTGATTTGTAATGAAATTGTTGAGTTGGTTATTATTTATTCATTATATTGTGTGTTTTATTCCCATTATATTTGCAATTGTTCTGTCCCTCATTCATATGGGGCGTTGGCCTTTTCATTAATAAATCTTCGTACTTCGACTTCCGACTTCTTCTCTTCTCTCTCTCTCTCTCCTCTCTCTCTCTCCTCGCTCTCTCGTCTCTCTCTCTCCCCTCATCCTATCTTCTCTCTCTCTCTCTCTCTCTCTCTTCACTGTCTCATTCATCTCAATCTCTCTCTCACGCGCTCTCTCTCTCACTCTCTCTCTCCTCTCTCTCCTCTCTCTCTCTCTATCGCGTCTCTCTCTCTCTCTCATCTCTCTCGTGGCTCTCTCTATCTCTGTCAGGTCTCTGTGCGTGTGTGTGTGTGTGTGTGTGTGTGTGTGTGTGTTGTGTTGTGTGTGTGTGTCTGTTCAGGCGATTGTGCCCAAACCGTTAGCCATAGAACCCTATAACCATATATATTCTTGATCAGCATGGCACAACCTATTCAGATCCTGGATTTTGAACCTCCAGTGCAAACCTCCGCCACGAAAGACTCACACAACCGAAATTTCCTTCTTTGTGCTATATATTTTATGTCAGAGCTGTATCTCAGACCCATATACTCATTATATTCATGATCATCATCACAGCGGAAACCCAGTGGAAGACATTTTGAAGGGGCCAATAGCACAGTGAGAGTGAGAGCTGAGGGGGCTCCGAAAACAAGTGCTGATAGTTTCAAACACGTTGACGTTAGACCATACAAACACATATATTTGTGATCATCATTAACAGGGGAATGCAGTGGAATACATTTTGAAGGGCCAATAGCACAGTGAGAGTGAGAACCGAGAGCGCCCCGTAAACATGGACTACAGTGGGATGCATTTTGATCTGCTATCCTGGCAACTGCTATTCTAAAGACCTGTGCCAGGGAAAAGCTGCCGCAGAGCGAAGCGAGCGCAGGGCGTAGCAACCGCGGGGCGTTGCTGCTAGTGTGGCTATATTTCGATATTGCTTTTGATACCAGAGACTAAAACTCACCAGATGACTTGCCTTTCCCCATAGTATCATTATTCCCTCAGAAATATTTTTATTGCTCAATACTCTTTTAAACCATCATTTTTGAAATATTGAAAGGTGTGTGTGTTTCGTACTTAGTAATTTGCTTATAAATCATAAGCATAACTGCTTAAAACGTGTAGAGTGCATGAGTACATGTGCACTCATACACTGTATTTAAATACAATAATATGGAACTGAATGTAAATAACAGGTTTTAACAATTGTAAGATATGGTTCGGCGAAAAATGGAAAAGAACAGCATTTGCTTCTTAAGATTAATTTGTCAATAGACATTTGTGCCATGCTTCACAATAAGGGGTACCATACAGTGGCGTAGGAACGTTTTGAAGCCAGGAGGGGGGGGGGCAGGATTGCCAACAAACTGGGTGTGGTGTGTGTGGGGGGGGGGGGGGGCGCAGCAAGCGCATGGACAAGTTGGATGGATAGGTTAAGTTACACGTCTTAGTAAATACTACAAAAAACACATCATAATTGTTATTTTTAACCATAATCATAATCAACAATACAAAAATCTATGAATAAAAGAAACCATGATGTGCATTGCAAGGAGACAACGAAAACACATAAAAATACAACCATGTTTGGGGGCGGATCAGCCAGTCATGGAAGAGGGGATGGGGGGGGGGGGGGGGGTGTTTCCAAGTGGTCAGTTGGGGTGGGGTGAGGGGTCTGGAGGGAATGTAAATGTAAAAGATGCAATCAAGGCTTCTCGTGAGGTAATAAGCTAAAACTATAGCATGGGAGTACATGGGAGACAGTGGAATCCCTGTAACCCCTCTCAAATGCATATTTGATGTAATATCCAAGTCCAAAGTCAAGTAACAATAACAAAAATGAGGCCTGTACATCAAAGAAAAAAACCGAAAGGAAAATATTTAAGCCATGTAAACGTCATATCACATTGTAGCAAGTCTTTGTTTGGTGATGATTGCGTTTAAGAAAAAGCCCAAACCATAAAAGAATAAACTTACTAAAATTATTTGTATCTATAAGCAAGAAGTGTACTTTACTACTTATAGGGTAGGTCTAGCTCAGACAATATTTGATAGTAAATTGGAAACATCCTTATTGGAAATCAAACCAGGCCATGCTACTGTCAAATACTGTTGATTATTGTGATGAAAACTCTGTTATAATCAATGATACTTGTTCAAAACAAATCAGACATTATCACTATCATCCACCTAATAAAATAAGGCATACCAAACTCAACCAAGTATGTAAAACTTCAAAACGTATGTGTCAGTCAGTCTTTGTTAGGTGAGGATTGTTTTTAGCAAAAGTTCAAACCATAAAAGAACAAACTTACTAATATTATTCTTATCTATAGTATAAGCAAGAAGTGTACTCTACTACTTATAGGGTAGGTCTAGCTCAGACAATATTTGATAGTAAATTGGACACATCGTTATTGGAAATCAAACCAGGCCATGCTACTGTCAAATACTGTTGATTATTGTGATGAAAACTCTGTTATAATCAATGATACTTGTTCAAAACAAATCAGTCATTATCACTATCATCCACCTAATAAAATAAGGCATACCAAACTCAACCAAGTGTGTAAAACTTCAAAACGTATGTGTCAGTCAGTCCTGTCTGACTAGCCACGGCTTCCAGATACAAAGGAGGCAATTAATATTCTAGAGGACTGGGCATAAAATGTAAAGAAGTCTTGCCCAAAATATCCCCACTCTCCTGGACAAAGAGACTTTTAGACAGCTGGTGTTGGGGAAGGTTCCCAAAGGCCAAATAATCCTTTTTGCTGCAGTATTAGTAAGAGCCAGTGCAAATGCCCCCGAGTTTGGGATTCAATATCATTCACAAAAGAATAGCAATTTACTATGATTTGCCATCTCAAGATTCAAAATATGACATAGAACCTGAATCAAAGGTAAGCCTACCTTTGAGAACAACGAATAAACCAGTGGAACCGGGCTGAACCATGCAAGCCCTCAGCTCTAATGAGCGCTTTCAATTTCAGTCACATGAATTCACATTAGCAACTTAACTGAAGTTTGGATTTTGTGTGTGTCGTCTGTACTTTTTCATCTTCAAGGGTGGGTGAAAGTGGGGGGGTGGTGTAGAACGTAAGGGGAGGGGGGGGGCCAGAATCAGATGTGGGGAAGCATGGGGGTGGGGGGAGGGGGGGCCAGAAAGGCCAGAAGATATGCATAAGGGGACAGTATTTGATAGGTCTCGTACTTATACATTTAAGAACAGACATAATTTCAGTGTCAGAATGTTAAAGAAATCAGTGTAAATTATCGTATGAAAAAATGGAGCCTTTGACCCCCCTCCCTCTCTCTCCCTCTCTCTCTCTCTCTCTCTCTCTCTCTCTCTCTCTCATCTCTCTCTCTCTCTCTCTCTCTCTCTCTCTCTCCTCTCTCTCTCTCTCCTCTCTCTCTCTCTCTCTCTCTCTCTCTCTCTCTCTCTCCTCTCTCTCTCTCTCTCTCTCTCTCTCTCTCTCTCTCTCTCTCTCTCTCTCTCTCTCTCTCTCTCTCTCTCTCTCTCTCTCTCTCTCTCTCTCCCATTGACTGGTCTAAGTCTATCATTGTTCCTATTTACAAGAAGTGTGATAAAAATAATGTTGACAATTACAGGGGTGTGGCACTAACAAGCATAATAAGTAAGGTGTACGCACATATTCTGAATAAAAGACTTTCACAATGGGCTTACAGGGAAGGGAAATTTATTGAAGAACAGGCGGGGTTTAGAGCAGATTACAGCACATTATATCATATTTTTACGTTATATGCACTAGTTGAAAAATATTTGTTACAAAAATCAAAATTTTATGTTGCGTTTGTAGACTTTCGCAAAGATTTTGATTCAATTAATAGAAATATTTTATGGAGTGTTTTACGAAAATATGGAATTAATGGGAAACTGTATCATGCACTAAAAAGTATTTATAATTCAGTATGGGCTTGTGTAAGAGATAAATCAGTGTACTCAGATTTCTTTGAATTACCGCATGGCGTTAAGCGAGGGTGTCTTTTGAGTCCTCTTGTTTTCATTTTGTATCAACGAACTGGCGGTGGAATTGTCAAAAAAGGTCGCCATGGTGTGCAAATCATTGCAGGGGCTGTAGAAATATTTATTTTGTTGTTTGCGGATGATATTATTTTATTATCAGATACACCTGTGGGGCTTCAGACACAGTTAAATGCACTGAAAGAAGAGGCAGATAGGCTTAACTTGGTTGTTAATGTGGATAAAACGAACACACTAAAGATAGGGATTCAGAAAGGGAGGCTTTTTATCGGGAAGGGAGAAATGGTGGTACGGAGACTCAGAAGTTAAAGTGACAAACTCTTATAAGTATATAGGGATGTTCTTTACAACCAATCTTAGTCTGAAGGTAGGATGGATGGAAACAAGTCATAAAGCTAAAGGGGGGGGGTGGGGGGGGGGGTCATTGCTATGCTCAAAACTATGGACAAAACTGCGTTCAATTGATTTATCTTTGTTTTGGAAGCTCTTAGTGACATTGCTATTGTATGCGTCTGAAACATGGGGGTTGTATCAGAATGAATATATGGAAAAAATACATGTGTTTGCTATGAAGCGTTTATTAAATGTGCCTTTGCATGGGTCTAATCAGATGATGTACGGTGAAACTGGAAGACACCCACTGTTTATATACGCATATTGTAGATGTATTAAGTATTGGTTTAGATTAATTAAATTACCTGAAGCTAGACTATGTAAAAAAAAACTTATGTTATGTTAAAACAGCAGCTTAATGCAGGGAAAATGAACTGATTGAGTAATGTGAAAAGGATTTTAACTGAAAATGGATTTGGAATTGTCTGGTTGAATGAAGGAGTAAAGGATGAAATTTTTTTTTGGAAGGAATTTAAAGATAGATTAATATTATGTTTCAAGCAAAATTGGCACTCTTTGCTAGAACACTGGAAAGCAACAATTCATATTTCTGGTATTTTTCATTTAAGAGTACTCTAGATCCTGAAAAATATATTTTAACATTGTCAAATAAATGGTACAGAGATACACTAATCAGTTTAAGAACAAGAACCCTAGGTTTGTGTGCAAATAAGAGGTGGTTTGATACTAAAGATATAAGAAGTATATGCCCTGTTTGTCTGGATAAAAATTCAGTGGAAAATGAAGTTAATTTTGTATTTCAGTGTAAAGCGTATAAAAGTATGACAAAAGTGTACTTTATTTTCCATGCCTATAGCAGCAAGTCAGGACGTAGCAGTTTTTCTTTGCTCTGAACAAGAACAGACATTAGAGCTTTTGGCGAAATTCTTAGCAGAAGCTTACAAATTTAGAAAAATTCAGATAAATAAATAACAAGTTATGAAATACTATTATGCACTTGGATATTAAGGATTTTGTGTGAATCATCCTTCTTTCTGATGATGACACTTTTTTTTATGATTGTTCGATGGTTCAGAAATATGTACTTATTCGTTGTGTGAGTAGATGAATATGTTTGTGTGTGTGTGTGTGTGTGTGTGTGTGTGTGTGTGTGTGTGTGTGTGTGTGTGTGTGTGTGTGTGTGTGTGTGTGTGTGTGTGTGTGTGTGTGTGTGTGTGTGTGTGTGTGTGTGTGTGTGTGCGTACGTGCGTGTGTGTGTGCATGTGTGTCTGTGTTTGTGTGTGTGTGTGTTCGCGTGTGTGTGAGTGTGTGTACGTGCGTGTGTGTGGTGTGTGTGTGTGTGTGTGTGTGTGTGTGTGTGTGTGTGTGTGTGTGTGTGTGTGTGTGTATGTGTGTGTGCGTGCGTGCGTGTGCGTGCACGTGCGTGCTTGAATTGCGAATTGCTCATGTTTATGTACAAGCGTAATGTTATGATTTTGTTTTTCGTTTTGATCCCGTATTCACCCCCTTGACATGAAGACTGTAAGTCATTGTCAATAAAAAGTTGTCATTTGTCATTTTCTCTCTCTCTCTCTCTCTCTCTCTCTCTCTCTCTCTCTCTCTCTCTCTCTCTCTCTCTCTCTCTCTCTCTCTCTCTCTCTCTCTGTGCATGTCTGTCTCTCTTATCTCTGTCTGTCTCTCTCTCTCTCTCTCTCTCTCTGTCTGTCCCTTCATTTTGGGGGAGCATGTCTGTCCCCCTCCTATGTGCCAGGAGAGGGGGGGGGGGGCAGCTGCACCCCCCCCCCCCCCCCAGTGTTTATATGTCACTGATAGACTACTTAGAACTTTTGAGGAGATTTCCTGCAGCGGTTTTCAGGGTTTTGTGAGGTCAGAAACAAAGCAACAGTAAAGAAGCTACAAAAACCGCAATACCTCACCATTCTAGAATGAAGTAGAGGGCTTAATAAAGCAATTTGAAAACAATGCAACTATGTGGTCTATAATACAAGCTATTTAGGTGTTTAATTAATTAACACACACACTCTCTAACACTCTCTCTCTCTCACCCTCTCTCTCTCTCTCTCTCTCTCTCTCTCTCTCTCTCTCTCTCTCTCTCTCTCTCTCTCTCTCTCTCTCTCTCTCTCTCTCTCTCTCTCTCTCTCTCTCTCAAAAAACGTGACCGATATTTTGATATGCTTATGTTATACGACTTTGACCTTTCTAAGGGCTGGGTGGCCTATATAAATTAAAACTATTGTTCATTGTTCATTGTTCTCTCTGTCCCTCTGTCTCTCTCTCTGTCTCTCTCTCTCTCTCTCTCTCTCTCTCTCTCTCTCTCTCTCTCTCTCTCTCTCTCTCTTCTCTCTCTCTCTCTCTCTCTCTCTCTCAATCGTAAAAAACATTCTACAATTGATCAGATATTTACTTTACAAGCAGTGATACAGAAATGTTTAAATAGAAAAGGCAGAAAGTTTTATGTAGCTTTTGTAGATTTTAGAAAAGTTTTCGACA
>CM065681.1:19537505-19540005 GCA_017654935.2 Phymorhynchus buccinoides | reverse complement strand
AAATTGCAAATTTCATGAAATGGCCAAAATGCTTTGCCCAATTTATGAAATGGACAATGTATATCGCATTTTTGAATCCCCATTCACACAGGTATGGATTAAGATTGATTCAATGGTATCACACTTTTCTACATTGTATTTGCACCCCTATCATGCCCCACAACTCGACCAGATGCTAAGCTGGGGCATGCCTGAGCCGCATGTTGAATCAAACGTTGTTTCGTTTACCAACTCTCAGCACAGAAGACAAGTAAAGCTTTCCGCAATGATTGTATGTCTTTGTTCTCTGCTGTCTGATACACAACTGATACGGTTACAATGACAACCAATAGTGTTCACTTCAGAATGGACACTCACATTAGGCTATCCATATTATCGTGCTGCATGCTATCAGCAAACTGAGCACTATTAATCTACATACGACACAAACATTTGATCAAATTAAGTCTGAATAAAATATTTTTAGCTCATCTACAGATGAGATTTCTCATTCGTTTGAACCAATTCTTGATCTATGTGTGCTAATGAACAAAAACTATTTCTCATTCATATTGCTTTTCTCAATTACAAGTTATAAATTGGCTATTTCACGAACTGGGCAATTTCATGGATTGGGCATAACACTTATGCTACGCCCAATCTGTGATATTGCCTATTTCATGAAATGGTCGAAATGCTTTGCCCAGTTCATGAAATGGAAAATGTATGTCACATTTTTTCAAAATCCCCATTCACACAGGTATTGATTAAGGTTGATTCAACAGCAGCACATTTTTCTACTTTGTCTTTTCACCTCCATCCTCCCCCCAACTCTACCAAATGCTTTGTATATTGTGTCCCCATCTCTATATGTCCCCGACTCTATGTGTCCCAGTTTCTATTTGTGACCCAGCACCACGAAAGGGACATTAAGTCGCTGGGCTAGTTTCTCACAACAGGCTTGCAAAGTCAAAAATGTCATTTGTTTTCACTGTTGAGTTATGGGTATTTTCGTGTTCTCTAACAACTTATCTTTCATATTTATAAAGGCGAATTTTCAATATAGTCTCTAAATGGTCTTATATGTGCTTTGAAACGAGTAGGTCAATGCATTTTCTTCAGATAGGCTAGACTTTAGACAGTGATTTCTCAAAATGGCCGATGCTCACCCTACTGGCTTTAAATGCTCGTAGCTCTGGAACAGAAAACAATACAAGAATGGTTCTTGCATCATTAGAAAAAGAATTGTCTGAAGTCTGCAAACTTATAATTTTTTTTCAAAATGGTCAATTTGACACTTAATGTCCCTTTCGTGGGGCTGGGTCACATAAATTATGTCCCCTCATGTTAGGGATGGGGTTAGCGTTTGGGATAGGATTTGGGTTTCTGATTAGGGTTAGGGAGAGGAAAAGGGTTTCATGCTAGATTTAGGGTTCAGATTAGGGTTAGGTTTAGTGGGTTTTATTAATTAATATACAGATGGAGTGATACATATAGTGGGGACATGTAGAGAGGGGTACACTACAGACAGGAACATATAAAGATGGAGACACATACAGACACAATCGGTGGCACATAGAGACGGAGACACAACACTGCATAAACCTCGTGTTTAATGAACATCTGCCCCCCCCCCCCCCTGGGGATACCGGGGGGGGGGGGGGGTCTTTTGTACAAATAGTTCCCCCACCTTCTGGAAGTTCTGTGCTTGTAACTTCCTCTAATTCTGTCATTCTCTTTGACTCTGCCTTTTCCCTTTGCTTACTGTCGTCTGCTGTCTTTCTATCTCACTGGTCCATATTTTTGTCTATAAATTCTTACAAAGATTTCTTCAACCGAAGTCGGACATGCTTGGCCTAACTAAGAAAGCTAGGCCTAACTATTTCTTAGTTAGGCGCATAACGGCAGCATGACGCATCTACGCTCATATGACAGGAGACTGTCTGAGCGAACGAAGAAGAAGAAGAAGAAGAAGAAGAAGAAGAAGAACATCTATTTCCTGAGGCCTTATGTTACCCGATGCAAAGCTCAAAGTCTATAATGGCAGCTTTTCTCCAGCTACAGTTGATCCGGCAGTCTCTACCAGTCTGCCTCTGTAGAAAACGGATCACATTTCTGTGCAGAAAATGAATCACGTTGTCTCCGGAAAGTGTGGGAGTAGACTGTACCATGAATTTCCGTCACTGTAGACAATAGAAAATCATCTGTTGCGCAGCTCTTACGTTACTGTTGGCCCACACTACAGGCTAATCATTGTCAACCAATGATACAAAGCCATTGGAGCAAAGAGCCGCACTATACGCATATAGTATGACGCATACGTTTCACCCCTTGACTGCCACCAACGTATTACGTACTGACCCGATGACATCACTGATGATGTCATCAGATGAAGAGGAATGACGATGATATGCTGGCTTTTGCTCTAACATAATCAAGAGAGTAATATCCCCAGACCATTTGATCAGATTGGCTCTATCAGTTGTCTTTTTCATGTCATGATTTTGTCCAATGATTATTT
>CM065681.1:19530005-19532505 GCA_017654935.2 Phymorhynchus buccinoides | reverse complement strand
ACACTATACGGGGTGTCGCAAGTGCGTGGCATTGCCGGTGACGGACATGTCTGCCGCTCGGCGACGCCCCATTGTTCAATTTGTGAACGAATAATTCCATTTCTTTCGCAAGACTTGTCATTTTGTGGAAGGCATCCTTTACACATTTAGATATAGTCGTTTATTTACTTAGCTAACAGTATAATGAATTAAATAGAACCAGTTATGATTTTCTTGTCCAAACCCAACACAATCAATCAGATTTTGGGTATTAAATCACTTGTCTTCAACTATATTTTCAAAAGTACGTCTCAACAGCATTTAATGTATGTGCACGTCCCAAAACAAATGGTCAATATTGTCTTTACTTGTTCCACAAAACTACTGTTTTCATTCTGAACAACCACCATTTCTTCAATATAACAAAATGACCCGTGTATCTTTTGTAATATCTTCAGTTGAAATTACGTAGGCCCTATCATATATATTTCCCCCCACTGCAGTGAGTTGCTATACGTGCGGGTCAGACTTGCTTCAAGTTAGCATCCAAAAATGCTACACTGTTGACGCGTTTAACTGTCCTAAACCTCCACTAGCTGAGGAAGTAGGATAGGCTACCCGGGTAAAAGCATTTGTGACCCAGCACCACGAAACGGACATTTAAGTGTCAAACTGGCCATTCTGAGAACATTAATACATGTTGCAGAACTTCTGACATTTCTCTTTCTAATGATACAAGGACCATTATTGTATCCTTTTTCCGGTCCAGAGTTATGAGCATTTGACGTTGGCAGGGTGAGCGTCGGCCAGTTTGGGAAAATCGTCTAAAAGTCTAGCCTAGCTGAAGAAAATAAAAGCATTGACCTACTCATCTTAAAGCACTTATAAGACCATATTAAATATTGTCCTTTATAAATGTGAAAGATAATATGTTAGAGAACACAAAATACCTATAACTAAAAATTGACCCAAAAATGATATTTTTTGACTTTGCAAGCCTGTTGTGAGAATCTAGCCCAGGCGAATTATATGTCTCCGTCGTGGTGCTGGGTCACAACTTTCAACTTGAAAAACACAAATTCAAACCCCAACGTTCAAAAATAGCCGCTGCTCGTCTTGCTTATACCGAATGTTGGAAATAAACATTCGGCGGAGAGATCTTACGTCTCGGGCTAATTGTTTTACATCTATCAAGCAATTTATATTTGTTAAAAAAACATAGATTTGATACAAATTGAAGGGGGTAGGGGGGGGGGGTAGGATGGTAGGATGTGAGGAACCTGCACAACAGTCGATTTCTTTTCACCTCCCCCCCCCCCTCCTAATGCACTAATCATCACACACACTACCGGACCATGCATTCCAGACCCCAGTTTGCAGCACATGTCAAAATAATTATCACATACCGCAGCCCGATACGGGCAGGGAAAGGCGACAACATTACGGGCATGAACCCCTGGGCCACTGAAGGCAAACATCCATCGGGATGAAGGCACACGCCTACATCGCAGCACAACAGCGACGCAAGCCTTTGCATACATTTTCGATTGGTAAGCATTTTACACTCAATTCGGGTCATGATTCAATGAACAGAACTGGAGCAGTTGAAACAGTCATATTACTGCGAATTGTACTGTTCAAATAGACACAAATGGCACGTTAGTTACGTACGTAAATGAGTTGAAAATTGAAACATGGAACAGTAAGCAGAGGGCTTAGGGTGGTGGGGTAGGGAAGGGGGTGTTAATAAGCAGGGGAAAAGGACAAGTAGCAGCTGCGGATAGAGAGGACTGAGGCGGGGATCATGGGTCTAAAAATGTCCAAAACTACGTGATTGTACCCAGGACTCTCACCGTTCACTTATGTCTGCATTCAACTGGTGAACGCTCCTGGTAATTAATTCATTCTGAACTGTTTTAACGTAATGAATGAAACCATTGATCTGTAATCGTGATTTGATGAAAAGTCTGGAAAAACAAAACCACCGTTTCTAGTTATTTGGAACATACAAGACTGTTTTATATGCGATGAGAGCAGTGATTTGGGGGATTACAACGAAGGCCATGTTGTCCATGAGGTTTGGTTTTTTACAATATGAGTGACCACGTTGCCGTTTGTGGTGGACCTAGGTCATAGAACACGCTTGTCTGTGAGTCAGGAGAGGCAGGTCCAATGAGTTTCATCATAGGCAATTCGCTAGAGGATTGACCAGTGTGAGTACAATGTATATCATTATATGGTATAGGACGTTTATATGGAAAAAGGGAAACAGAGAGGAAACTAATAAGCAAAGAAAAAAGCTTGCACGCGCAGAGACAAAACTGCAAAACATAGTGTGCTAAGTTTTGCCCAAGGATACGATACCAGACAGTCAGAGGCAAAAAACTTGCTTAAACGAAACGACAGAAACGTATCAATTTAACCCGTGACTGTCAGTAAAACAAATAAAGAAACTGAATTGTACAAATCATGCCATGAAAAAGACCAAATGATAGAGCCAACCTGGCAACATGGTCTGGGA
>CM065681.1:19519505-19529505 GCA_017654935.2 Phymorhynchus buccinoides | reverse complement strand
TTATGACTCAGCTTTTGCAAAATTAATGATATTTGAGCGATTCCTTTATTTTTGAAGAAAATGCTCCCGAAGTATGTACACCCTGTTTTGAGCAATTCTAATATTAAGCACAAAAGTGACAATAGGACTGCATTGAAAAACCTGCAGCCGAATGAAAATCCTGATACACTTGAAAAGTGTAAAGATTTGTTTTGCTGTTTATGATCAAAACCTAACCCTCAGCCCAATTTCATTTAAATATGTTCACTACGTTCTCTTTAGGCAATGATTTTAGAACACACACACACGCATGCACGCACACGCACACATACTTACACTGGCAGCTAAGTAAGCAAACTGAGGACTCAGTGCTTTGGCTAAGGGCATGCTACACTACATACGATTTGCCGTCAATGCGATGCGATTGTGACGATGCGAGTCATGATTCACGTGAAATACTTCCGTCTAAAAATAATTCTACTACTTTCGCTCTGTATACTCAAGTAGACCCAATACATGAATTTCACGTGAATCATGACTCGCGTCGTCACAATCGCATCGCATTGACAGCGAATCGTGTGTAGTGTAGCAGGCCCTTAAAAGGCCAGCCACACACACACAAATTGCATCTGCATGCAATACGATTTTGACGATGTGAGTTAGGAATCACGTGGAATACTTCCGTCTACAAATAATTCTGCTATTTTCGCTCACTATGCTCAAGTAGACCCAATACATGAATTACACGTGATTCAGGACTCACAACCTCAATATCGCATCGCATTTAGATACGATTCACATGTGTGTGGCTGGCACTTAAAGGTGGACTCGGACGGATGAGTTTTTGCAAGAAACACGTCGAGATCAGCAGAAAGACAGCCTTTTCAAGGATCGGAACTCTCACTTTGCTCTGGTTTCTTATAAATTAAACCGTCAAAACGGCGATTTTTCTTTTGGCGGAGATGCCGGAGAGAGTAGCCATTTTGGATGGGGTGGGTGGAGGTCACTCATTGTGGTTGAAGCGTTCTCTTTTTTTGTAGTGCAGTAAAAAAAAACACCCAACTCCTTTAGATAAACTGTCTAAAATTTATTAAAAAAAGGCTTGTATTGCGAAAAGTTCGTGCAAACGATTTGGTCTAAAAACAGGCGGCCATTCAAAAAGAAACGAAACACGCCTTCTCTTTGGGTGAAATAATTTGACTTCCAGCACCTCCGCCAAGAAGGAATCGACTTTTTGACGGCTTGATTTCTGGGAAACCAGAGCAAAGTGAGTGTTGCGATCTCTGTAAAGGGAGGGTGTTTTCCTGCTGATCTGGACGTGTTTCTTGCACAAACTCATCCGTCAGTGTGCCCCTTTAAGTCCTAAAGGCCTTGTCCGACAGTGCTTCCTCTCGCATGCACCTGGTAGCTCTGTCTCGCTGTGAGCATGGGAGAACATTTGTGAAAGAGCGAGTGATTGCAACGTCGGACTTTGCATTTCAAAAAGAGTAGATCATGATAAATGCGATCCCTGTATTTACTCTTGCTTGCTTAAATAGACCGACCCCCCCACCCCCACCCCACACACACCTACTAATTTCCTTTCACTCAATTTGCTCAGTTAATGCTCCCCACATGGCCGAAAGGCCAAAGAGGGCGTAAAACATTATTTCTTGCTCAGTTAATTTCTCTGTAGCTCCTTGGCGAAGGTTGCTCGTGCACCATGCAGATGCGCCTCATTGCGCTCCTTTCTAGCTGCAATACCCTGTACTCCCAGTATGGAATTAAGGACTTGTGCTTTTGTGGCTTGCAACCTGGTGCCGTAATCGTGATTGCGCAGTTAACTCGTGTAGTAACATGTAAATGAGATTAAACTGTCCAAACTATTAGCAGTTTAGTCTCATTTCCATGTTAATTGTTTAAGACACAATGATCATTACCGTACCTGTAGTCATATACAAAAATATGTCAAAGGTGATAAAGATCTCTCTCTCTCTCTCTCTCTCTCTCTCTCTCTCTCTCTCTCTCTCTCTCTCCCCCCCCCCCCTCCTCCCTCCCCCTCCCCCGAATATTTTCCTTATAGCACTTTCTCGTGATTCTCATTTTGATCTCTTTTTGCTCTTTGCACTTTGTCTTCAGTGAGTTGGTGTTCAGTTTTTGTTTTAGCTGAGCAATTTTCTGCTTCCTGTCGACAAGTAAACTCACAACAAGATTCACTTTTCTCTTCATTTGTAGACCCAACTTTGAGGGTATTGAGACAAAGAAACTGATGATCCTGTACGTATGTGAACTTGGTGATTTCTTCACAGACTGATGGTAAGGTGGACACTTGTTTGGTAATTCCCATTATCAGTATTATTTGTTGGCTTTCATGGAAGTAGTCCTAGTTACATTTAAAGGTATGTATGTAGGTAGGTAGATATAGGCCTCGCGGCCCTTTTACGCCCCTTCTCAGTGAATTACTTTTGACATTTAAAAAAAAGTGGTTTGCGTCTCCTTAAACTAAAACTAATCAAAAAGTGATTTTTTGGGGGAATGGCTTTGTTTATTCATCAACACTTTTAAATTTTATTTTCAAATTTGGGTTTTTGTCCAAAAGATTTTTGAGTTCATTAATGTTAGGTGCATTCTTTATGTTAATTGGTAGATTATTCCACATCTGAACAACACGGTTAGTAAAAAAGCACCCCAGTTTGCGGGTGTTAATATTGGATCTGTTAAGAAACAACTTACCATCACTATTTCTTGTTTTTTGTTTCGCCAAAAAGCTTGACGGCTTAGTCCCTAACCCTACTATCTACTACTACTACTACTACTACTACTACTACTACTACTACTACTACTACTACTACTACTACTACTACTACTACTACTACTACTACTATTATGATCTATCTATCCGCTATTGTACTTTTCATGAAAAAGTCATTAAAATTTAGATAATCAAGAATATGTACAATTTTATATACTTGAATTAGATCCCCTCTAAGCCTTCTTCCTTTTAAAGGTGGTAATTTGAGAAAGTCTAAACGTTTCTCATAAGACATATGTTTACATGCTTTAACTAATTTCGTGGCTCTTCTCTGAACTTTTTCAATGGCTATTGATTGTCTTTTTTTATAGGTTCGAATGCCATATACAGTTGCCGTATCTAAGTGAGGTCGAACTATGGCCTTGTATAATTTAACAAATATATCTTTGTGAAGATAGTCAAAGGATCGTTTGATTAAACCCATTACTTGATTAGCTTTGCTGGTTACCTTCTGTATATGTGTATCAAATTTCAACGATGGATCAAAAGTTATTCCCAAGTCTCATTTTCACATACATTAATTTTACTTCTTGTGCCGTTCAACTTCATGTAATAACCATGTTTAGGGTTTTTCCTTCCAATGTACATTACCTTGCTTTTTTACATTAAAATATCAGTTCCATTTCTCTGACCATGCTTGTAGAGAGTGTAAATCTGATTGTAATGTTTCTTTTTTTAGCAGATGTATTAGATACCTTTGTATCATCAGCAAAGATCTTACATTCACTATTTACTTCATCAGGAGTTAAAGCGACACCTTGACGGGTGAGGTTTTGCCAGAAACACGCCGAGATCACCAGGAAAACACCCTTTATTGAGATCGCAACAGTCACTTTGCTCTGGTTTCTTATAAATCAAACCATCAAATCGGCGATTCTTCCTTGGTGGAGGTGCTGGAAGTCAAATTCTTTCAGTGAAAGAGAAAGCATATGTCTTCTCTTTTCTAGTGGCCGCCTGTATCGCTTTGACCAAATCACGAAATTTCCACAATACAATGCTTTTTATTTACAGTTTACTAAAAGGAGTTTCGCTCACAACAAAGGAAATAGCTCAATTGTTTTTTTTACTGCACTACAAAGAAAAAAAAAATTCAACCGTTCGAGTGGCCTTCACCCACCTCATCCAAAATGGCTTATCTCTACGGCATCTCCGCCAAGGAGGAATCTTCTTGACGGTTCGATTTATAGGAAACCAGAGCAAAGTAAGTGTTCCGATCCTTGAAAAGGCTGTCTTTCTGGTGATCTCGACGTGTTTCTTGCAAAAACTCATCCGTCAGGGTCCACCTTTAAAGTGATAGCAGGCTTACAAAAGACTTGCGGCCTATAAAACGTATCCTTCTTTGTATGTGCTTTTCACAGGTGGGTCTGTTTGCATGTTCATTTTTGAAGTGGGTGTATGGTTTAATACTTCGTGAAAATTATAAAAACATCTGAATTTCGGGATAAAAATCCAGAGGAATCTTGAACTGGTCATATTTTCTGCAAATGTGATGCTAGTTTGAATCATTGTTTCAAGTTCAATCATTGTATTATTTGACAAAATGCGTAGTTTAGCTAGTCTACTCGGCATTCAATCTCAATACATACTTTAAAAAAAATGGAAATAACCATGTTTAATGTGATTAACGGCAATATTAACATTTCTTCCCCTCACAACACTATCCGAACCATCTTAGAGTGCTGTCTCACTTTTTCCGTCAAAATATTCACCAATATTTTCTGTCCCGGATAGTACACTTGACACTTGGAGCGCAAGTGAAGTTATAGTGCGCGTGCACTACAACTGCACTTGTCGCAAGTGAAGTTATAGTTCGCGTGCACTACAACTGCACTTGTACCGTTTTGGGTTGAGGGGAAGAAATGTTAATATTGCCTGATTAACGTTATCCTGCACCCGAGCAAGGCAAGATGTTCCTTCTTAGGGAACATAGGCCTATCCAATGAGAAGAAGAAGAAATGTCACAAAAATAGCCCCAACCCATACCATATTCACACATGTGAGCATGGCGAAGTATTATATGCAATTCAAACATTCAAATGATAAAAATTTGACGGAAGAAGGCAGGTTTGCTCAAATTAACCTTGCCTAAAATTGTTTTAGGGTTTTGTTTTTATCTTCAGCGTTATAATTCTGTATAATTATGTTTACATTTTGACAGTTAAACTCCTAAACTCCTAAACCTCTTGCGGCTTTGTAGACTGGGCTACCTGACCTCAATTCCCACCGTCATGAAGAAATGGCAATTTTAATAGGAAGTTCCAAAATTTGCTTGCCGAATTTTCAGCTAACGCACTAAGCTTTTCTTTAGATAAAGAGTTGTACAGATGCGACTAGAATGAGAAAGGCACTGGCTATTTAACCTCTGGTGGGAAATAGAACCCAGGCTATTTTACATCACTTCTAGTTAGACCTGCAATTGATGTCATCAAACAATTGTTACTTTCTTGAGGGGAAATAACTCTTGTGCTATTTTCCCTAATTACCCAGCTTTCGCTTAGCAACTCTGCGTGTGTGCACGTACACACACACACACACGCACACACACGCACACGCACACGCACACATACACACACACACACACACACAATTACTGTGCGATTTACACACTTGCACACACTGAAAGGTGCATTGCCTACAACGCATGCAAAAACCATTTTTTTTCAGTTCACAGCAGACGACAATCACAGCAGATGAAGATAACCAATCATCATCTGATTTAGAAGAGTGGATTCGTTATTGTCGGTTGCTTGTCAAAGTTTCTTTGCAGAGTGAATAAACAGCAATGTATCTAAGTTATCATTCAGTCTGCTTCGAACTGAACCAGAACAATGGGAAGGCGGATAACAATGTTTGTTGAAGTTGAACGCATAAATGAGGTAAAATAGCCTGGGTTCTATTTTCCCACTAGAGGTTAAATAGCCAGTGCTGAGTGGTCTAAACTCAGGCGGCCATTAGAATGAAAGAATTTGACTTCCAGCACCTCCGCCAAGGAGGAATCGCGGATTTGGCAATTTGATTTTTAGGAAACCAGAGCAAAAGGAGTGTTGCGATCTTTGTAATGGGTGTTTTCTTGGTGATCTCGACGTGTTTCTTGCAAAAACTCATCCGTCAGGGTGCCCCTTTAAGCATCACAAAGCACGGCTACTCAGTGTCACAAATGTGTCCACCTAGCAGCAGTAAGTTTAACCCTTTCACCGCCAATGTCGCATTTATGCACCACAATGGCTTAACAACCGTATCACTAAAAGGCATCAAATCAGGGCCTGTTATCCAAAGACCCTATTTTCTTGAATTAGGGAGATAAGGATAGGCCTAATGTTATATGTCAGAGGATTTCCCAGTATTGCAGTTAATTTTTGTATCTCTACCCAGTTAAGCTTAAATGTATTTTGGGACTGAAAAAGGCTGGCGGTGAAAGGGTTAACTGTATACAGCAGTTTCTGATGGCTTTTTGACATATCAGGGGTTTTAAATAACGTTGTTTTGTTTGTTTGCCTTGCTAACAACAGTGGATACACCCAATTTTCACATTTTTATGCAGTTACACTTGTGTGATTTTGAAATGTAGGGATGTTGTTGTTTGTTGAGCTATTCTAGCAAAAGTAATAGCAGGAATGTATCTAAATCTAAGACCTTTGTACATTATGGATCTTCAAAATGTTATTTTTGAGTGGTCTTTCTTTGTTATATATGCGCTTTTGAGAACACGTTAATCCGAACTTTTGTTGATGTTTGTAGTATAATCCTTCAGGTAAACGGTGCTCCACACCCCCATGATTGTTCCATAAAATCGTAAACGAAGGAAAACGAACTTGTAAGAATATTACATTCCAACATGCTGTTCGCGGATTTGTTTCAGACAAATAAACCCCCGATGAAAGCCATCTTTGCTGTTGACCACAACATATCTGCTAATGTTTCCTGATAACCACCACATCTGCTAGTGTTTCCTGATGTTCACCACATCTGCTAGTGTTTCCTGATGGCCACCACATCTGCTAGTGTTTCCTGATGGCTACCACATCTGCTAGTGTTTCCTGATGACTATCACATCTGCCAGTGTTTCCTGTTCACCACAACAGATCTGCTAATGTTTCCTGCTAACCACCACATCTGCTAGTGTTTCCTGATGGCCACCACATCTGCTAGTGTTTCCTGATGACTATCACATCTGCCAGTGTTTACTGTTCACCACAACATATCTGCTAATGTTTCCTGATAACCACCACATCTGCTAGTGTTTCCTGATGGCCACCACATCTGCTAGTGTTTCCTGATGGCCACCACATCTGCTAGTGTTTCCTGATAACCACCACATCTGCTAGTGTTTCCTGATGTTCACATCTGCTAGTGTTTCCTGATGTTCACCACATTTGTTAGTGTTTCCTGATAACCACCACATCTGCTAGTGTTGTTTGATGATCACCACATCTGCTAGTATTTCCTAATAATCACCACATCTGCTAGTATTTCCTAATGATCACCATATCTGCTAATATTTCCTAATAATCACCATATCTGCTAGTATTTCCTAATAATCACCATATCTGCTAGTATTTCCGGATGGTCACCACATCTGCAAGTGTTTTAAGATCATCACAACATTTGCTAGTGTTTCCACCACCAAATCTGCTAGTGTTTTTTTGGATGACTTTTACATTATCA
The DNA here is from genome assembly GCA_017654935.2 of Phymorhynchus buccinoides. Classification (NCBI taxonomy): domain Eukaryota; kingdom Metazoa; phylum Mollusca; class Gastropoda; order Neogastropoda; family Raphitomidae; genus Phymorhynchus; species Phymorhynchus buccinoides. The sequence goes on along the minus strand of CM065681.1, from coordinate 19,522,070 downwards.
CGTGTTTCCTGTAAATGCTAAGATTTCAACAAGAACAGAAGCTTCTTTGGTTCTGTCTAAAATCCCAACTTGAAACCAAATTTGCGGTAACAATGAATATTTTAGAGGAACTTTTGAACAATTGGTATGAAAGAGACCGGACTAGCTATCTCGAAGTTGTAAACATGTTATATAAATGTCTGTTGATCTCAGAATCAGATAATTCAGCTTTATTTCAACACGCTATTCGAAAGAAAGAATATGAGTTAGTGAAGACATTATGTCAACGTGGTGTTTCACTAAGTGATCTTGAATTTTGTGCTTCTCAGCTACTTTCTCAGCTAAATGTGGATTGTGAGGAATTTGTCCAGATATGTCAGAATCTTGAAATAGAGGCTAGAAAATCCCTCCGATTATACGCTGCCATATGTACCATGGAACACTATTTCAGATTGAGGTCAGAAACCAGCCTGCAAACCTTCATAGAACTGTTCCCTCATCATGATTCAGATGAGACATGTCCAGCCATTGGTGTGCTGTTTAAAAAGGCCATCGAAAAGTGTGTGGAAGTGGACAGCGCTGTCTGCTTTGTAAGATTGTGTATGAAATACTGCACATCTGAAAAAGACACTGACAGACGTTTGATGTACTTAAACACAGATTTTCAGTTTGCATTTTCATTAGCAATAATTCAACGTCCACACTTTATTTCAAAAATGTTTGAGGAACAGGTACGTTTAAAGTGTTTGCCAGATCTTGCTGAAATATTGCTTCTCCTTGTCACTACGGTGGAGAAGGAAGCTCGGGGTTTGTTGCCCGCTTTTGTTTCTGGTGTTGTACGTGGGTCAAATACACTCAAACTGATGGAGAATTTTGCACATAAGTTGTTGAATGACGAAACGTCATGGCACAGTTTGGCACTATTTTTAGACCAGTGGATCAAAGAAGATGGTAAAGTTCTTAAGCTGTCAAACGAAAAATCGGTGAAGGATATTTTGGCACATGAAGATTTGGATATGCCCACAAGTCTGAAGAAGTGGTGTACGGACAATGGTTATGCCTACTTTTCTCTGTTCGTGGCCATGTTGTTTAAGAACTGGACACTGATGAAAACGCTGTTCACGACATTCAACACTAACAAATTCTGTCCCATTCATCTTTGGGAAGCTGTGACGGTGGCTGCTGAGAGCGAGGCATTCTCTGCTTGCATTGATATCTTTAAATCCTACCCTATCGATGCTGAGGTAGTTGAGTCATATAAAATATTTGCAGGATTCCAAAAGCTGATTGAAAACTGTAAAAAGGAATGTCTTTTCGAATGGGCTATGGTATTGGCATATTATCAACCAGAACACATCAAAGAGCTTAAGAAGGTTTGTCCAAAAAATGTTGTAGTCCCATTTGACTGGTTATTAAAAAAATCTGTCACAGAGGAGAGGTTTTTAGAGTGGGACGTTGCAATGGAGGTATTGACCAAATGCTCTGATATAGAGATTCTTAAGTTAGCTTTAAGAGAAGCTGTTGAGCATTATTTTGGTCCAAAGAATATGGTTGAAGCTCTGATTACCCGAGTGGATCCAACCTCGTGTGTTGACTTTGTTCAATATGGTAATGATTCGTGCCACTATACACTGCTGTATTTGGCTGTAATACTGCATATAGAAGTTGGAGTGTCTTTCCAATCAGGATTAAAGAAAGTACGTCTGTTGCTTGCCTCAGGTCTCTCCACATTTCAGAGAAATGTCCCAAGGTTGGGGTGGTTTGATAGCTGCCCCTTGATAGCTGTCTTATCCTTGGGAACTTCCTTTAACTCCTCTGATTTACAGTTTGTAAAATTAACCCTTGAATGTGGAACATACTCCAGTGAAACTCTGAACGAAATTGCAAATGATATAGAGTTCCAGAACTGTTTAACAAGTACAGGAACTGTGAGTGAGGAATGGAAGGAGGCCTACAGACGTGTTGAGGCAGCTGCTGCTACTCCTTGCCGCCTGGAGCACCTGGCTCGCTTAGCGGTGTCTCACAGCATTGGATGTCAGCCAGGTCGGGCAGACAGAATCAACAAGCTGCCCCTTCCCCAATTGTTGAAAGACAAGATCATGTTCAAGACTATCCTTGACGACGAGGAGGAAGAGGAAGATGACGACGAGGAGGAAGAGGAAGATGATGAGGAAGATGACGAGGAAGATGACGAGGAAGAGGATGTCCCAGAAAAGGAAAGTGTCGAGGAAGAGGACGTTTCTGAAAAGGAAAGAGACTATAAAGAGGGAGAGTTCTAAGTGGAACATGATGACGAGGAGGATTGATTTTAAGGCAAAACAAAGTAACGAGAAAGAGGACGTGGATGTTCTAGAAGCGGAACAGGAAAGTGATGAGAAAAATGTACTGGACGAGGATATGAAAAATAGATTAGAAGATTGGAACTGAGAGACTAGTCTAGTAAAGTTTAATGAGAGACAAAGGGCAGCAGTAAAGCTGTGAAAAGATGGGATCAGCTACGACTGGAGTCCTATAGTTCTGAGTTTACAGCTTACCCCTATCATTTGCTTAGAAAGTCAGAACTTAGGTGATGTTCTGAGTTAACAC
>CM065681.1:19504505-19517005 GCA_017654935.2 Phymorhynchus buccinoides | reverse complement strand
TTAATGTCCAGTTTTATTTGTATTACAAGTTATTTCTTCTTCTGATTGAGTTTGAATAAACAGTTGAAATTTGAGAAAAAGAGTGATTGGTGTTTTGAATGTGTTTGTTTTAGTGTTTTGCAAAATTCAGCCAAAACTTTCTGCCCTTACGCACCCACCCCACTCCCCGCCCCTCATCCACCATCACGAAGCACTGCTTCTTGTGATTTTTATTTGGATCTTTTTATGGTCTTATTAAAATACAATGCGTCTGCAAATCAGAACATGTCGGTTTCACTGAGTATAAGTGGTGTAGGTAATGCGTTCGCCTCGTGCACAGTAAACCCGAGTTCGAACCTGGGTACAGGGTTTTTTTCAACTCGAACTCTGCACTAGGCTTGAACGTGGAGTCTTTCGGATGAGACGATAAACCGAGGTACAGTGTGCCCATGTACTTAGCACACGTTAAACCCAGTGGCAACGAAAAATTTGACTTTTGGTCAAAATTTAATAGTCCTAATAATAATAATAATAATAATAATAATAATAATACAAATAAATAAATCTTCTATAAAGCTCTTCGCGACAAAAAATCATCCTCAGAGCGCTTTACATATGTTACGAGAGAGAACAATCAATTTTTTAAAATGCTCACGCCGGTCACCCCCCCCCCCCCCCCCCCCCCACACACACACACACAACCCCTTTTTCACATACACATTATAGACACCATTCCAAACAACATTTTAAAAGAAGCATACACATTATTATTTAACATAATTTAGAGTAGAAATCAAAATAATCCAGCCGGTCGTTCAACCCCCCTTCCCTTTCTTTCACATGCACACTATAGACACTCATGGACACTCATAACATGGCATCCAGGGAGAAACAAAATCAAAGCATGGACAAACTGACCCCTCATTCCCACCCACCTCACCTTTTTCACACGCACGTCATTTACGCACTCACAATTTCTCGGGGAAAAAATCGGTAAAGGTCAAGATGTGCCCCCTCCCCCCCCTACATTTCTCTATAAAGGGTGGAGAAAGAGTGACAGAGAGAAGAGAGAGAGAGAGCACACACACACGCGCGCGCGCGCGCGCACACACATACGCACGCGCACGCGCGCACGCACGCACGCACGCACACGCACACACACACACGCACGCACACTTTACCTTCCTCATCAGTCACACACAAAATCGCACGCAAAAACACAAAAAAAGAGGGTTGTTCGCCTCTGGTTGCGATGCGTTCTCCAGGTGGGAGCAACCCGAATTTCACAGAGATTCCTCTGTGACTATACAGTAGGCTTACCAAATACCCAATAAAGCTATATGATCATTCGAGTTCTAGATAAATATGAACTTAGGTATACAACAAAAGGCATGGACATATAGGCCTACTGACAAAGAGTCAGACAAAACATCAGCCCCATTGCCAGAGGCCGACATTTCGAGATAATTAGTGACTTAGAGAGAGAGATGGTGGCAGAGATATATAAGCTCTCTGATGGTGGGACTCTCCACCATCTCTCTCTCTCACTACGCCCAACTAAGAAAATCGCGTGATAATCCCCTAGTGGATTGACTGCCCCCTGGCGTGAAAAAATCCCACTAAGTCGACCATTGAGCTGCGTAGCCATTATGTTGTATAATGCGTGCACAGACGGTCATTCACAGATTCACAGAGGCTATTGGCCTCTGCAACTAGGGTTATTAACGCCCTTGACAGTGAGAATGAAGCCCTTGCTGGTCAGAGCGGACAAGGGCATTCACTCTTGCGAAAGGCAGCCATTTAGTGGCCTCAAATAGGGTTATTGTTGAGAGAGTTATTCCCTTGTTTGGTCAGTGCGCAACCATCTCCCCCCACCCACTCTTGCAAAAGGTGTTCTTTGCAGTAGCCAATAGACTGTGTAAGCATTTTCCCCTCGATAGTGTAATTTCTTTACACAGAGCTTGATTGACTTTAGCCCTCGCGAGGCCACTGTGACTCCGTCTTCGGTGGTCTGGTGTCCTGGTAACGGCTGACACCTAGCCGGGTTTTAATTTTTCCTTCTTGGATCCCGCAAGCCGAGATTCACCGGTTATGATGCGAGTCGGCTTCGGTTTGGTACGCTTGGCCGTTGAGCCCAGTAGGGGCCTCTTCCGCCCTGGCTGTTGGCTACCTACTGTGCAGCGCATCCGCCCAGTGGTGCAGCGTAAAACACCACACCCTCACGTCGCTTAGCCCGACAGTAGGGGAAGACGGGGTAAAAAGCGCATGGGCGGGTAAGAAGCCCACCCCAATTATCTCATGAAATGAAGCAAATTTCAGTCTCATTTTGCCCTTGAGACGAACGTTAATGTCTAGCATTCGTCTCATGTGCAAATTTGACTGAAATGTTCTTTATTTCATGAGATAATTGGGGTGGGCTTCTTACCCGCCCATGCGCTTTTTACCCCGTCTTCCCCTAAAGGGTTTGCCAGGGTGTGGCACGTGGAGCCAGCACGTGAGAGATTTGGGAGATTAGATGATGAGGCGCTAACTCTACACCCCTCAGATAAGTTGAGCAAGGTCACTTCTAAAACGTCTTTTGGTTGGGCGTGTATCATTGTATGTGGTTGCAATCATTTGTCATACGTTCATAGACTAGTAGTACTAGTAGCAGAGATATAAGCTCTCTGCTAGTAGTAAAAAGTAAATTTTTCTTCTTCTTCTTATAAATCTCCTTTGGACACCTTCAATATAATTATGTTCAATATGTTTTTTCAAGATAAGGACACATAACAGGGTTACCATACTCTAAAATAGGACGAAATTTGATGAATGGTATCGTAATCAACTTTGGTGAAGGGGGGTTAATTAGAAAGAGAGTATTACCCCTTTGTTCAATTTCGTTATCTCCTCTCTTGGCCTCACTATTTCATTCTTTGATAAATCTTTTAAAACAAAGGTGATGTTGGATGATGTTGATCAATGGGGATTGTGTGCATGTTGATACATTTTGACACGAATGTTTATTTATATTGAATTAAAGGTAAAAAAACGTCACATGCTCCGGTGACGCAACAGATTGTGATGTCAGAAAAAAGCGCCCAATGACGTAAACATTGGTAACTACGTAGGCCCTAATGACTGCTTTCATGTCAAGTGATTTTCTTAGAAGTCGATATATTTTCACTTTGAGGATAATTGAACGTCGGTGAGTGACGAGCAATTCAAGCTTGGAGACAGTCGCAAAATAAATCAATTTGAGGTAAGCTCTATGAGTAATGGCTAAACACTAAAACAGTAGTATAAAGTAGAACATCTTTTGACAGTGTTTTCTTCTTCTTTCTTGAAACAACCGCCATCGTGATCGTCCATTTTCTTAAACATAAAAAAAAATCTAGTTGATGGTTCTGTTGATGTTCCGCTTTTGGTTGGGCGTGTATCATTGTATGTGGTTGCAATCTGTTGTGATTTCTACCCCCTACTAACCCACCCCAAAACCCGCTACTTAACTACTACATCCTAATCGATCATAGTTACCTTCTATCTCGTCTCCAGGCCCCTCTCGTGTGCACCGATCGTCCCATCTCTCCAGCGGACCGTTAGATCTCCTTTCGTGCTCTCATTATGCTAATTACCCCCCCCCCCCTTTTGACCTAAGCTAATTAACATATGCCCTACCCTCTGGATAATCTCCCTTATTTTTACCACACTCTTCCCCCTCAACTTTTAGGAACCCCCCTCCTATCCCTTAATTTCATAAATTTTGACACCTCTAAGATATTCCCTTCTTCCCCCTCCCTTATAAACAATTATTCCCTATCCTTTCTTAGTCCTAACCCTTAATGCCCGATTTAAATAACCAATAACTCTTTTTTAACACCAAATAACATAACAATTATAACTTCCCAACTTGAAACACTAAATATATTTTAATCCTGACATATTAATTCTCAATATGAGAATTATTCCACCCTCCATTTCTCCCCCTCAAGTCTTTAAGCCTCCTTCCTGTCCCATTTTTCATTTAAATTTTAAGTATGTTACTTTTTTTTTGTTAGACCCCTTTATTATAATCAAAATCCCATTCAGTCTAACAGTAACAACTCTTAACATCAACTCAACTTGTACTAGCAACACCAGAACAGGTTCAATTATACAATGAGAACTCCAAATCCAAATAAAAATTCAAAAAGGAACAACTGTTTTCTTCAAACATTCTCTCAGTCACCAGTTCCAAACCAAAAAATTCATGCAACTCTATCCAAACGCCAGCTCTCTTCCCTTCTCATTCTTTGGCTCCCCTCCTCTTCTAGCTCCAGTCTTACTCTCTCACTCAGTCTTTTCCACTTTCCCCAACCTCCTTCTACAACTCCCTTCCATCCGCTTCTCTCTTCCTTTCTCTCCTCATCTTCTCTTCCTGACTCTCTTTCTCCTCTTCTCCACACTCACTCCAAACACTTTTCTTTGGGACCAGTTTACACTCAAAACACTCACATACATCATTATAACGTCAAAAAACTTCAAACATCAGTAACCAACATCAACTTTAGAACATGTACATAAAACAAAGACCACATTCCCTATAACACCCTGCATCACTCCCCTATATAACACCATTATGCCCCTTCTAACCACTATTATCAACATTAAAACTACCCCGAGGAAACCCTCTACAAAGGATTCCCTCAATCCCCATCTACATGTTGTGAACCCCTCTACAAAGGAATCCACACTACACTAATGAAACCCCCCTTATCCCTTTATAGAATCCACTATCAACATTACAAGTTACAGTACAAAAGCAAATCTATGAACAATCATTTTGAACATTTTTTCTTTAACAGGAACATCAACAATCAAATTTAACAATAATGAACATCAACTTTTAAAAACTTCCCTCCTTCCACCATTCCAATTCCCCTTTTCCACCCTTGCCCTCAACTTGTTTTTCACCACCCCATCCCTTCTTCCCCATAACTTCCTTCCATATACTTCATCAACCTAGACAATCCCCCCATCCATCCCTCACTCCATCTGAACCTCCACAATCCTCCACCCATCCTTTCTCCCCTCACTCCATCTGAACCTCCACAATCCCCCCTCCCTATCCTGTCCAATATTTTCTTGATCCCAATCAATATTTTGTCCCCAGCCCTTTTCCTCTAAGATGGGCTTATGATCTTCCTTATGACCAAAAGTCCTTCTTCCCCCATCCTACATCTCCTCTTTCCCAATCTAAACCCTCCCTGTCCCCTTTCTTTCCTTCTTTCTTAGTTCTCATCCCCAACATTCCACCCCTACCCTTCCCTTCCTACCCTTTGTTCACACTTCATCCCAACCCTTCCCATCACCCCATTTGTCCCTTGTCCATCCCTACCCTTCCCTCCTTACCCTTTGACTTTGTTCATTACCAGAGAAGAGTTGCACAAGTCTTCTAGCCACTGCTCTTCTAGCATATATTCATGCCAGCTTCACCGCTAGTGACCTTCCAACTTATGTCACTGTTCCTCTGGCATCTGATCATGCCAGATTCACTGTGACAAGGACTTTCAGTCATAGCTCCTCTAGCATATATTCATGCCAGTATCATTGCTAGTGACTTTGTCATTCAGTCATAGCTCCTCTAGCATATATTCATGCTAGATTCATTGCTAGTGACTTTCTAGCAACTCTCTTCCCTCCCCATGATATACTTTTGAGGAAGGAGAGTCAACCCCCTTCAGTACTGCCTCTTTGCTGCACTTTCATACATGCTGCACAGGGATTATTCTTAGCACCGGTCATCAGTAATAGACAGAGAAAATGTTGAAATGGCCTATTGTTGGTGTGCGTTTTTGTTGTTGTTGCTTTTTTTTTTGCTTTTTTTTTTTTTTATAAGGCAAGAGGTCATATCATTATGACTTATTATGTTTACTTTGTGTCTGTTAGCAGCTTTAAGGATTTTGATGTGCACTGCAACTGATTCCATGGTGATCAGATTGACTTTGGTGGAACAAGTAGACTAAAAATTCTTGCCCTATTATTACTTTACATGGCATAGTGTTGTACTAACTTTTCGCATGTCTTTGAACATGCAGTCTGTGAAATCATGTAATGAATTGCAACAGAATGTCATAGAAAACCGTTTTCGTTGCGGGCAAGTTGTATTTCCCTTTTTAGATTTAATTATGACATTATTTTCTTCGAACTGGTCAAATGACCTATGATGATTGATCCCTGGCTGCAACATTGAGGCTGACATATATGTCAAATATATGTGCACTCAGCACTGCTGAGGTTAAACAAATCTGTTGGTCACCCCTCTTCTAACAGCTCTATCATGCCAGAAGAGATCCATTCGAGGTGACCTTCCACCTAAGTCACCGCTCCTCTGGCATCTCTATCATGCCAGATTCACTGCTGATGACTTTCCAACTCAAGTCACCACTCCTTTGGCATCTCTATTATGCCAGATTCACGGCTGGTGACTTTCCAACTCGAGTCCACGCTCCTCTGGCATCTTAATCATGCCAGATTCACTGCGTTTGACATTTAGGCCTATACACCATGGTCCACTTGGCTCATCAACCTCTTCCACAAATTATTTCTGTTTCTCTCTTCTTTTTTATTATTATTATATTTTTAAACCCCTTCTCAGTCCTCTACTTCATGAAGCTAACAAACCATCCTTTCTCATTCTTCTCTTAAACTTATCCACTACACTCCCTCAAATTCATTCAATGCCTCTACCCCACCTTTCCTTTTCCACCTCGACTTTTACCTTACAATTCCCTATCTCCTCAGTTCCTCTGACTCGCTTTCCTTCATACTCTCCTACAACCCTTTCACCAAATCAAACCATGATCCCTTCTCTCTTGAGTCACCTGAGGCTGCCCACCTTCTCCGCACCTTTCTCCATTCCTCCCACAGCTCCCACTCTCCTCTAAAACTACCCTTCTTCCACATAAACACATTCCTTCTCCCTCTGACTCCTCTCTCAATCTCCGCCTACTTTTTCTTTACTTTTAAATACCCCTTGCCATATTTATTTTTTTTTCTTCTCATCCCACTTCCAGTGAATTCTCAGTACCCAATTCCATTTCCTTTCCACTTCCGAATTTCCCCCTCTCCAAGATTGTATGTCCAACCTTCCCCACTATGAGCCAAGACCAGGTTTATTGCAGGCCTTTCAATCATATTTACGACGCTCAAAGCCTCTCCTGAATTCTTCCCACTGTTGGCCCCTGTCAACACAAGCTTTGCAAAGGACCTCATCAGACACATCTTTTTAACTTCTTCTCTTGGGCTTCTCTCATTTTCCTTCCGGCCCAACATCCTCAATCTCTTTCGTTCCCTCCTCCAATATCCTTCTCCCCCTCATTCCACTTGTCTTGCATCTTTCTTCTTCACACTCAATTCTTGCCACTCATCTCCAAGTCTTCATACCTCTCTCTCTGTCTCTCTTTGACAGGGCTGGGTGTAAAAAAGTATGTATACTTATCTCATTACCCTGTATAAATAAAATTTCGTTCGTTTGTTCGTTCATTCTCTCTCTCTCTCCTTCCTTTTCTCTCTCTGTCTCCTTCCTTCTTTTTCGCTCTGTCTCTCTCTCTTCTTCCAGTTCCATGGTCCTCACCAAAACGTTTGACAGCAGGCCAGAATATTTGGGTCCAGGATGGGGTTTATGCCCCCATCCCTGATCTGCTGTCCCAACCTCCTTTAGTTTGGGTTGGGACAAATGCCCAGTAATGCTCAGTATTTCCTAATCAGACATGAATACTGGTAGCCTCTCCAGGACTAAGCATTACTTCTTAAGGCTTATTAACAACAGAAAACTGAACAACAACAAAAAATTAACTCATTTAAATTAGAAGTTAAAATTAACCAATGGAAATGAAAAACTATGTAAAAACCAAGGGCAATTTCAAAAATAAAATAAGTAATCTCATGACATGCATTGGATAAAAAGGAACTCATGCTTTAAATAAAGCCAAAATCAAGCCTTTTTATCAATCTTTATAACGTAAGAAAAATCACAGACTAAAGACAGAGCTTCCACAATAAAAAATCTTTCTGAAATTCTACTGAATCAGTTTGCAATTAAATATTTATGCAATTAAGTTGGCATCATTACTGTATTTTACGTGTGCAATATGTCAAAATGTGAATTATAACAAAGCATGCTCTTTCAAGTTCAGACAGAAGCATTGCATTTTAAATGTAAAGTTTTGAATTTAAAAGCATGTATAACTTCCAGTCAAAGTATTATGAATTTACCTTAATCACTAATATTAGAAATGTTCTAAATAAAATTACGAACATGTGGAAACCCCCTCTGTATGCATAATTCTTGAATTAAACACAAACCAAAATTATGACAATAACATAACAAGGTCATGACCTCATTCCAACAGTGTTACAAAATTTTCCTATCTTGTTTAAAATTTCTTTAGTATACACTGACTGAACAGTGAACAGGTAGTCTTAGTCAGGATTATTCCCACATGTTCTCCTCCCGGTGGAAAAAACATCTAAGAACCCCCCCGACCAAAACCCTTCTGTTTCTTTGTTACTAAAATTTTGAATGACATTGAAGTACATAGTAGTGTTCTCATATAAGAAAAATACCCACAGTCACAGATAACTACCCCGTTATCTCGCCCTAGTTGTCAACGAAAAAAGTACCTACCCCTCGTTCTAACACACGTCTTTTCCCCTACCTACTAAACATCTGAATTACGCACATTTTGGGTTGAACCGGATCAGAGAGCCAAAAAGTGCCTAATCCTTGTTATATAAACCGCGCTGCGTATGTTAGAACCATATTTCCCCTCCCCTAGTCCCCCCATCTCTCTCCCTCAGCTCTCCTGTCACACCCCAAAGCGACAAGCTGTCACATGACAGTCCCACCCAACCCCCTCTCTCATCCTCACTCTCTCCACTCCACAGGGTCATCCATCAAACCTCACCCTCTATCTTCCCCTACATTCCCCCATCTTCCCCTTCCTCCCTTGCTCTAATCGCAGCAACTAGCCCCCGCAAGATCCCGATTTTGCTACACCGCTCCCCAGCCTTACTTCTCTGCCTCATTCCATGAGTAATTCCTTAAACTTTAATTCTGGTAATAATCTTCATACTTAACAAAACTAGCCCAAAACTCCCCAATTCCCAATTGAATCGAGCCCGAAAGCCGGCACTAGTTAAGTTCCATGAAGATTGAGCTAACCCTCAAACCATCCTCATAAGTCCTCTCTTTAATAGCCGGCAAGTAGCCTTCCGACCACACAGCCCTGTGCTGTGTTCGTAATCCGCTACTCACACTTACCTGAACACGAACAACTATTATGTATGTCAAAAGACATTTTTACAATTCCAAAATATAGAAAACAGGACTTAAAACATTTCCTACTCTTAAATTGTATCCTTTACCCTGTTGCTAATCAGGACTCATTACAAAGCATGAGATGTATCTAAAATAAAATCTAGAGATACCAGCCCAAGGTAATAGATATTTAATAAGTAGTTTTAAATTGCATAAAATTAAGGAGACCCCATCCCCAATTCTTGCCAAAACACAGTGGACTTTACTGTCAAAGCAACTCTAAGTAATATTGTTATATGTAGGATCATAATAAGTGGTGACATCTTGTCTTTATTTTAATATAAAGATTTACATTTTTTGAGACAACTAACATACATAGTTATTTTCAGATTAAATATGGAGTTGGATAAAATTATTTCATTTTATATCAGACGCGCGCATCCTGACATAATATTGTGACTTGCATGAATAAAAACTCGAGTGATCAGTTCTAACTTTTACCCTGCTTAATAAAAGCTTACAAGTTACAGATTAAAACAAAATATATGAAGGTCAAATGTAAAGGGTCTAACCAGGAATATTATTAGAAAACCTTTTAGATAAAAAGCTGAGGCAAAACCACCCCCTCCCTGTACCCTCAAAATCCTCTAACACCAACAATTTATTATGCTGAAATAGGCTTAAAGCTGCAATCTTCCACTCATAATAAGTGGAAACATACTCCATGCTTAACCCTAGTCATGACTAATGTACTGTTTATCTTTCCCATAAATCAAAACCAGACAACCAGATTGTGTAATCATAATAAATATTAAATATGATATTTATCTTCATTCAAAATACAGATGGCCAGGTGTACTAGACCCTGATCATATCTCGTCCACCTTTTCATATTTTGTTAAATAAAACATTCTTGACTCTCATAATGATCCTATATTTATAGTTAAACAAACGCCTTATATTCCCTACAGTCCACTGTGAATCTATTAAAACATCTCCAAACATGTCTAAGTGTAACCAGTTTAACTCACCAAAACCCCAAAATAATACTAATACACAAAAAGTAAACAAAAGAAACAAACAAACATCCAACACATGCGTCGCTGATACTTGCTGTGCCAGCCGTGGTTGGTCCGCCGACACCTAGATCTACCTTTACTTTCGCTCCCTTCTGTCTGCACTCACTGCTTCCTGCTTCACTTCTTGTTATAATTACTATATGCCTTGTAAAATCGTTCATCAGAACGTAAAACTATTTTTTCCGAACATTAAAATGTGTGTTTTATCACTTCTCTCCCCCCTATCAAATTTAGAAATGGTCGCCGCCATCGAACTAAAACTAACAGCCGTTGAGTTGCTATGCTTCAAAACGAGGCGCTCAAGACCGCGACATCTAAAAAAGATAGGCTGACGTGGCTTTTACTAGCCTAACGATCCTGCTTTCAGAAACTTTTGCTTGAATTTACTGAAGTCCCGAATACAATCAATGACGATCGTTTTAAAACATAATATTGTAAATATTTCCAAAGTTTTTACAACCCTTTTCCCCAAAAAAATCAACTTTAAAAACCAATTCTCAATCTCAGTTGACTAGACTTAGGCCTACAATCAATGTCGACTGCTTGATGAAGGCAAGCCGCCAACCGTCCACCGATCGTCCCATCTCTCCAGCGGACCGTTAGGCCTAGATCTCCTTTCGTGCTCTCATTATGCTAATTACCCCCCCCCCCCTTTTGACCTAAGCTAATTAACATATACCCTACCCTCTGGATAATCTCCCTTATTTTTACCACAAATCATATATCATGTTCATAGACTAGTAGTAAAAAGTATATTCAAATGGGCCAAAAACATCTACTGACACTGTTCTGACTGAGCCGCCCACAAAAACTTAGGGAACACTTTGATTGATTGATTGATTTAATTTAAAGTCTGTTCACACAATGGTGATATTAGACTATAAAAAATAAATAATTAAAAACATTTTTTTTAGTGTGTGTGCGTGTGCGCGCGCGTGTGTGCGTGTATGTGTATGTAAATATGTGTGCGTGTGTGTGTATGTAAATATGTGTGCGTGTGTGTGTATGTAAATATGTGTGCGTGTGTATGAGTAAGTGTAACTATGCATGTGATTTTATGTCTGTGAATGAGGAGGAAAAAAAAACAAATTAATAAAATAAAATAAATAAAAAAGGAGTGACAAACAAAACAAAATTAAAGTTAATTAACTCATGAACTATAGTAATCTTGCAATTCCAGAGCTGGATAAGACTGTAGCAATTTTGATCATTTCATGACTGTAAACTACATCTTTTAAAGTTCCAATTTGTGCAACTTGTATCCCAGATAGTTTGTATAATAATGATAATAATGGACATTCTAAAATAATGTGTTGAACTGATACTGGATACAAGTGCATTCTACATCTTTACAAAATTTGGTCCTCCACGAGTTTAATCGAATTTTGTAGATAAGGCTAGATAAAGATCTTGAACATAATAATATCTTAGATTTTGAAGGTAGCTTTTCATTATATATAGGCCTACTATTTTCTAACATTGAATTTATTTCGTGTTTTTTTCTAGTTTTATTGAACAATCTGAAGATTTTCTACAAGCACCTTCTTTCGCTAATTTATCAGCTAGTTCATTCCCAACGATACCACAGTGCGATTGAATCCAGCAAAATTCTACGTTAATTCCTTTAGACATAATAGAATGTATTAGATATTTTACATAAAAATAATAAATCTCTTCTGGTGTTTGCATTCCAATTTTGTAAACTATAAAGAACAGATTTCGAGTAGACACAAAGTAAAATACTATAAGTTGCAATATCCATATCATCTATCCAGGATAGTGCCATTAGAATAGCATAAAGTTCAGCAGTAAATACAGAAAAACCTTTTCCTAGACCAAAAGATTTTCTCATTAAATTTTCTCTTTGTTTAAAAGGGAACACTTTCAAAACACACATGTTTTGGTTATTTGCTAATAGATTCAAAACGCTTCGAATCTAGAACGTGGCAGGCACACACACAAGAGTCATGGCCGTACAATGAAAGCACAAATGTTTCCCGATCGTCATTGATTGCTATGGTAACGTGAGTTGTAAAAGGCGCCAACATCCAAAAATGTGTAACAATTTCAGTGCATCAGCATTAATTTTATTCCACAATGTGAATGGAGTAAAATGGTACTCAGCATATCTTAGCAGGAAGCTTAAACAATAAGTAGACTAC
>CM065681.1:19480990-19504005 GCA_017654935.2 Phymorhynchus buccinoides | reverse complement strand
AACTTCACATTGAGGCTGCTCTTTACAATGATGTTACTATTTCAAATTTTGGACATTGTATGGGACCAAAAACCATGGTACAAAACAAATTTCTTACCATACGAGGGGAAACACGTCAAATAACCCGTGATTGTTGACGATGCGCGTGACCTGGTTGGGTTCTTCAAAAGTGTTTTGTGTCTACTGTGTGTGTGTGTGGCTTTGCGCGTGCGTGTGCGTGGCTGCGTGTTGCGTGCGTGCGCTGTGTGTGTTGATGGTGTTGTGTGGGTGTGTGTGTACGTCTAATCTGTTTTACGCCTGCTTGTGGTTTCATCTTCTCTGTCTGCTCGTCTGTTGTAATCCCCCTTACGATCCTCCCTTCCCCTCCCCCATGCCCCCACCGCCACCCGCCTTTTTCTCTCTTCACCATCACCTTCTCCTCTCTCTCTCCTCTCAGTTCTTCTAATATTTTTCTCGCTCGCTCGAATTTAGCTCGTCATCTCGACTCATCTCTCTCTCTAAGGTCACGCCTTGTCTTTCTTCTCCTATTATTCGTTCTAAACAACAAAACGAAACGTTGCAAACAAAACTTAGGAAAGAACTTGAGACTCTCCCTGTCTAGAGAGGTTTTTACAACCAGATCCATTGAACTACCATGTAACTTCCATTATTAGTGTTTAGCTGTCGAAGGCTTAAAGGTAGGAGTACATTCAATTGTGCTTCACTTTCGAATTGATCGATTTTATGTGATTCAGTCTGTTATTCCGCGAAGGACGACAGAAATATACTACTATCCACCTCGCTCATTCTCTCCGCCCTCATTGTATGTTACCCCTACTCTGATTTATAGAAGCATTGTGTCTATTTCTTTAAGAGTGCGGTGTATGTGTGGTGTGTGTGTGGGTGTTGCATGTGTGGCATGTGTGTAGGCATGGCATGACATACACACATGCTACATGCATCACACCCAAAACTATGATTTTAACAAAATTTGCAATAAAGTATTGATATGTAGCCTATGTATGTATGTAAGTATGTGTATGTATGGCATGTATGTATGTATGTATGTATGTATGTGTTAGTATGTATGTATGCATGCCCATGCATTTGTGGTATGTCTGGCTACAGAGAGGATGTGCTAGAAATTTTTCACTTTACGGCCATTTGGCCTAAGAAAGCGAGTCCACCAAACCTTAGTCAATTTTCAACAATTTTAGTGCCCTCTCACGCCGCTCGGTCAACGATAACTCTCACTGACAATGAATTTGATTTTTTTTTTAAAAACTGTCAGATCACTTCATTTTTTATTCGACCAGTTGCTTATTTCTCCAAAGTGTTTTTCCGAGCCGACGTTCCCCTTCCTGCGCATGCGTAGTAAAGCCGTGTCATGTTGAGATATGTTGCAACTACCACACAAGAGTGGTCACACACACACACACTACATACACACTGTCGCCACACACAGAAAACAAAAAACAAAGAAACAGAATGTGCCAGGCTTTTTCGTATTTCTATAGTCAAAGAGTAGATAGAGATTCGTTGCTCTCAACTAGAGGAGCGCGTCGCAACAGGCCAGAGGCGCGCCACCCAACTATATTATTATTACTATTATATTTTTTTCATGTGGGTACGTACCTATTATTCACATTGATGGGACTGCTACTACTACTACATCACACATACACCAACACATCAACGCTCACAACACAAGCACACACACGCCCGCGCGGCTACACACAACACAACTACAGACCCACACCCCCACACATTTTTGATTCCTCGTGGGTAAATCGCGCCTGTTCACCGAGACAAGCAGCAGACGTAATATCGTCGAATAGCTTCTAGATTTTATTTTTTTTTAAAGGCAAACAACCCGTCTCGGAATTCTTAGGCTATCGTCCATCTTCACCTTTTTTTCCAAACAGGGAATGCTCAACGAACTAACCTAAGCGTCTAGGCCTATTCATCTTTATTGATGGCGGACGGTTCTAATCAGCCGGACGTTTCGGGTAATACTGACTTCTATTCTTAGCCTAATTATTCGGATAATATTATGTTACTATTTTCCCGATACTGCGGAGGAATATTTTTTTAACTTATTTTCCCGATACTTACTTTGGGAGGAATCAGGTTGTCCCTTTTTTTCTCCTCGATTATCTCGGTCATACTGGCTCTGTCCATGTCTGTCAACACTGAACAGCCTAGACTTGCGTATTGTTTGCCCCTCACCATACAAACACTAAAAGCCCTGCCCGCATTATAAGTTTTGTCTTCTTTTTGGGAGGGCATTTCAATTCAAAAACCAGTGAAACACTGACGCTAAAGGATCAAGATCACACTACGGTGATGGGGCAAATAAACGTCCGCCATAAGCAGCAAGGGAAGCAACTTCTCATGCGAGGCAATTGGCCTTGTGCTAAGGCAAATCATGACCGAACAAAAAGTTAGCTTTTTGTCTCGTTCACAGGCGGCCAAAGGTGCAAGCAAACTTTGTTTCACTTCGTTGTTCAAATAAAACAAAAACACCGGACTACCGTGCCGATTTGGTAATCAAACCTTCGGACCACTGGGCCGACAGGACTGTTGAACTTTTAGGACATTTTTTGTAATGTTCGGCGATCGCCGAAGGGCCTACGGCAACAGCACCCTGTATGTATGAGAGGTATTATGGCATGTCTGTAATGAGGTCTGTAATGTATGGTATGGTATGTATGTATGTATGTATGTATGTTGTGGTGTATGTGTGTGTATGTATGTAGTATGTAGTGGTTATGTGGGTATGTGTTTGGAGGGGGGTATGTAAGGTATGTGTGTAAGTTTGTATGTAATGTATGGTAGTATGTATGTATGTATGTATGTATGTAATGGTTGTTATGTGTGTAATGTGTATGTATGTATGTATGTATGTATTGTATGTGTGGGTGTGTGGATGTTGTATCATGTATGTATGTGGAGTAGGATGGGTAGTGTGTATGTAGGTAAATGTGTGTATGATTTGTAGTATGTATGTCTGTATGTCATGTATGTATTCTGTATGTGTGTATGTATGTATGTATGTCTGCTATGTAATCGTGTGTATGTCATGTATGTATGTATGTCTAGGATGTATTTGTATGTATGGATATGTATGTATGTATTTATGTATGATATGTGTGTGTGTCTGTATGTATGTATTATGTAATGTATTGTATGTATGGGTATATATGTCTGCATGCATGCATGCATGATTCATGCATGGTGTATGTAGTTGTATGTATGATGTATGTTGTATGTAGTATGTATGTATAGCTGTATGTAATGTTGGGTATGTTTGTATGTGTGTATGTATGTTGTGTGTTGTTTGTATGTATGTATTATGTATGTTTTTGTATGTATGTATGTATAGTCTTATGTATGTGTTGTCTGTGTGTGTATGTATGGTATGCATGTATTATGAGATGGGTATTGTGTATGTATGTATGATATGTATGTATGTTGCTATGTCTGTCATGTATGTATGTGTGTATGTGTGTCTGTCATTATCTGGTCATGTCTGTATGTTTCTGTCTGGGTATGTTGTATGTCTGTATGTATGTTGTATGTTTTTGTATGTTCTGTATTGTATGTTGTACTGTAGGTATGTGTATGATGTTGGTCTGGCTGTATGTTTGTGTATGGTATGTATAGTATGTCTGTATGTGTGTAGTTGTGTATTTATGTTGTATGGTCGTATGTCTGGTATGTTGTCTGTCTGTATGTGCACCAATAAGAAATCCATACCAAATTCACCGACATCAAAGACATAATAATTTATAAAGTCCTAAAGCATAAAGATGATGCAACACACTAATACACTAGAACCTATGCAAAACATCGCTCGCACATACAACCACACCATCCACACACACAGATGCAGGCACACACACCCAGCACCACCACATCACCACACACACGACACACACAACACAACCACCCACACACACAAGTAGTATTATGTAATGCATTTGCGGTTGTTTGCGTCCTTTATTTTACAATGCGTTCAATTGATTTATGTCCATGGTAACTTCCAAACCATTTAATGAATAATTTAGGTTGGTATCCCAGGACAACTCTTGCCCAATTTTCATTTAAATTAACCCTTTCACCGCCAGCCACTTTCACAAAAAATGTCCATTAAATGACCGGGTAGAGAACAATCTATCGCAGTATTAGTATTCTCCTGTGAAAATATAATAAAACAAGGTCTACACCTTCCTACAACTGAGACAATAGGGGGGGGGGGGGTCCTTAGTTGATAGACCCCAACCGATGCCCTCTAGCTGGGTGCATAGGTGTTTAATCCTGGTGGTGCTAAAATGGCGACTATTAGGGGGCAGAAAGGGTTAAACCACATTATTTTAACTTTCATACTGGATCGACGTACATAATTTCACAGGACAAACAAAACCACCAGCAATAATTGGGAGGGAGCTAAAATGAGACAAACGGAGCCATGAGAAGAGAGAGACAGAGAGCATAAAAGGGATGGGAGGTTGAAAGGGAGACATAGCAGCAACGCTAAAACACCAAGGCACCCATCGACTATAGCTTCGAACAACCAAGTCTACATCGAAATGGGTTACGCTTTGCATGGCTTATGCTGCAGAGGGGTTGTCAGTTTAAAAAGCCACTGCAAGCTCCTATCACAACATCGTCATTTTCCCAATCCCCCGAAGTCCGAGCGTGGCTGCTGCAACGTGGCGGGTAATACTAAAAAATACCGGTCACATTCTCCGACACTGACGTTCTGTCCCGGTAGCTCATCATTTGTACCGGTCGTGTTCAAGTGCTTCCGTCTGTTTGTTTGGGGTGTCCCTGGAATGGTTGTTTTTAGTAGCCAGTAACGACGACAATCAACAACAACAACAACTAACAATACAATAACACCACAGCGAACAACAACAACAACAATAACACAAAGCACCCTAACATGACACAACCAGCAGCAGCAGCAACACACAACACAACGGTCAACACAACAGCATTATAAGCAACCACGACCAACAAACAACAACAACAACGACAACACACAACAACACAACAACAGTTCAACCCCCGCCGGCTGCTGCAAGTCCCCTCGCAGCATCGCCGAGCTACTACCGAAATCGCTGTGTCGGCTTTACACACAACGGGATACATTGAGACTGAAACGACGCACGCACGACGACGGATGGACCCGGCCGTAATAGTAATGTGGACATATTCGGGCCTGTGACACAAGTAAAGGGCCCTATGGCATCGCAGTGTCTTATCCCATGTTTAGACTAAAAATATCATCCAGTGGATAGCTTGCGACTTGGCACACTAGTATACCAAACTTTGTGATATTACGAAACTTGATATGTTTTGACGTATGGACATATTGGGGCCTGTGACACAAGGGCCTAGGGGACAGAGGCTTATCCCATGTTTAGCTAAATGATCGATCAGTGGATATCTTGCATCTTGGCAAACTAGTAGAGACCCAACTTTGATGATGATAGAATGAATAGTTTTTTTTGAGAAAACGGATGCAATAGACGACGGACGGACGCCGACTCTCGAACGGGACGGACTCGGACGGACGGACTGACCATACAAAAACATAGTCCCCGAACGTTCGGCTCATGGGGGGGAGGAGGGGAGACTAACAACAACAACACAGCAATCCATAACCTGCCTAGCTCACGGCTTCATTGCTTGCATTCGCAGCATGAACCGCTACTTCGAATATCCCAGGCTTCGTAGTGTCCTACTGCACTCTTCTAACAAGTAAAAAGTTCTAATTACTAACACCACACATCTATGTCCCATGACGAAGAGAGAACTCATGACCGTAAAGAACGAGGTTATGTAATGAATATATACTGAGTGTTTTTTACGTCCCCCCCCTCACCACCCCTCCTCCCACCCTGCCTCTCCCGCCCCCTCCCGCCCTCCGTTAGATCAATAGAGTTAAATTGTGTTTCAGCTGACAGTGATGATTCCGCGGTAGGTGTAGGTAGGTAGCTAGGTATGTTAGGTTATATATTTATACCCTCAGCCAAAAGAAACGTTCCCTTTTCATGTCTGTATTGCGTTATGGACTGTCACTGTTTTTGTCGGTGTCTGTATGTATGCGTTGGTCCTAACGCATTATCGATAATATATGCTGTCATCTAAAAACAATTTAAACTAACGATATTATCTGGGCAAAGAGTCCGCAGTATCACACACATTTTTTAAAATTAATCGTTTTGTCACACACATGGAAATGTCCTGAAGGCGTTGTTATCGTGTGCTGTCATTAACGGCAAGTATAATTAATCAACTATTGGAGATTGGGATTTATTCAAAAAAGAAATGTTATGATGTAGCATGCAACATAAGCTAAATTTCGTGTGCAGTTTGTTGCATTTGTGATTTACTTTTTAGTCTGTTCACAACATAGTGATATTAGACTTAAATAAATTTCAATTAAGCAAAACCAAAAGACAAAACATATTGATTATGAGGGGAAAACTCTGTGTGTGTGTGTGTGTGTTGTGTGTGTGTGTGTGTGTGTGTGATGTGTGTGTGTGTGTGTGTGTGTGTGTGGCATGTGTGTGTGCGTGTGCGTGTGCGTTGTGCGTTTCGTGTGCGTGCGTGCGTGTGTGCGTGTGCGTGGCTCTTTGCGTGCGCGCGCGGGTATGTGTGCGAGTAATGGCGTATCACAACAATCATTATAAATAACCGGAAACTATTGGAACGACTTAAAAGCAGAGTATGGCTTTTGATCAACCTCCCAGTAACAACGATAACATGTTACTTTTTTTAGTATTTTTTTATTTAATTTATTTTAAATTTTTTTTTTATAAACAGTGCGAAAACGGCCTTAGCAGCGCACCCACGGAGCGTGACCAAGAAAATGTGTGTAGTGCCTTTTTAGTCCATATTTCAAAGTTTTGACAACATAATCTTACTTTCTTGATATACTTTTTAGCTTCGGTGAAGCAGTTACAAGAAAAAGACCACCATACAGATTACAGCTTATCTTGTAAGTATGCTAAATTTTAAAAAAACCAAACAGCACTATGCATGCTACAACCTTGTATCTTGTGATGGTTCGTTCACGCATATCAGTTCAACACATTATTTTTAGAATGTCCATTATTATCATTGTTATGCAAACTATCTGGGATACAAGTTGCACAAATTGGAACTTTAAGAGATGTAGTTTACAGTCATGAAATGATCAAAATTGCTACAGTCTTATCCAGGTCTGGAATTGCAAGATTACTTTAGTTCATGAGTTAATTAACTTTAATTTTGTTTTCTTTTGTCACTTTTTTGGCTATTAATTTATTAGGTTTTTTTGTTTGTTGTTTTTTCCTCCACATTCACAGACCTAAAATCATATGCATTGTTACACTTACTCATACACACGCACACATATTTACATACACACACACGCACACATATTTACATACACACACACGCACACATATTCACATACACACACACGCACATACACACACACACGCACATACATACACAACGCGCGCACAACGCACTACACATACTACGCACACACACACAAACCCAGCGCGCGCACACGCACACACACTTGTTTTTAATTATTTATTTTTTATAGTCTAATATCACCATTGTGTGAACAGACTTTAAATTAAATCAATCAATCAATCAATCAAAGTGTTCCCTAACTTTTTTGTTGGCGGCTCAGTCAGAACAGTGTCAGTAGATGTTTTTGGCCCATTTGAATATTATACTTTTTACAACTACTGTACTAGTCTATGAACATGACATATGATTGCAACCACAGACAATGATACACGCCCAACCAAAAGCGGAACATCAACAGAACCATCAACTAGATTCTTTTTTATGTTTAAGAAAATGGACGATGGCGGTTGTTTCAAGAAAGAAGAAGAAAACACTGTCAAAAGATGTTCTAGTTTATACTACTGTTTTAGTGTTTAGCCATTACTCATAGAGCTTACCTCAAATTGATTTCTTTTGCGACTGTCTCCAAGCTTGAATTGCTCGTCACTCATCGACGTTCAATTATCCTCAAAGTGAAAATATATCGACTTCTAAGAAAACCACTTGACATGAAAGCAGTCATTAGGGCCTACGTAGTTACCAATGTTTACGTCATTGGGCGCTTTTTTCTGACATCACAATCTGTTGCGTCACAGGAGCATGTGACGTTTTTTTACCTTTAATTCAATATAAATAAACATTCGTGTCAAAATGTATCAACATGCACACAATCCCCATGTGATCAACATCCATCCAACATCACCTTTTGTTTTAAAAGATTTATCAAAGAATGAAATAGTGATTTGCCGGAGAGAGGAGATAACGAAATCGAAAAAAGGGGGAATACTCTCTTTCTAATTACCCCCCCAGTCCACTCAAAGGTTGATTACCATACCAATCATCAAGGTCGTCTATTCTTAAGGTATTGTACCCCTGGTTATGTGTCCTTATCTTGAAAAAACATATTGAACATAATTATATGAAGGTGTCCAAAGGAGATTTATAAGAAGAAGAAGAAAAAGAAGAACGAAGATAGAGAGAGAGAGATAGAGATATAAAGAAAGAGAGAGAGAGATAGTGAGAGAGAGATAGGGAGAGAGAGTGATAGAGAGAGAGCGTGAGAGAGAGATAGTGAGAGAGAGAAAAAGAGAGAGAAACACTGGAACAACACTGGACATTCATAGTCCATTACTACACGGGTCTGATGAACAAGGGGTGGTGGGATGGAGTGGTGTTGGGTGGGGGTGAGGTGGGGTTAGGGGTACTTGAAGATGTTCAATGAAATAACAGTTGTTCGACAACAGAAACCAAGAAGTAAAATTAACATATTAAAGCAGACAAATAATGAAGTCCGAGAGAGAGAGAGGAGAGAGAAAGAGAGAGACGAGAGAGAGGGATCAGAGAGACAGAGAGAGAGTAGAGAGAAGAGAGAGAGAGAGAGAGATAGAAGATATGAAGAGAGGCGAGAGAGAGAGAGAGAGAGAGAGAGAGATAGAAAGAGAGAAAGCAGAGAGATAGAGAGAGAGAGATGAGAGAGGGAGATAGAGGAGACGAGAAGAGAGAGAAAGTAAGAATAGACAATCAGACAGGCAGGCACACAGAGACTAACAGAGAAAAAAAAAAGAAGAAAAAGATGAGGGGTAAGAAATTGAAAGAGTGAGATTAAAAGAAGAACTGAAAGAACGAGAAGAAAGAAATAACGAAAGAAAGGAAGGAAAGAAAAAAATGAAAGAAAAAAAAGAAAAAAAAAAAAGAAAGAAAATAAAAGAAAGCCACAGTGAAACAGACAAGCCAACATACAGACAGAAGACAGAGATTGGCTGATCAAGAGTGCGACACGAAGACAGATAAATAAGCTAGTTTTTATTTAGAACACAGTATGGTAATAAGCCGCCCTCCTAACCATTTTCCACACTTCCTCTACACTTCCCTCCCCCCCCCCCGTCCCAGCCCACGACAGGCCTGATTTGGTTTATCCCCCTATATTCCAACACTGTCTGCGTACAACGTTAAGCAAACATTCACAAAACTATCGTCTATTTTCTTCATGGCAACACAGTGTTTGGCCACTTCACCATTATAGGACTTAAGGTCTTGTGTACACTTTAAACATTATTCACGAGATGTTTCTATTTCCTCCCCATGGCAAACACAGTGTTAGGCCCACTCATAAAAGAACTCTGTAACACGTTAATAATAACCCAAAATTTTATTCCACGAGAATATCTCTATTTTCCCATGGCCACACCGTGTTAGGTCACTCAACAATTAATATGACTTAAGGTCTCGTGTACACGTTTAACAATTATTCACAAAACTATTTCTCTATTTCCCCGATGGCAACACAGTTTTAGGCCACTAGGACTTAAGGTCCTGTGTACACGTTAACATTATTCACGAGATATCTCTATTTCCCCATAGCAACACACTGTTAGGGCCACTCATAATTATAGACTTAAGGGCTGTGTACACGTTAACAATATTCACGATATATCTCTATTTTTCCCCATGGCAACACAGTGTTAGGTCCACTCACCCATTATTATGACTTAAGGTCTGTGTACACGCTAACATTATTCACGAGATATCTCTATTTTCCCATGGCAACACAATGTTAGGCCACTCACAATAATATGACTTACAAACTCACTGTGTTTTTTTTTTGCCATGGGGAAATAGCGAATATTTTGTGAATAATGTTAACGTGTACACAAACATTAAAGACACACTGACGCACCACGATTACGTCCTTGTTTGTTTTTTTCTAGGTAGCTGTGATCCCAAAATATCGTTTTGACCAGGTTTGACTCCTCCATAACAAATGCCCCCAACTTGAAATTGAGGCTGCTCTTTAAAATTATGTTTCGTTTTTTAATTTGGGGACATTTGTATTGGAGTCAAACCTGGTCAAAACGATATATTTTTTTTTTTACCAGCTATAAGAGGGAAAAACGCATGACACCCGTGCGTTCGACACGTGCCTTGGTGGGTCCTTAAAGGTACCAATTCCTCAGCCCTTAAAGTGTTTTTGTAATTCACACGACAACCTCTTTCCCCCTAAAGAACGCTGATTGACTAGAGTATTTGTGTTGGATTTGTATGCATAGGCCTATCGTCAAACAAAAGAGAAAAAAATACAAAGTAAAAAAAACCGACTTAAAATTTATCAACCAAAAAAAAAGGAATGGTTCCAGCAAAAAAAAAAAGTATAAGTGCATGGCTTTGTACATCGATTTATCGGCAAATATGTAGATTTACACCCTCCTGCTTCTATTTCTTGGTTCTTTCCGTGGTTAGGGATCGGGTTAGGGTTAGGGATAGGGTTAGGGTTAGGGTAGATGGTCTTTTCTTTTTGCCACAAGCATCTGTTTTTTTGGTGGTCAAAATCATCTATTTTTGGGGAGCATTAAATCGCTGCCAAAAAAACCCCACCACCAATTTCAACAAACGTGAATGCCTTCAATGATGACGTTATTAAATATTATATTCATGATCATTCTCACACTAAAGATATCTAAAACAAAAGCGCGAAATACAGCATTAATGTTTTTTAATGAGAGACTTAGTGCGATTTTTCTCACGCCAGAGGGCATGACGCTCGTGTGGGGCTAATCCTCTCTATATTATTAGTTGGGGATAAAGAAAGAGAGAGAGACAGTAAGTGGTCCTACCATCTCTCTCTCTCTCTCATTACGCCCAGGTAAGAAAATGCGAGCCGTGACTTAAAGCCCCTAGTGCATTGACTGCCCTCTGCGTGTAAAAAATATCGCCATAGGTTGACCATTAGCTTATGGATTGCTAAAAACAAGTCAAGTATTAACGCATATTTGGCGCCCCCCCTTTAAAAAAAAAGAAGCAAATTCTTTGAATACATAGAGTAGCCCTGCCACGCAAAAAAAAAGTAGAATCGAGAATAAAAATTAATACACTATATTTGCTCCACTGTGGACATTCTTTGCAGGCCGACATGCAGACTGAAGAGTCTTTCACGAAGACGAAACAGCTGTCTTTGCATAGTGGGGGACATTGGGAGAAAAAGTAAATCAGCACAATGTTTTTTTTTTTCTTTTCAGGAACACAAAAACACAAATCGTAAAGTTAAAGTTAAAGTAATTGAGTTTGTTTCTTAGGTTCACAAAACATACATTGGACACCAAAAAAGTTTTATCAAAGCAAATTATATATATAGGAGGAAAGTTTAATGGTGTGTTTGTTTTTTCTTCTTACATTTTTGATCGTTTACATTTGCTCCATTCAGTTTTATGATTTATTTACAACATTTAAAATGAGTAGCAGCAGCATCGCCTACTTCTGCCCTTTGACGATTAGGAAAAAAGAAGAAGATTGCTCAGAATCATAAAACCCATTTACCTTGCACGCCTTACAGTTTGAAAGTCATTACATTTGAAACGAGATACAGACAGAAAATACAGATACAGTCTATAGCACAGACAGAAAAACCCAACAACAACCAACACAAAAAAAGAAAAACAAAACAACAGACGTCGACAAACGTAATACTCCTTTGCCCAGTGTAAACTGGGGCAAAGGACATTAAACCCAAATCGTGATAACCATTCAGACGAGTGATTCCCAAGTGTTTGATTCTCTTTGTTCCATTATGTTTTAAAGACCTCCCCCTCCCCCGCCCGTCACGTGTCACATTCCCTCTTATGCCGTGGAAGTATTGATTAAGAAGACCCCGCATGGCCCGTGGTAAAAATCACGGTTTTTCACGTGTTTTCCCCCCTATAAGCTAGTAAGGAATCCCCCCCACGTCACGTGTCACATTCCCTCTTATGCTAGGAAGATTTCTTAGATTTTCTTACCATACTATAAGGAGGGTGAAACTCGTGTGAACCGTGATCTTGACACGTGACGTCATCAGGGTCTTTAAAGACCTACAGAGCCGGCGGCCTGTCAAATCACGTATTTCACGTGTCTTCCCTCTTATAGCTGGTAAAAAATATTTTTTTGACCAAATTTTTGCTGGGCCCACATTGAAACGAGGCATCACTTTAAAGAGGAGCCTCGATCGTATACGAGGACAGTCACGAAAACGAGGCATCACTTTAAGGAGTAGCCTCGATCGAAATACGAGGACAGTCACGAAAACGAGGCATCACTTTAAAGAGGAGCCTCGATCGTATACGAGGACAGTCACGAAAACGAGGCATCACTTTAAAGAGGAGCCTCGATCGTATACGAGGACAGTCTAAATCGGACCACACATCGACCCAGAAAAAACCAAGGGACTTAATCCAGCCGGCTCTGTGGGTCTTTAAGAAATCTTCCTAGTATAAGAGGGAATGTGACACGTGACGTGCGGGGTCTTTACTATTTCTGACCAGCTAAAAGAGGGGAAAACACGTGAAAAACCAATGATTTTGACACGTGACGTGTGTGGGTCTTTAATGTTGAGAGGCAAGCCCGGCTCCTTCACACGTATAATTATGCAACGCTAGGCTGCATAGAACAACTGCCTGAGTACATCATTAATAATAAACAGCACTCTTAGTAAACTAGTCCAGCCCTGATGAGTTGTCTCCCATACCACAGTTTTGCGCTGTTTTTTCTTTTTTGTTAAGAAGTTGTTTTGTTCTTCAGTCATTTGTTTTATTATCTTTGTTTCTTTCTTTCTTTAACTTTTTTTTTCTTGGGGGTGGGGTGGGGGGTGGGGGGTGGGGGTCTTTCGCTGGGGTGAAAAGAGGGTGAAGAAAATTAATGCACAGTAGTCAGTATTCCATCTTTTTTGTTGTTGCTGGTTTATCGTTCGTATCAATGTTATCTCTTTTTTTCTTCTTTTTTTATAATATCCTATTTCCACCTAGTTATTTATGTATTGCTTTATTACGTTTATTTACGAAGCACTTCAAATTTACGTGACAAGAAAATCCATGCCTTATTAAAATTAATAAAAAAAAGAGTAAGAAAGATTTTCGGGACGGGATTCAGGCGCCCAAACTCTGTAATACTTAAAGACCCACTGACCCACCACGATTAAGTCCCTTGGTTGTTTTTTCTGGGTAGCTGTGACCCACATAGAAATGTCCACAACTTAAAATTGAGGCTGCTCTTTAAAAGGATGCTTCGTTTCCAATTTGGGGGCATTTGTATGGGAGCTAAAACTGGCCAAAACAAGATTTCTTACCAGCTATAAGAGGGGAAAACACGTGAAACCCGTGATTTTGACACGTGATCTGGTGGGTCTTTCACATCTGCCCATATCATCACACCGACATAAACAAACAAACAAACAAACAAACATGCAAACAAGCAAGCAAACAAACAAACACACAAACATACAAACAAAACAATGTAAGCCTTCAAAAACACCTCCAATACATGTTGTCCATTTTGTTTTTGGCACAAATAATATAAATATGTATTCCCTCTTTGAAATGAAAATGAGTTCCTTCTCCGTCGCTTCCGATTTTCTGCCTTGCACAACGAAGAGGACGGCACCCATTAATTTAAATCACCCTAAACGAGCCATGGCTACATCCTCGTGCAATAATACATTCTATGCTTTCTTCGCCAATACAGTTTGCCATGTGGAAGTTAACAAAACAAGCGCGGATTCCCAATCGTTTATGGCAGCGGTCTAATTTTTACCACTCCAATCATTACATACACTGAGTCACCTCCCCTGGCTTTTCAATAATTTTAATCTGTAAACCAGAACGTTATCTCTGCACCATTTCGTAACATTTGATATCTTTTGGAAAACATTTAAAACTATTTATCCTACTTATGCTCATCGAAAGAAGCACCGCATACTCGTCGTGTCTGTTGCAGTGTCTGTATTACGTATGTTTATTATTTTGTACGCTTTAAAATGAAGATTCATGTGCTCTGTTCAGTATACAATTCTTTCCATACCTAAGGACTCAAAAAAATCAAGACTTGTGGCGGTGCCATAGCCGATGAGGTTTAACCGAGGCGTTGTCACTGCTACAGCTATCTGTATTAATTTTTAAAAATCGAGACTTTACTGGTTTCGTACTGCCTCCGGGCATTGCCTCCAGTATTGTTCCCACCATATTTGTATTTACAAATGTCCCATATGTGTCTGATTCAGACCAAGAGGACGTAAAACACCATTTTCGTCGTCTAAGGACTGTAGATATGACAACTGAAATGTTACTTTATGCCCTGACTGACTGACTGACTGACGTTTTGATTTTACGTCCTCTCAACCTACTGAGGGTCATGTGGGACATTTGATATATTATCTTGGATTTGTAAATAGGGATATGAGATTTGATCTCTTTTCTTTGATCTTGGTAAGAAGAAGTATGGATATTTTATGATCTTATTCTCCAAGGAGGGCGCCAATAGGGATTTTGTTCATTAATTTGCCAAGGGGGGGGGGGGGGGGGGGGGGGGGCACCAAGTACACCTTTTTGTTCCCCCTTTTTTTTTTTTTTTTTTTTTTTTAGAATCAAAACATAGATTATGGAACTCAGAGAGTTAACAATAGGATCTCTACTTTTTCTTTAAAATCAGTGTAACTACTAAGTATTTTGTTCTCTTTTACAATATGTGCGACAATTTTGGACCGACCGACAGACCGACCGACCGACCAACAGACAAAGTGAGTTATAGGTTTGTGGCTTGTGCCACAACCTACAAACCAGAGGAAACTCAAATCACGTGTATTGAAAAGGGGAAATTGCCATCGAGAAATGTGAAAGGCAAGGAAATGAATAAAGATGGAAAAGGATAGAAGAGATATATAAATAAAAGAAGAAGGCAGAAACACACATACACACACACACACACACACACACACACACACACACACACACACACACACACACACACACACACACACACACACACACACACACACACACACACACACACAATACCGTACCTTTCCTGCTTGAGTACATAATTAATAATAAACAGCACTCTTAGTAAACTAGTCCAGCCCTGATGAGTTGTCTCCCATACCACAGTTTTGGGCTGTTTTTAGCTGTTTTGTTCTTCAGTCATTTTGTTTTATCATCTTTGTTTCTTTCTTTCTTTAATTTTTTTTGTTGGGGGGAGCGGGGGGGGGGGGGGGGGGGGGGGGGGGGGGGGTGTTCTTTCGCTGGGGTGAAAAGAGGGTGACGAAATTAATGCACAGTAGTCAGTATTCCATCATTTTCTCTTTTTTTGCTGGTTTATCGTTCGTATCAACGTTATCTCTTTTTTTCTTCTTTTTTCATAATATCGTATTTCCACCTAGTTGTTTATGTATTGGTTTATTACGTTTATTTACGAAGCACTTCAAATTTACACACACATACACACACACACACAAGGGCAATCGGCAATAATATAATATAGGATTTCTGATTGCGATAGGAAATAAGCGGTTCTTTTGTATTCATGGAACCACGGCAGTTCAGTTAATTCAATATTGTGGCTCACCCACCCCAAAGGTTGATCCCAAACAACAGTCTCGTCCCCGTGTAACACGAAAAGAGTGGGAGGGGGGAGGGGGGAGGGGGGGGGAGAATGAATTTCTTCCAGGCGGAGCTGGACAGCAGCTAAACGTCTGAAGATATGATGTCCACCACTATCCGCCAGCGGTTTGGCTTAACCCTTTTACCGCCAGCCGTTTTTTTAGCCAACGTTTTCCGTCAAAATTACCTTGGTAAAGAAAAGTTGGCATCTGCAAATACTCCGAATCCCTCTATGACATGTATCAAATCAAATAAGGCCTGTCCTTGTCTCCCAAAGTTAACAACATATTAAGGTCATTGGATAACAATTCCTAATTTCATGCCTTTTAATTAATAACATGGGTGTTATATCAATGTGGTGCATAAATGTGACATTGGCGGAGAAAGGGTTCAAACTGTTAAGAATGCAATGTGTCGGTTGAGACTCCCAAGTGATTTACGGTAACATTCTCTCTCTCTTTCTCTGTCTGTCTGTCTGTCTTTCTGTTTGTCTGTGTCTGTCTGTCTCTGTCTGTCTCTCTCTCTCTCTCTCTCTCTCTCTCTCTCTCTCTCTCTCTCTCTCTCTCTCTCTCTCTCTCTCTCTCTCTCTCTCTCTCTCTCTCTCTCTCTCTCTCTCTCTCCCTCTCTCTCTCTCTCTCTTTATCTCTCTCTCTCTCTCACAGACACACAGACACAGACACAGACACACACAGACAGACAAACAGACACACACACACGCGCGCACACGCACACGCACACGCACACGCACGCACGCACACACACGCACACACACACACACGCATACACACACACACACACACACACACACACACACACACACACACACACACACACACACACACACACATACACACACACACACACACACAAAGTGCGTACTTAGTTGTATTAGCAATTTCTATATTAGACGAATGTCACCCTTAATGCACACACACATACATACACACACGCACGCACGCACGCACACACACACGCACGCACGCACACGCACACACACACACACACACACACACACACACACACACACACACAAGCACACACACACACACACACACACACCACACACACACACACACACACACACACACACACACACACACACACACACACACACACACACACACACACACACACACACACACACACACAAGGCTCTATGTAAATTTAGAATTAGTGCTCATAATTTAAAAATCGAAATCGGTAGACACGAGAATATTGTAAGAGAAAACAGGTTTTGCCAAAAATGTCATGAAATAGAAGATGAGTTACACCTTTTGAATACCTGCGTTATGTATAAAGAAGATCGTTACAAATTGATGGAAAATGTAGACAAACAAAGTTTAGAATCAAATGTTCAGTCTCCATCAGATATGATGATGTTAGATGAACTACAGCCATTTGTGGCAAAATATGTTAGTATTTGTTTTAACAAAAAGCATGAATAGTATTTTGCGTTGTTTGTAATCTTAACCTGTGCCTTATAAGCCTTTGTTTAGGTTTCATGGCAATAAACCAATGTTCAAATGTTCAAACACACACACACACACACACACACACACACACACACACACACACACACACACACACACACACACACACACACACACACACACACACACACACACACACACACACACACGTTTAGCATGAATGAAAAATCTCAGTGATTAGCTGAGCTCCGTTCCTCTAATCTGAAGGACTAAAAAGTTGGTGCATTTGTAATGCGGAATAGTTTGCATTAGAAGTAAAGTAAGAGAGAACAATGTATTGTGTTTTGTGTAGAAGTAAAGTAAGAGAGAACAGTGTATTGTGTTTTGTGTAGAAGTAAAGTGAGATAACAATGGGGAAAAAAATAAATAAATAAAAATAGTTTGCATTCATAAAACTTTTGGTGTCCAATGTCTTTATTTATGAACCTCAGTTTGACCCAATAACTCAATAACTGAGTTTGTTTCTGAGGTTCACAAATAAAGTCATTTGTCCACGTTCACCATTCTTCCTTATATAGATTCGTTTCCCCTCTTTGACCCTTCATGCCCCCTCCCCTCCCCCCTCCCCCCTCCCCCTTCCTCATCAAAATCGTTCCCTGTCATCTCCGTACTCGATTCTCTAACCCCCAAAGAGGATTGGGTAGACATGCATGCTGACAGCAGTTTTACAGGGCAATTTTGAAGAAGGTTCGGAGCTTAGGGACATGATTCTTCAAATTGAATGCATTTTTGCTATCTTCCACTAGTTGCTTTATTTGGCTATATTATACGAATCGTTCTCGTTTTTATTTGACAAGCGCTATATTCTAATTCGCGTTCTAGCTTTGTCATTTTCATTGTTTTTGTGTGTTGTTTTGTCGTCGTCGTCGTCGTCGTCGTCGTCGTCGTCGTCGTTGTTGTTGTTGTTGTTTTTCTTTTTTCTTCAGCGTCTGCTTCTTCTTCATCTTCTTCGCTATGTTTTTTTCGTTTTTTGCTGTTGTTGTTGTTGTGTTGTTGTTGTTGTTGGTGGTGTTGTTGTTGTTGGTGGTGTTGGTGTTGTTGTTGGTGTTGTTGCTGTTGTTGGTGTTGTTGTTGTTGTTGTTGGTGTTGTTGGTGTTGTTGTTGGTGTTGTTGTTGTTGGTGGTGGTGTTGTTGTTGGTGGTGTTGTTGTTGTTGTTGTTGTTGGTGGTGTTGTTGTTTGTTGGTGGTGGTGTTGTTGGTGGTGTTGTTGTTGTTGTTGTGCTGTTGTTGTTGCTGTTGTTGTTGTTGTTGTTGTTGTTGTTGTTGTTGTTGTTGTTGTCGTCCTCCTCTTTATCGTTACCCTTCTCCTCTTCTGCTTCCTTCTCATTATAGTTATCATTGTTGTTCTTCTTTTGCTTCTTGATTAATTTGCTTTCTTTCGTTATTTGTGTTGGGTCATCCTTTCATCTTTTCATCCTAGGGGAACCAAAGACTGTACAGGGGAAGATAAGCATCCGGTCTCTTTTCCCTATATGAGTAGTGAGGACAGAAACACTGGTTATGTCCCTTGGAAACAGTACACATTTTACACATCGATAGGCCAGTTGAATTCTCCGTTCAAGTTCCGGTCTGAGTTTTTGGATAGCCTCCACTGTGAAAAGTGTACTGGCCCCACTAACGACAACTCTATCAGCCCGGTTCGCCGAGCTCTTAAGTAATCCATCTTACCCTTTTAGAATATCTTTGGGGGAACGCGCATGCACAAAATAGGTTCATACAAACATGCATATATGCATGCATGTACAACATAGGTTCATACAAACATGCATATATGCATGCATGCACAACATAGGTTCATACAAGCATGCATATATGCATGCATGCACAACATAGGTTTATACAAGCATGCATATATGCATGCATGTACAACATAGGTTCATACATGCATGCATATATGCATGCATGTACAACATAGGTTCATACAAACGTGCAAAGACACATACAACATAGGTTCATACAAACATGCATATATGCATGCATGCACAACATAGGTTCATACAAGCATGCATATATGCATGCATGCACAACATAGGTTCATACAAGCATGCATATATGCATGCATGTACAACATAGGTTCATACAAACATGCATATATGCATGCATGCACAACATAGGTTCATACAAACATGCATATATGCATGCATGCACAACATAGGTTCATACAAGCATGCATATATGCATGCATGCACAACATAGGTTCATACAAACATGCATATATGCATGCATGTACAACATAGGTGCATACATGCACGCACGCACAACATAGGTTCATACACACATGCATACATGCACGCATGCACAGCATAGGTTCATACACACATGCATGCATGCATGCATACACAACATAGGTTCATGCAAACATGCAAACATGCATATATGCACGCATGCACAGCATAGGTTCATACAAACATGCATGCATGCACGCATCTACAGCATAGGTTCATACGAACATGCATACATGCACCTTTACATTCTACTTCATGCATGCATACCTGCGCACATCCATACTGGATCTAGAAAAAAACATAAGTTCAGGTTGATGTTGTTGGTTCACTACTACATTTCGCACTGAAAACCCCTGTGCTACTATATTACAATCAATACATTGTTTTCCACGGTCGAAAGAGATACCATCTGTGCCCCTATCAATTTCTCTCACTTCGTCGTGATTGACACCCTCCGTTCGGGTTAATATCACCACCACAAAAGATCCAGACACATGCCAATGAACGGAATCTACTGATGCAAACAGGGTGTATTATTTTTTATGTAAGTGCTTGCTCACTCACAGGCACGCACGCGCGCACGCGCGAACTTACACACCTACACAGATACCTGACTCACGGATGCACACTCCCACACGAACGCGCACACGCACACAATATGATTTATGCATCATGTACACAGCACCACACACACACACACACACACACACACACACACACACACACACACACACACACACACACACACACACACACACACACACACACACACACACACACACACACACACACACACACACACACACACACACACACACACACACACACACACACACACACACACACACACACACACACACACACACTTTTAGCATGAATGAAAAATCTCAGTGATTAGCTGAGCTCCGTTCCTCTAATCTGAAGGACTAAAAAGTTGGTGCATTTGTAATGCGGAATAGTTTGCATTAGAAGTAAAGTAAGAGAGAACAATGTATTGTGTTTTGTGTAGAAGTAAAGTAAGAGAGAACAGTGTATTGTGTTTTGTGTAGAAGTAAAGTGAGATAACAATGGGGAAAAAAATAAATAAATAAAAATAGTTTGCATTCATAAAACTTTTGGTGTCCAATGTCTTTATTTATGAACCTCAGTTTGACCCAATAACTCAATAACTGAGTTTGTTTCTGAGGTTCACAAATAAAGTCATTTGTCCACGTTTACCATTCTTCCTTATATAGATTCGTTTCCCCTCTTTGACCCTTCATGCCCCCTCCCCTCCCCCCTCCCCCCTCCCCCTTCCTCATCAAAATCGTTCCCTGTCATCTCCGTACTCGATTCTCTAACCCCCAAAGAGGATTGGGTAGACATGCATGCTGACAGCAGTTTTACAGGGCAATTTTGAAGAAGGTTCGGAGCTTAGGGACATGATTCTTCAAATTGAATGCATTTTTGCTATCTTCCACTAGTTGCTTTATTTGGCTATATTATACGAATCGTTCTCGTTTTTATTTGACAAGCGCTATATTCTAATTCGCGTTCTAGCTTTGTCATTTTCATTGTTTTTGTGTGTTGTTTTCGTCGTCGTCGTCGTCGTCGTCGTCGTCGTCGTTGTTGTTGTTGTTGTTTTTCTTTTTTCTTCAGCGTCTGCTTCTTCTTCATCTTCTTCGCTATGTTTTTTTCGTTTTTTGCTGTTGTTGTTGTTGTGTTTTTGTTGTTGGTGGTGTTGTTGTTGTTGGTGGTGTTGGTGTTGTTGTTGGTGTTGTTGCTGTTGTTGTTGTTGTTGTTGTTGTTGTTGTTGTTGGTGTTGTTGGTGTTGTTGTTGGTGTTGTTGTTGGTGGTGGTGTTGTTGGTGGTGTTGTTGTTGTTGTT
The DNA here is from genome assembly GCA_017654935.2 of Phymorhynchus buccinoides. Lineage (NCBI taxonomy): Eukaryota > Metazoa > Mollusca > Gastropoda > Neogastropoda > Raphitomidae > Phymorhynchus > Phymorhynchus buccinoides. The sequence goes on along the minus strand of CM065681.1, from coordinate 19,482,471 downwards.
GTTGTTGGTGGTGTTGTTGTTGTTGGTGGTGGTGTTGTTGTTGGTGTTGTTGTTGTTGTTGGTGCTGTTGTTGTTGCTGTTGTTGTTGTTGTTGTTGTTGTTGTTGTTGTTGTTGTTGTCGTCCTCCTCTTTATCGTTACCCTTCTCCTCTTCTGCTTCCTTCTCATTATAGTTATCATTGTTGTTCTTCTTTTGCTTCTTGATTAATTTGCTTTCTTTCGTTATTTGTGTTGGGTCATCCTTTCATCTTTTCATCCTAGGGGAACCAAAGACTGTACAGGGGAAGATAAGCATCCGGTCTCTTTTCCCTATATGAGTAGTGAGGACAGAAACACTGGTTATGTCCCTTGGAAACAGTACACATTTTACACATCGATAGGCCAGTTGAATTCTCCGTTCAAGTTCCGGTCTGAGTTTTTGGATAGCCTCCACTGTGAAAAGTGTACTGGCCCCACTAACGACAACTCTATCAGCCCGGTTCGCCGAGCTCTTAAGTAATCCATCTTACCCTTTTAGAATATCTTTGGGGGAACGCGCATGCACAAAATAGGTTCATACAAACATGCATATATGCATGCATGTACAACATAGGTTCATACAAACATGCATATATGCATGCATGCACAACATAGGTTCATACAAGCATGCATATATGCATGCATGCACAACATAGGTTTATACAAGCATGCATATATGCATGCATGTACAACATAGGTTCATACATGCATGCATATATGCATGCATGTACAACATAGGTTCATACAAACGTGCAAAGCACACATACAACATAGGTTCATACAAACATGCATATATGCATGCATGCACAACATAGGTTCATACAAGCATGCATATATGCATGCATGCACAACATAGGTTCATACAAGCATGCATATATGCATGCATGTACAACATAGGTTCATACAAACATGCATATATGCATGCATGCACAACATAGGTTCATACAAACATGCATATATGCATGCATGCACAACATAGGTTCATACAAGCATGCATATATGCATGCATGCACAACATAGGTTCATACAAACATGCATATATGCATGCATGTACAACATAGGTGCATACATGCACGCACGCACAACATAGGTTCATACACACATGCATACATGCACGCATGCACAGCATAGGTTCATACACACACATGCATGCATGCATGCATGCACAACATAGGTTCATGCAAACATGCAAACATGCATACATGCACGCATGCACAGCATAGGTTCATACAAACATGCATGCATGCACGCATCTACAGCATAGGTTCATACGAACATGCATACATGCACCTTTACATTCTACTTCATGCATGCATACCTGCGCACATCCATACTGGATCTAGAAAAAAACATAAGTTCAGGTTGTCCAAAGAGATACCATCTGTGCCCCTATCAATTTCTCTCACTTCGTCGTGATTGACACCCTCCGTTTGGGTTAATATCACCACCACAAAAGATCCACAT
>CM065681.1:19459714-19480490 GCA_017654935.2 Phymorhynchus buccinoides | reverse complement strand
GCCAACATGAAAGCTACGTCGTAACAGGTTTATTTGGTTTAGCGTTCATCGACTACCGTAGCGAAGCGGGATGTTCCCTGTTCAAGAAACAACACCCGTACTTTACGCTGCTCAGACTTCAGAGCAATTCGCAATTTAGAAGTGTGGATACCCCCCTCCCCTCCGCCGTCCCATTACCCTATCAATAGATCCTTCACTCAAGGAGCCACTTCAGTTGAAGACAGTGTTAATAATATTGTCACTGATGAGTACAGGTTATGTCGTTAGCTTGTACATTATGAACACATTTCCCCTCACATTTCCCCCGCATTGCAACATTGATTCACGAGAAGAAGACAAACATTGTGCCAATTCTCGCGGAAAGGCATAGGGATTGTTTGGGATCAGCCTAGGCGTATGTAAAGGTAAAGATGCGCCTCCCCTCCTCTCCATTTCAGTCGATTGGTTCACTTTTTCAGTCTTGCCTTTCTTTTTACTTTTCCAGATTGAAGTACTTTCATTCCTCTATGTTTGACTATATTTCACACTAATTTCATCAATTTACATAAATGACGCACATGCATCAATAACAGTAGAGATATTTATCGGGTATTTTTTTAAATAAAACTGTAAAGAAGCAGCATTTTGAGACTCTGAAGGTGTGTAAACATTGAAGGGGTATTTTGGGGTATACGTCCAGATGAATGACATTCATTGTGATTGTGGAAGTCAAATACGCCGTGCAACAGTATTTAGAACCGCATGAGGAACCGCAAACAGCTAGTCTGGACACCTGTGCGAAATAGGGTTCACATTGGAGATGCTGCCAGCCGGCACATCCCCACCTTCTCTCATGAGGTTATAAGTTCCAGAATGATGACCATCATTGGGTAATGTGGAAGTTCAATTAACGCTCGTCAACAGTGTTTTAACAGTGTACGTATACCTGACAGAGGAACGCACACAGCTAGGGCTGGACACCTGTGCTTGAAAATACGAGTTCACAGTGGAGTAGCCTTCTTGCCCAGGGCACATCCCCACTTCTCTCGATGAGTGTATACGTCCAGATTATGAACATCATTGTGGCTAATTGTTGGAAGTCAGGTGTTACGCTCTCGTCAACAGTGTTTTTTTAGATACCTGCAGAAAGAGAACCGACAAAACTACTGCCACTAGGCTGGACACCTGTGCTGAAATAGAGTTCACAGTGGAAGATGATTGACCAGCATGGGCACATCCCCCCGCCTTCTCTCGGTCCTATTGTACTGATGGTGGTTAGGGTCTAGGTTGGGGGTCCTCGGCGGCCAACGTTAGCAGCCCTTGACCAGGGCAATCACCACTTAGCCTCACGGCCTATGGTACTGTGGTGTTGTCGGGGTGGTGTGGGTCCTCAGCGGCCTAACTGTTAAGCACTTAAGATACAGCGTCAAATGGCCTGTTTACTTTCGGTATGCATTGAGACTTATACTCGGGACATGATTTCATTTTGTATTAGCAAAGCCCATAGAGGGTGCTTACTTCGTACACTGTTATATTATTGATTTTTTAACCCTTTCATCGCCCACGTGTCCGCGCTTCATTAGGCACCACATGATTTTAAACACCCAGTCCCTAAAAGGCCATCAAATGATGGGTCTTGTATCACACACAGTACTTGAGTGACCTTTGTTGACCTGAAATTTTGGGATGGTAAAGGGATAAGGCCTATTTTAGGGCATGCACAGAGGGGATCCCCAGTACCTCAAGACAAAATTCTTTTCTCTACCCAGGTAAGTTATTGAATGGTTTTTTTTTTTTACATTTTGGCCTGAGGAATGGCTACATTGGCGACTTGGTGAAAGGAGTTAAAGGTCGATCTCCTTTCACTATGTTTTAATCGTTTTTTTTTGTAACTGTTTCAGCCTGACAATCCGAGAACAAATACTTAAATTGAGTGTAATACCACAAGAGCAATCCCCAAAAAAAGTTCAAATATTTTGCAAGAAATGCGTTCGTTACTTTCCCCAAAAAATAAAACAATTGCTACTCTGACAGCAATATGGCCCGATGCTGATTTTCATGAGTATTTAACTTGAACATGAAACTTATGTTGGAGCTGAGTGTGATTGTTGTTTCTTGATTTTGTTTTCTCCACATCTGATTTTTACGTGAACTCGTCTTCTAAGATTTAATTTAAGCCCTCAGAGTGCGGAACTACACAGGTGCCTTTTAATGTTCCGTTTTTTTTTTTGTTTTTTTTTTTTTATTTTTTTCTTGGTTCATCAGAAATATGCCATATGTCAATATATATAAAACATAATATTGTTCAAATTTATTCCGTTGGTGATTTGATGATAATTGGACCTTAACATATATTATGATAGCACGCCTCCAACCGAATTGAATGAATCCTGAATCCTGAAATCCTGATGCTTAACATTCAGGTCACAAAGAGGTTCCACGTGGAAAGGTGAGATAAGCTTACAGCTATCAAACGACCGAACTGTCCAAGCCAGGGGCCGTCACGGTCATTTCAAAACAGTGCAGCGTCCTATTGCCAGTGGACCTACGGTCGTCTTCATACAAGAGTTAATTGACCGGTTGGACCTCTCAAGGACGGTCTGAAACGCTTCCAGGACCATCTGACTTTGCCACCGACCCTCCTGTTTTCGAGGTACGCACGCCTTCGAATGGACGAAATGACAATGACATCGATACTTGAATAATCAGTGGGTATGAAGGGGAAGAGAAAAATGATGATGATGATGATTCTGATAAGGAAGAGGGGCCGAGAAGGGGGAGGAAGAGGGAAGAACAAAAAGAGAAAGAAATGTAGGAAGTGAAGCGGAGGAGGAGAAAATTAAGGGGGAAGAAAAGAGAAAAGAAAGGAATAAGAGGATACAAGAATGCTGAACACTTTAATATAGAGAGGGCATGATAATTGTGACCCCAGCACCAGGAAAGGGACATTAAGTCTTGGGCTAGTTTCTTTTCACTATGTTTAAATCGTTTTTGTAACCATGTTTCAAGATGACAAGAGAACAAAACCTAAATGAGGGTCGTAGGAGTTAAACCACAAAGCAACATCCAAAAAAAAAGATTCAAATATTTTGCAAGATATGCGTTTGTACTTCCCCAAAAAGTAAAACAATTGCTAACTATGACAGCAAATATGCCATATGCGTGTTTTTCCATCTACTGAAGGATTTAGACTTTAACAAGTGAAAACTTATGTGTGAGCTAGTGTGATTGTTTTTTCTTGATTTTGTTTTCTCACACTGATTTTAGTGAACTGTCTTCATAAGATTTAAACCTCGAGTGTGGCACACACAGCCTATTGTACTGTTCGTTTTTTTTTTGTTCATCAGAAATATGCCATATGTCATATATATAACATATATTGTTCAAATTTATTCACGTTGGTTGATTTTATGATAATGTGACCTAATATATTATGATGCACCCTCCACACCTGAATTGAATGAATCCTGAATCCTGAATCCTGATGCTTAACCTTCAGGTCACAAAGAAGTCCCACGTGGAGGTGGATAGCTACAGCTACAAACGCCGACTGTCCACGGGCACGGTCATCAAACAGTTTGCAGCGTCCATTGCCAGTGGACCTCGGGTCTTCATCCAGAGTTTTGACCGTTGGCTCTTCAAGGACGGTCTGAAACGCTCCAGGACCATCATTGACTTTGCCACCGACCCTCCTGTGAGTACGCACGCCTTCTGAATGACGATAATGACAATGACATCGATACTGGATAATCATGGTGATGAATGGGAAGAAAATGATGATGATGATGATCTGATAGATAGAGGGGGGAGAGGGGGAGAAGGGGGGGAGGAAGAAGAAGAAAGAAATGTAGGAAGTGAAGCGGAGGAGGAGAAATATGGAGGAAGAAAGGAATAAGAGGAATACAGAATGCTGAACTTTAATTATGCGAGGGCATGATAATTGTGACCCAGCACCAGGAAAGGGACATTAAGTCTTGGGCTAGTTTCTTTCACTATGTTTAATCGGTTGTAACCTTTTTCCAAAGCTGACAAGCGAACAAAACTTAAATTGAGGTTAAACCAACAAAGCAATCCCAAAAAAAGTTCAAATATTTTGCAAGAAATGCGTTTCGTACTTTCCCCAAAAATAAAACAATTGCTACTCTGACAGCAATATGCCATATGCTGTTTTTCATGAGATTTAACTTGAACATGAAACTTATGTGTGAGCTAGTGTGATTGTTTTTTCTTGATTTTGTTTTCTCACACTTGGGGGGGGGGGGGGGGGGTTTTAGTGAACTGTCTTCATAAGATTTCACCTCTCGAGTTGCGGCACAATGATGATGATGATGATTCTGATAAGGAAGAGGGGGAGAAGGGGGAGGAAGAAAAGAAAGAAATGTAGGAAGTGAAGCGGAGGAGGAGAAATATGGAGGAAGAAAGGAATAAGAGGAATACAGAATGCTGAACTTTAATTATGCGAGGGCATGATAATTGTGACCCAGCACCAGGAAAAGGGACATTAAGTCTTGGGGCTTAGTTTCTCATAACAGGCTTGCATAAGTCATAACTCTCATTTTTCATTCAGTTTTGAGTTATTCGTATGTTCGTGCTCTCTAACATCTCATCTTTCCTATCTATAAAGGATCATCTTTATTATGGTCTCTAAATACTCCAAAACATTCTTTGAAATCAGTAGGTTGATGGATGTTCTTCAGTTAGGCTAAACTGTAGACTGTGATTTCTCAAAATGGCCGACAGTCACCCCTACCAACTTTGAATGCGCAGAACTCTGAAACAAAAACGTTACAAGAATGGTTCTTAAATCATTTGAAAGAGAACTGTCTGAAGTGTTAACTGGACCATTGTCTCAGAATGGTCATGTTGTCCCTTCCGTGGTGCTGGGTCACACTTATAGGCCAGTACTTTCTCTCTTAGAACGAGGGTGTGTATGACGCAAGACAGTAGATCTATTCCAACCGCAGATGAAGTCTTGCAGATATACAAACAACAACATAATGCATTATTCATATTACTGCAGTTATTAAATCAAAGATATTCTAAAAGGGTAAGATGGATTACTTAAAAGCTCGGCGAACCGGGCTGATAGAGTTATCGTTAGTGCGGACGTGTACACTATTCACAGTGGAGGCTATCCAAAAACTCGGACTGGAACTTGAACGGAGAATTCAACTGGCCTATCGACGTGTAAAATGTGTCACGTTTCAAAGGGACATAACCAGTGTTTCTGTCCTCACTACTCATATAGGGAAAAGAGACCGGATGTTTATCTTCCCCTGAACAGTCTTTGATTAAATGCTATGCTAAGCAAATTGTCATGATTACTTTAGCATGGGTGAAAGTAGTTCAGGGCTACTCCTCAACTCAACTCAACTCAACTCAAACAACTTTATTATCTCTTAGAGAGAAAGTGTGGTGATGTCTGCGATTGACACAGTTAAAACAAGACACATTATAATATACATTAAAAACAAGATGTGCTTCTAAAACATAAATGACAATACCATTAAATCAAAACACACATGATGATAATTATCACTTGAAAGCAAAACAGCAGTGCTTAAAACAAAACATGTTGCCAATAGTATAAACATTTTAAAACAAAGTACAGAAAATATTACCGTTTAAGATAAATCACTTTAATTATATAATTTTAAATGCACAACACTCACAAGGGACTTATTTATAGCAAAGCACGCATACCTTATGTTTAAACAAAGTCATATATTATCATATTTCCACATAATTCATATAAAAGATGGATACGTGTGCACCTACTCAAACATATCCACACACAAACCAGCATAAATTATAGCAAATCCACAAAGAACAAACACATACACCCATGCCTACTGAAAGACACCACCCCCCGCGCGCGCGCATTGACCGCGCACACTGTTACATACCCCCCCCCCCCCCCCCCCTATCGGTACACGCGCGGGAGCTAAGGGATTGTTGCTTGTTAAAGTCCTGAGATCAAGATTGGACTGACTGATAGAAAGAGTCTTCAGGTTTGGCCATCTTGTCATCCGGAACCACAGTTTTATCAAATCAAACATTTCTGCAAAAAAACCTGATGGCAGATTAAAAGAAGAGATGACAGATATGCAATTCTAATACCATCCCTCCCCATCCTGTCAACACAGACAGACACACATTGGATTTATTTTTAACCCTTTCACCGCCAAAGTCGCATTTTAGCACCACAGTGAATTAACACCTATGTCAGTAAAAGGCATCACATTAGGGTCTATTATCCAAAGACCCTATTGTCTCAGTTTTGGGAAGTACGGATAGACCTTATTTTATATATGTCACATAAGAATCCCCAATACTGCAGACATATTTTGTTATCTACCCAGGTAAATTTTATGGAATTTTTTGTCTGAAATATGGATGGCGGTGAAAGGGTTAATGGGATCACAACTTCAGCATTTTGGAAGATTCAGAGAACATTGATACATGTCATTTCAGGATTGAGAGAATGTTTTACTTTCACCCAGGCTTTTAGCTACATTGAACATACAATGCCACCAAGTTAGTTTATCAAACATATCAGGAACAAGGCTTTGTGACGACGCGTTTTGAAATAACGACGCGATTTGAAATAAGTATTTCAAATCGCGTCGAGTTTATTTCAAAACGCGTTGGTGGGTGTCGACACGTTTTGAAATAAAAACGCGATTTGAAATAAATTTTTCTTTCTGACTCTTTTGTATGTCTATCTGTCAATCTCTCTCTCTGTGCCTCAAAAATGAAACCATTTTTGATGTGGTTGACCAGTGGTCAATGTTACTGACCAGTGGTTATTTGGGCCTATTTTGACTGTTTGACTGCAAATTAGTGTATTAGGAGTTCAGAACATTTTTTGATGTAGTTGAACAGTGGTCAGTGTCATTGACCAGTGGTCATTTTGGCCTACTTTCACTGTTTGATTGCAAATTGGTGTATTAGGAGTTCAAATGAACAATTGTTTTATGTGGTTGACCAGTGGTCAGTGTCACTGACCAGTGGTCATTTTGGCCTATTTTTACTGTTTGACTCGCAAATTAGTGTATTAGGAGTTCAAATGAACAAATTTTGATGTCGTTGACCAGTGGTCAGTGTCACTGACCAGTGGTCATTTTGGCCTATTTTCACTGTTTGACTGCAAATTAGTGTATTAGGAGTTCAAATGAAAAATTTTGATGTGGTTGACCAGTGGTCAGTGTCACTGACCAGTGGTCATTTTGGCCAATTTTCACTGTTTGACTGCAAATTAGTGTATTAGGAGTTCAAATGAACAATTTTTGATGTGGTTGACCAGTGGTCAGTGTCACTGACCAGTGGTCACTTTGGCCTATTTTCACTGTTTGACTGCAAATTAGTGTATTAAGAGACAAAGCACCACCCATGAAGGACAAAAACCCACTGGACAAAACACTACCCACGCAGGACAAAACCCCACTGGACAAACAACGCGTTTTGAAATAATTATTTCAAAACGTGTTGAGTTTGTTTCAAAACGCGTTGGTGTGTGTCGACACGTTTTGAAATAAAAACGCGATTTGAAATAAATTCACCAAAGTCTTTGTGTGGACCCATTCACAACAAAAACCCAATGGACAAAACACTACCCCTGCAGGACAAAAGCCCACTGGACAAAACACCACCCATGAAGGACAAAAACCCACTGGACAAAACACTACCCACGCAGGACAAAAGTCCACTGGACAAACAACGCGTTTTGAAATAATTATTTCAAAACGCGTTGAGTTTATTTCAAAACGCGTTGGTGTGTGTCGACACGTTTTGAAATAAAAACGCGATTTGAAATAAATTTTTCTTTCTGACTCTTTTGTATGTCTATCTGTCAATATCTCTCTCTGTCTCTCTCTGTGCCTCAAAAATGAAACCATTTTTGATGTGGTTGACCAGTGGTCAATGTTACTGACCAGTGGTCATTTGGGCCTAGTTTGACTGTTTGACTGCAAATTAGTGTATTAGGAGTTCAAATGAACAATTTTTGATGTGGTTGAACAGTGGTCAGTGTTACTGACCAGTGGTCATTTTGGCCTACATTCACTGTTTGATTGCAAATTAGTGTATTAGGAGTTCAAATGGACAATTTTTGATGTGGTTGAAATAACGACGCGTTTTGAAATAATTATTTCAAATCGCGTCGAGTTTATTTCAAAACGCGTTGGTGTGTGTCGACACGTTTTGAAATAAAAACGCGATTTGAAATAAATTTCTCTTTCGGACTCTTTTGGTCTATCTGTCAATATCTCTCTCTGTCTCTCTCTGTGCCTAAAAAATGAAACCATTTTTGATGTGGTTGACCAGTGGTCAATGTTACTGACCAGTGGTCATTTTGGCCTAGTTTTTCACTGTTTGACTGCAAATTAGTGTATTAGGAGTTCAAATGAACAATTTTTGGATGTGGTTGAAAAGTGCTCAGTGTCATTGACCAGTGGTCATTTTGGCCTACTTTCACTGTTTGATTGCAAATTAGTGTTATTAGGAGTTCAAATGGACAATTTTTGATGTGGTTGAAATAACGACGCGTTTTGAAATAATTATTTCAAATCGCGTCGAGTTTATTTCAAAACGCATTGGTGTGTGTCGACACGTTTTGAAATAAAAACGCGATTTGAAAGAAATTTTTCTTTCTGACTCTTTTGTATGTCTATCTGTCAATATCTCTCTCTGTGCCTCAAAAATGAAACCATTTTTGATGTGGTTGACCAGTGGTCAATGTTACTGACCAGTGGTCATTTGGGCCTAGTTTGACTGTTTGACTGCAAATTAGTGTATTAGGAGTTCAAATGAAACAATTTTTGGATGTGGTTGAAAAGTGCTCAGTGTCATTGACCAGTGGTCATTTTGGCCTACTTTCACTGTTTGACTGCAAATTAGTGTATTAGGAGTTCAAATGAACAATTTTTGATGTGGTTGAAATAACGACACGTTTTGAAATAATTATTTCAAATCGCGTTGAGTTTATTTCAAAACGCGTTGGTGTGTGTCGACACGTTTTGAAATAAAAACGCGATTTGAAATAAATTTCTCTTTCTGACTCTTTTGTATGTCTATCTGTCAATATCTCTCTCTGTCTTTCTCTGTGCCTCAAAAATGAAACCATTTTTGATGTGGTTGACCAGTGGTCAGTGTTACTGACCAGTGGTCATTTGGGCCTAGTTTGACCGTTTGACTGCAAATTAGTGTATTAGGAGTTCAGAACATTTTTGGATGTGGTTGAAAAGTGCTCAGTGTCATTGACCAGTGATCATTTTGGCCTACTTTCACTGTTTGATTGCAAATTAGTGTATTAGGAGTTCAAATGGACAATTTTTGATGTGGTTGAAATAACGACGCGTTTTGAAATAATTATTTCAAAACGCGTTGAGTTTATTTCAAAACGCGTTGGTGTGTGTCGACACGTTTTGAAATAAAAACGCGATTTGAAATAAATTTCTCTTTCGGACTCTTTTGTATGTCTATCTGTCAATATCTCTCTCTGTCTCTCTCTGTGCCTCAAAAATGAAACCATTTTTGATGTGGTTGACCAGTGGTCAATGTTACTGACCAGTGGTCATTTGGGCCTATTTTGACTGTTTGACTGCAAATTAGTGTATTAGGAGTTCAGAACATTTTTTGGATGTGGTTGAAAAGTGGTCAGTGTCATTGACCAGTGGTCATTTTGGCCTACTTTCACTGTTTGATTGCAAATTAGTGTATTAGGAGTTCAAATGGACAATTTTTGATGTGGTTGAAATAACGACGCGATTTGAAATAATTATTTCAAATCGCGTCGAGTTTATTTCAAAACGCGTTGGTGTGTGTCGACACGTTTTGAAATAAAAACGCGATTTGAAATAATTTTTTCTTTCTGACTCTTTTGTATGTCTATCTGTCAATCTCTCTCTCTGTCTCTCTCTGTGCCTCAAAAATGAAACCATTTTTGATGCAGTTGACCAGTGGTCAATGTTACTGACCAGTGGTCACTTTGGCCTATTTTCACTGTTTGACTGCAAATTAGTGTATTAGGAGTTCAAATGAACAATTTTTGGTTGTGGTTGAAAAGTGGTCAGTGTCATTCACCAGTGGTCATTTTGGCCTACTTTCACTGTTTGATTGCCAATTAGTGTATTAGGAGTTCAAATGAACAATTTTTGATGTGACAAAACACTACCCACGCAGGAAAAAAACCCACTGGACAAACAACGCGTTTTTGAAATAATTATTTCAAAACGCGTTGAGTTTATTTCAAAACGCGTTGGTGTGTGTTGACACGTTTTGAAATAAAACCGCGATTTGAAATAAACTCGACGCGATTTTGAAATAATTATTTCAAATCGCGTCGTTATTTCAAAGCGCGTCGTCACAAGGCTTTACTAGCACGGACGCGTGCGTGCATTCACGTGTGTGTGTGTGTGTGTGTGTGTGTGTGTGTGGTGTGTGTGTGTGTGTGTGTGTGTGTGTGTGTGTGTGTGTGTGTGTGTGGTGTGTGTGTGGTGTGTGTGTGTGTGTGTGTGTGTGTGTGTGTGTGTATGTGTATGTATGTGTGTGTGTGTGTGTGTGCAGGTGGCCATGGTGAACACCCACGGGGCGTGTTACATCGTGCCGTGCAGCCCTCCTCCACCGGCCGCTGGCTTGACCTTCTCGGGCGTCGTCTCTGAACTGCAGAGTAGAGACGTGCGTGAACCAGCTGCGATGTCACTTACCACACACACACACACACACACACGCACACACACGCACACACGCACGCACACGCACACACACACACACACACACACACACACAAACACACACACACGCACACACACACATGCGCGCACACACACACACACACATGCGCGCACGCACGCACACACACACACACACACACACATGCGCGCGCGTACACACACACACACACATACACGCACACAAACACACACACGCGCACACGCACACACATACACGCACACACACACACACACACACGCACACATACGCACACGCACGCACACGCACACGCACACGCACACACACACACACACGCGCGCGCGCACGCACGCACGCACACACACACACACACACACACACATCACACATACGCACACACGCACACACGCACGCACACACGCGCACACACACACATGCGCGCGCGTCGATTATTGAATAACAGACCCTGATTAAATTTATCATAGTGACTGATTTTCTTCATAAAAAAAGAAGAGCAAAAAATGCAACATAGGCGGTGAAACGTTATGGAAAGTAATTAAATCTGTAGATATTCGTTTTGTTGCAAACGATCTGTTTGGTTGCCAATGATGAATGTGTTTGCTGCGTTAAAGGGGCACCCTGACGGATGAGGTTTTTTTCAAGAAACACGTCGAGATCACCAGAAAGACAGCCTTTTCAAGGATCGGAACACTCACTTTGCTCTGGTTTCCTAGAAATGAAACCGTCAAAACGGCGATTCCTCCTTGGCGGAGATGCCGGAGAGAGTAGCCATTTTGTATGGGGTGGGTTGGAGGTCACTCATTGTGGTTGAAGCGTTTTCTTTTTTTGTAGTGCAGTAAAAAAAATAAAGGAGCCTTTGTTGTGAGTGAAACTCCTTTAGATAAACTGTATAAAAAAAAAAGGCTTGTATTGCGAAAATTTCGTGCAAGCGATTTGGCGGCCATTAGAAAAGAGACGGCACACGCCTTCTCTTTGGGTGAAAGCATTTGACTTCCAGCACCTCCGCCAAGGAGGAATCGCCGATTTTGACGGTTTCATTTCTAGGAAACCAGAGTAAAGGGAGTGTTGCTATCTCTGTAAATGGGTGTTTTCCTGGTGATCTCGACGTGTTTCTTGCAAAAACTCATCTGTCAGGGTGCCCCTTTAAAGCTTTCTCGTTTTCATCTATGGTACAGATACGTCTGTCCATACAATCAGTGCGTTATACTGTACAGGGCCAAACAGTGACTGCCGCACTGAACGAGGTCTTCCTCAACGCTTCTTCTAAACTGGACAACGAGGAGAGAAAGGCCCTGTTTGAGAGTAACCCCAGTCTAAAGAAGATCTGCAACCCTTACTACACCCCTGTCTACAACTACACTATCATCGCAGGTTGGTATCGTTGATGGAGAGGGGGAGGAAGGGAAGGAGAGAGAGAGAGAGGGGGGGGGGAGATAAAGTGTGTGAGAGAGAGAGATGATGATGATGATGAAGAGGAGGAGGAGGAGGAAGAGGAGGAGAAGCATGGCGATGGCCTTGAGTTGATGATGAAGTGGCAGACGATGCCAATCACTGTACATAGTTTTAACGGTGTTGTTTTGTACAGATTTTATTTCCAACAAAAACGAAGTGATTGTTGTTGTTGTTGCAACTGCTGCTGCTGACAATATGAAACAATAGTCTACATTTTTTTAAACCCAGAAAACTCCCTGGGAATGAGAGAATGGATTTAATTCATCAAGAAATTTAGAGATTTCCAGCGAATTTCTTCTTCTTCTTTTTCTTCCACGTTCAACTGGCTGGCTACACATCAAAACCTCAGACCGAGCAATGCCGCAGAACCAGACGTTTAGCGAAGGTCGTCTGCCGTCCCCCAGAGCTTGGTTCTGAGGTCAGTCCCTTCAGGCCAGGTCCGTTGCCGCATCTCATCCTACAGAGGACAGTCTTGAAGAACGTGGTGTGGGTTCTCATAAGCTTGTTGTCCGCACTGGCACACAGATGAGTCCGTGGCCCCAATCCATCTCAGGTGTGCGCGGAGGCCATAGTGCCCAGTGCGTTGGCGAAAGATGGTGGTTCGGTCTCTCCTATCCAGCGTCCGGATGGGGTCCTGGTGTGCTTGCTAGCCGTTGTTTCGGTGGAGCCAGTCCGTTTCGAACCTGCCGGGGATGAAAGTCGTGGCTTCCTTGGGTCAGATTCTTCTTCTTCTTCTTCTTCTTGAATGTCTCAGACGGACACACCCAGTGTCCAATATGAAGGCAGAAGTACGTTGCAGGTCTTCTAGGCTTCCGTTCAGTTTTGTTGCCCCCCCCCCCTCTCTCTCTCTCTCTCTCTCTCTCTCTCTCTCTCTCTTCTCTCCTCTCTCTCTCTCTCTCTCTCTCTCTCTCTCTCTCTCTCTCTCTCTCTCTCTCTCTCTCTCTCTCTCTCTCTCTCTCTCTCTCACTGTGCTGTAGGGTCAAGTTCAAAGCTCTGTTGTAAAATGTAACCCTTTTCTGTGTTTTCCAGAAACAGCCCCCGGGGACTGTGAGAAAGTGGTGGGCACTGTGTCCTATGAGGACCTGTTCAGGATCCTGACCCCCAAACTGCACAACTACAAGTGCCGCAGTCACCACTGACCTTCACCTTTGACCTCCTGAAGTTGACCATCATATTTTGGGGTCACAATGTATTGCAGCTTAATAGGAATGAAAATCTATTTAACGTCTTCCGGTCTGGAACAGACACATATGGGATAATTTGTATCGAGCTTTTCAAGTTTCGTTTTTTTAATTGGTGAAGGAAAAATCTGCAGAAGTTTATATTAAAAAAAGTAGTGTTATATCTAGCCAACAGTCTTCGAAAAAACATTAATGATAAGACAATGAGCAAAAAAACATGGATTTTCTTTTTATATCTTGGTGATCTACCGAGATAAACCCCCTCCGTTATGGTGTTTAATTTGTCCAAGGGCGTATTTGTTTAAAAGATAACACATTTGATCAATTGTAACTTGCTCTTGTGAAATAAATGATGAAATAAACCTGTTGATGTAGAACTTATTATCATTATTATTATTATTGTGTTTTGTGTGTGTCCTTCTGCTTTAACCTCTCTTCTTTTGTGTGCGCGCGCGTGTGTGTGTATGTGTGTGGCTCCTATTAAAGCGTTAAAACAGTACATCATCTGTCCAATCGATGAATAGCGCAGTTGAGTAAATACTGGATCTGCGCCGCGACTGAGTAAATCAGCAATCGGCGCAACTGACATGTAGCCTTTGTATGGCGTTGGTTCTGCTGTCTTGTTATTCTGAATCGGGTTTTAGTTTTGTATTCTGTGAATGCATTAACATTCACCTTCCACCCCCCCCCCCCTCCACCCCACCCCGCAAACCTTGTTTTGCAGGCGTCTCACATAAACAGAAAGAACAAGAAACAAACGAACAAGAGAACAAGAACAAGAAGATAAGTTATTCATGAGCATTGCTGTGTGAACGGAGTGTGTGTGTGTGTGTGTGTGTGTGTGTGTGTGTGTGTGTGTGTGTGTGTGTGTGTGTGTGTGTGTGTGTGTGTGTGTGTGTGTGTGTGTGTGTGTGTGTGTCTATTCTGATAGCTGGCCGTTTAGCAACGCAAATTATTTTATAAAATGATCAGTTGTTGGTTTTTTTGGGGTGTTTTTTTTTACCCTCCACTGTCCCCGCCTTTCTTTTGATTTCTTTTCTTCTTTTTTAATGATTATTTTTTTTTTTTTTTGAGGCGGCTCATCTTTTTTTTTTCCTTCAACATATTCTCTCTCTGTGTCCCCCTCCCCCTCTTTCTCTCTCTCCCTCTCTCTCACATTTTTATGTGTGTGAACTATTACAATGGACATTATTTTGTGGCGAACGTTTAGTGTCATTTTTTATACAAAAATGTCAGGGTTTCTGTCTGACCTAGTGTGTGGTGTATTGACTCATTCATTCCGTTTGGTGTGCTGTTTATGAATGTGAGTGCGTGTGTCGACGTGTTCCGAGTAAATATGACAATATGTACCGACAAAGACCACAAAATTGTATACTTTAAATAAATGCTGCTCATCCTTCCATTTTTACCCCCCCCCCCCCCCTTGTCCCGAAAATCGAAAATTAAAATTACATGGACAAGTCCAAGTAGAGAAGGAAATAAAACAAACAATGGGGAAAAAAACACTCATAACAACAACAAGGAAAAAAGAAAGAATCCTATACGAATCCACAATCTCCTCAATCAGAGGATCCCCCCGGTGCCAACCCTTATAGTGGGAACAAAAGAAAAACTACAAGGGAGACTAGAAGGACTATAAGTGACGAGATAGCTGATGTAGGGACGTAAGTGTGTGCGTGTGTGTGCGCGTGCGCGCGCGCGCGTGCGTACGCGCGCGCGCGCGTGTGTGGATATGTGTGTGTGTGTGTGTGTGTGTGTGTGTGTGTGTGTGTATGCTTGCGTGCGCGTGTGTGGTCTGTGTGTGACAACATGTGTCTACATGCACGTGTGTTATGCTTTTGTATCTTCTTCTTACAATTATCAACTAACATGGAGAGGACAAATGTTAACATAACATATGTCTACAAAAACATATTTCCGGTTAAGAAATCCATCCAATACTTCCTTCTTATTTCGTTCTATCCATACATGCACATATCAATCCAACACACCCTTTAAAAAAAAACCCACCTTAACACCACAAAGAATATATACCTAACTAACAATAATGGTCGAAATACAAAAATCAATAGATACACAAGAGCACACTCTAATATGGATGGCTACGAGGTGGATAGCTAAAAATGATCAGTTACTCCAGACAATATTGAGGGAAAACAGCCAGGCTGAGGCATAGTTAGGCTGCACACGAAGCCAATTGCGCACAAAAAATCACCCTACCCTATCCATGCAATGTATGCTGCTCAACAAAAGTGTTGTTTGTTTCTTTTTGCTGTCCCATTTTCATACAGTTGCATTGCTCTCTCGTCGCTCATTCCGAATCCCTATTCACAGCCACACCCCCGGCTTGTCAGGTCGCAAAAATTCAAAACCCAGCAGTCAATAGAAGCCAATCTACGCCAGGCCGTCAGGAGGCAACCACCTGAGAAGACACTGCACAGCTGCACTTCAGTGGAGTCTGTTCTGAGCCAACATTCGCAGGACACCACCTTCTAAGCCCCTACTGACGACAATAATGTCTTAGTCGCGAAGTGAGGTCTTCAACCGAGGGCCGTCCACAGGTCCAACAAACACACTGTTCTCCATGACTTTGACCCGAACGCTCCAAGGCATAGACTGGATTGGCAGAGACACTGAGGTCACCACGAGCGCAGGGCATGCAAGACCACAGAACTGGATACTCTTAGCATGATGATTGATGGAGATGAGGAGGGTTGTGATGGAGATGGTGCTATGGGGTTCCTTATTGGTCAGAGACTAGGCCTATATGACATGGTGTACTCTACGCTTTCTTTCATAATGATATCCTGGCGTCAACCTGGCCCACGAGATACAGACACCTGTAGTGTTGGTCTGGAAATTTGAGCGACGCAATAAGAATCGCACCCGTTAAAAGTGGATGCAGTCTTCCCATTGAGCCCAAAGCACACTCGCTTCTGGTAGGAGTTAGTCCAGGACCAAGAAAACCCTCGTCACTTATGGGATTTGAACCCAAGACCTCCTAGCCACTAGTCTGCGACATACACTGCGACCAACGGCTGGTCGGCTCAACAAAAGTTCAGGGTCATTTCTTGACAAGTGGCAGTGTTTGTTGAGGTATTTCTTCAAGCACATAACTGAAATACATTTTGAGTCTTTTGCTTCATACACTAGAATTGAATGTCTACCTAAAATGTGCAGCTCTACAAGTGCAGTTGTAATGCACGCGCACTATAACTTCACTTGCGCTCCAAGTGTCAAGTGTACTATCCGGGACAGAAAATATTAGGTTTTTTTTTAACGGAACAAGTGATATTTTCATTCTTCAAATCCCCTATAGAGACAGCACTTTTTCCGTCTAAGATCGTTCAGATAGTGTTTTGATACACACTCTCATAGTAGCGAGCTGCAAATTTGCACGCGACAGGGCCACCCCACACGTGCGTTTTCTATCCCGCAGCTGTCGATCTAACAGTGACGACGTCTGTGAGACACGATGCACGTGAATGACCTCTGCCTTAATAAGATGGTTGTACTATTTCCCTTCACTATGCTCATGTAGACCGCAACACACGAATCTCATCACATGTCTGATACAAATATTTTCATCAGATTCGTGTACGGGGGACTACAAAGAGTAATATAGGGTAAGACGGGGTAAAAAGCCCTTGGGCGGGTAAGAAGCCCATGCCAATTATCTCATGAAATAAAGCAAATTTTCAGTCAAATTTTGCCCATGAGACGAGTGTTAATGTTTAGCATTCGTCTCATGGGCAAATTTGACTGAAATTTTCTTCATTTCATGAGATAATTGGCATGGGCTTCTTACCCGCCCATGGGCTTTTTTACCCCGTCTTCCCCTAATAATAATAATAATGATTTTTTTTATATAGCGCAACACCTCTCAGTTAAACTGGAGCTCTTTGCGCTTTACAAATGATTAAATAAGATACATGAATAAGCACCACTAAAGTAATACACAAAAGCTACAATAAATACTAGCATTAATACAGTACACGCGTAGCCATAAACACATGTTATATAAATATAGCAATATATATATATTCAATCACACGCAGACAAACAAGGATCAACACATGAGTACATTAATATGAATGGAATAAATAATGAAACATCAAAACCTAACATAGTGAACACAACTAGTAGAGTTTCATCATATTAATGTAGACAGAAGTATTTCACGAGAAGCACGCCTCACAAATGTCACAGCTGGATCGCAGGGGCGGGACGCGTGCACTACAATCAAAGACTGTAAAGATATTCTAAAAGGGTAAGATGGATTACTTAAGAGCTCGGCGAACCGGGCTGATAGAGTTATCGTTAGTGGGGACAGTGCACTTTTCATAGTGGAGGCTATCCAAAAACTCAGACTGGAATTTGAACGGAGAATTCAACTGGGCTATCGCCGTGTAAAATGTGTCGTGTTTAAAAGGGACATAACCAGTGTTTCTGTCCTCACTACTCATATAGGGAAAAGAGACCGGATGCTTATCTTCCCCATTAGAATATCTTTGCCCCTTTAGAATATCTTTGAATATCTTTGCTACAATGGCACCCTGAGCTAGATAAACGACAACGAATTAATTTGTATTGGCTCACGAAGTTAACACGAAGTGAGTCTATAGTAGTATGATAGTTGTTCGGTTGTGTGTGTGTGTGTGTGTGTGTGCGTGCGTGCGTGCGTGTGCGTGCGTGTGCGTGTGTGCGTGTGTGTGTGTGCGTGTGCGTGCGCGTGCGCGTGCGTGCGTGCGTGCGTGCGTGTGTGCGTGCGTGCGTGTGTGTGTTTGTGTATGTGTGTGTGTGTGTGTGTGTGTGTGTGTGTGTTGCGTCCGTGGTCCAGTCTCCAAACTTTAACGTTGACATTTTCTCGGAAAATAGAAGGCATACATTGTTCAAACTTTGCACACATATAGATGTCTATGCAAGCTTTCAAACAATAATGATTTGAATAAATTAGATACTTAAAACGACACTGTAAACAGATAACAAACAGATCACATTTTAGATTAGTGGGTTAGAGAGTATTCAACAGGCAACATAATATAAGAAACTCATTAACACTGAAAGCCTCGATAGCTCTGTCTGTCATGCCAATGGTTTCCGAGTTCGATTCTCGGCACGGGCACTTTTTGTTTGTTTGTTATATAGTTGTATCCATTAACGACAGTTTCATTTGTACTTTAAACTTTTATTGGCAATCTTGTACTTTGGACACCCCCCTCAATCTGTCTTTGTTGTTGTTCCACATGTGCCTGTTCGAGTGAGCCTTGAAGGCTTTGCCTCTCTTTATTATTTAGGTTAATTGTCCACGGGCCACACGCCCAATGCATAAAACATGAAGTGACGAAAGCAAGTTGGCGTCCTGTACCGAGGAATGGGCACAGTATTCAAAACATGTAATCTGGTGCGATGGTAATGTTTAATCGTTTTGGGGGAGATTTTGATCAGTGGAGTTGAGTTGATGCTGCTTATTGATTTGTCTTTGTCTCTCCGTGTAGGTCTCTGTCTCTGTTCGGTCTTCCGGTCTGTCTGTCTGTATAACTGTACTTTTGTCTATAATGTCTGTCTGTCTGCCTCTGTCTCAGTGTTGGTTTTGTTGTTTGTCTGTGCATTTGTTTGTCTCTCTCCAACTCTCTCTTTCTCTCTCTGTCCCTTTGTTTTTTATTCTGTCTCTGTCTCTTGTTCCTGTCTTTCTCTCTCTCAGTCTGTTTCTCTCTCTCTCACCCCCCACCCCCCCCCCCCCATCCTCTCTTTCATAACACATGCGTCTGTGTCAGCTCTTCACACCCCTCCCCCTTCCATCTGTATGTCCCCAATCCGAACCGGACTATCTTGTATTTTACCCCCCCCCCCCCCCCCCCCTGAAATGTTTGCATCGAAAACGTTCACTGAGAAGCAACATTCTGCCATTTTTGGGAAAGGGATAGGGTTAGGATCAGCCTAGGGTTATTGTCATAAAACCTGAAAGAAGCAGACTTTGAGATTGAGGGTCGTAAAGATGAGAGGGAGGGTGGGAGTTGGGGGTTGGCGTAGGGGCTAAAACACAACATTGCACAGGACCGTTTTGAATGATTCTTGCTTGCAGCATCCCTCTCGATCTCCTGAGGGTATAGGAGGGGGGTTAATTCATGATTAAAGATGGCCAGCTCAGCCATGAGAAGAAACTTCCAGTAGATTTGATTGCATATGTGGGTGGGTGCGTGAGAGAGAGAGAGAGAGAGAGAGAGAGAGAGAGAGAGAGAGAGAGAGAGAGAGAGAGAGAGAGAGAGAGAGAGTGAGAGAGGTACACAAAGAGAAACAACAGAGAGAAACAGAGAGAGAGAAGAGAGAGAGAGAGAGCGAGAGAGAGAGAGAGAGAGAGAGAGAGAGAGAGAGAGAAGAGAGAGAGAGAGAGAGAGAGAGAGAGAGAGAGAGAGAGAGAGAGAGAGAGAGAGAGAGAGAGAGAGAGAGAGAGAGAGAGAGAGATAGAGAGAGAGAGAGAGAGAGAGAGAGAGAGAGAGAGAGAGAGAGAGAGAGAGAGAGAGAGAGAGAGAGAGAGAGAGAGAGAGAGAGAGAGAGCGAGAGAGAGAGAGAGAGAGAGATGATCTTTGATCAGTTCCACAACTCTTCGAATGGTTAAAAGTGTCTGTGAAATTCAGGCTGCTTTCACCTGGAGATCGCGTTACCGCTAAAACAGCACCACCCTCTTTGTTTTGTTCAGGGGTGGTGGTGGTGAGAAATGGTAGGGCGTAGGTGGGCGGGGGCTCGATAAATGTTAGTTATCAATTTGGTTCATAACAGGCAGCGGGACTCCCCCCTCCCGCAAGAAATAGACTGAGTTTCCTGCTATTGTTAATGATAGCAACGCCTAAAAAGACATTAATTTTTATGGTGATGATGATGATGACGACTACGACGACGACGACGTTGATGATGATAATGATGGAAATGATGACGGTGGTGTTGGTGGTGATGATGATGATGATGATGACGACGACGACGATGATGATACTGATGATGGTGTTGATGATGATGATGATGATGATGATATGGTGATGACTTTATGGCGAAGTCGACAACAATGATTACAACAACGACAATGATGATGATAATTAATGCGGCTGCTGCTGATTGTGATGATGATGACCATTATGATGATGACAAAGATACTGCTGCTGCTGCTGCTGCTGTTGCTGTTGCTGCTGATGATTATGATGATTATGATGATGGTGATGCAGAGAGAGCAGCCGGGGCCAGTGAGGAAATTGTCTCTGGGCTGACCTTCAACAACATGCTGACCATCGTGACTCCCACCACCCACAACTTCAACAACCTCTGCACCAGCTTGTATGGCTAGTCGATCTCCACCTCTGACCTCCAACCCCTCACCTCTTGGCTGATTTTCACGTCTGATCCTGATCTCTTGACCTTCATCCCCGATCTCCATCCTTGACCTCTTGGCCTTCACCTTT
>CM065681.1:19431448-19454214 GCA_017654935.2 Phymorhynchus buccinoides | reverse complement strand
CCGATCGTCAATTCTACCAGTAGAATCGCCGATTTTACCGGTAGAATTACTGGTAGAGTGATTCTACCGGTAGAAACTCCGATGGGACTTTCTACCGGTAAAAAAACCGATCGGACTTTCTACTGGTAGAATCGCCGATTCTACCAGATCGCTGGTTCTACCGTGACATATATATATATATATATAACTATGAACCTCGGCGTTTTTGAGAATGGCAAGAAGTCCAATGGCACAAAAAGTTCAATAATACGTCAATGGACTATCTAAAGATAGTCCGTTTTGACTAAGCCATCGAACTTTTTAATGTCATTTAGCCTACTTAGGGCCTACACGTGGTTGTGGTGTTGATATAATATACGTAGACTACACACACCTTTAATCGATCTACTCTCTGTAGCAACAGCGAAAACTTACCGTGAAAAACGGCCTGTGAAAGGATCAAGGAAGTGATGTCAGTGGCAAAGGATCCCAATATGGCGCTGATGGAGATGCAGACGCCGCCAACAAATACAGTTTTACGTACACCGAATCGACCAACGACCGCATTCATGATGAACAGCCCTGTTCAGACAGGCAAAATTATAAGCTAAGTAGCACGCACGCACACGCACACGCACGCACACGCACACACACACGAGCGCGCGCGCACACACACACACATGTATGCGCGCACGCACGTACACACACACATGTATGCACGCACGCACGCACGCACGCACACACGCACGCACGCGCGCGCACGCACGCACGCACGCGCACGCGCACGCACACGCACACACGCACACACGCACGCACACGCACGCACACACACACACACACCATCCCCTGGGTTCAAAGCTTGAATACAAACTGTTCCATACTGTTCTAAGCTGGACTTTTTTTGTAATTTGTCACAGTAGAGATCGCGATCTGGTAGAATCGGCGATTTTACCAGTAGAAACCACGATCGCCGTTTCTACACGAGTGTGTTGGTAGAGACTACAATCGGAGTTTTTATCGCGTGGTTTCTACCAGCCTGCCGATAGAGACGGCAATTTGGTAGAAACCACGATCATGGTGGAAAGTTTGATTATTAGAGATTTGACAAGCTGCTGTGTGAAGAGTGTGGCATTTCACGTGGATTGTGAAGATGTGAGTTGCCCTTTTTTTTGCTTGTTTGTTAAAATACATGAGCTAAGTTCATCTATCTGTCAGTTTGTTAGTCTATCAGTCTTTCTGTTCGTCTGTCTCTCTCTGCCTCTGTCTATCTATCTTTCAGTCAGGTAGTATAGTATCTCTCTCTCTCTCTCTCTCTCTCTCTCTCTCTCTCTCTCTCTCTCTCTCTCTCTCTCTCTCTCATTCAAAACATAAGTTTAGTTCTTCTATTTGTCAGTCTATCTATCTGGCTTTATGTCCGTCTGTCTGTCTCTGTCTTCCTCTGTCTGTCTATCTATCTTTCAGTCAGTCACATCTTCATAATACACGTGAAATGCCACACTCTTTACACAGCAGCTTGTAAAATCTTTAATAATCAAACTATCCACCACGATCGTCACGGTTTCTACCAAATCGCCGACTCTACCGGCAGGATGGTAAAAAACATGATCGGGTTTTCTACCAGTAGAAACTCCGATCGTAGTCTCTACCAACACATTCGTGGTAGAAACTCCAATCGGCGTTTCTACTGGTAGAATCGCCGATTCTTCCAATAGAATCGTCGTCGATTCTACCAGTAGAAACGCCAATTCTTCCAGTAGAATCGCCGATTCTATCAGATCGCGATCTCTACCATGACATATACTTAATCTTATGTAAAACTGTGAACCCTCCTGAAAACGAATTAATAGACTAGTTGAATGTCTTCATTCACTCACATGAATGTCTACATTCACTCACATACACCTAGACGAAAACAGACCCACAAAGAGAAATTGATCTGTCTCTTTGTTTATTATAACCTTAACCATATCCCTCCTTATCCGTAACCTAAACACTAACCTTAACCCCAAACCCTATATCTAACCCTAAACCTTACCCTAATCCTAAGGGGTACATAGAGTCGGAGACACATAGAGACAAGGACATGATAGAGAAGGGGGCACAATGATGATGTCACACAGAGACGGGGACAATTAGGGTGTCACGTGCAGATGGGGACACATGGATACAGGGACATGATAGAGACGGGGGCACAACGAGGGTGACACATAGAGACGGTGACACATGGATACAGGGACATATGAGAGACGATGGCACAACGAAGTTGACACATACAGACGGTGACACATGAATACAGGGACATGATAGAGACGAGGGCACAATGAGGGTGACACATAGAGACGGTGTCACATGGAGACGGGGATATGATAGACACGAGGGCACAATGAGGGTGACACATAGAGACGGTGTCACATGGAGACGGGGATATGATAGAGACGAGGGCACAATGAGGGTGACACATAGAGACGGTGTCACATGGAGACGAGGATATGAAAGAGACGGGGGCACAATGAAGGTGACACATTGGAGACGGTGTCACATGGAGACGGGGATACCTGCACGTGACTCCAAATAGACTGACCCACTATGCTGTTGATGCCAGCCTTGACGCCGAAGAGAAGGGCCGTCTCTGTGACAGGAGCCTGGAACTCGTCCAGAAAGCTGACGAAGAAAATGAACGTGGCTCGGTTGTACCCTGCCGCCACCACGAAGTTCAGGAAACCCGCTGCATGTGTGTTTGAGAGAGAGAGAGAGAGAGAGAGAGAGAGAGAGAGAGAGAGAGAGAGAGAGAGAGAGAGAGAGAGAGAGAGAGAGAGAGAGAGAGAGAGAGAGAGAGAGATTGATGATTGATGATTTAATGTCAATAACTACATAGCCATCATGACATGGGGGTGTAATGAAATAAAGGAAAATGCAAACGAAATACAGTATATCAATACAAATACTCACATTAATCACACACACACAGAGAGAGAGAGAGAGAGAGAGAGAGAGAGAGAGAGAGAGAGAGAGAGAGAGAGAGAGAGAGAGAGATGAAATTAAGACATTAAATGTCACCAGCAGCTAGCTATGCATTATTTTGACATACATATATAACTAGTAGCCTATAGGTAACATCATATTACTAGTTTCAATGGAAAGAAATTAAGAAAACCGAGAAAAGTGATATTAAAAATGAAGAGAGACAGACAGACAGAGATAGAGATAGAGACAAACAGATGAATAAGCACACGTTCACATAGACGCATGCACCCACGCTCGCTTACACAAACGCATTCAGACACAAGCACACATCCCACGTTCGTATGTTCCCATACGCGCGCTCGCACTCGCACGCACACACATATATACATATATATATATATATATACAGAAAAAGATAACAGCCGCACAAGCCAAACTTCCCACTCCACACAACTCTGTAGGTCTAAAAAGTTGCATTTGAAATGCCGAATTGATGAAACTTTTCTGTATCTAATGTATGAATTTGTGAACTTCCGAAACAGTTAACGTTATAACAAATATTCTGTGTTCCTTTCAAAAAATAAAAAATAAATAAAAAATATATATATATTTTTTTTTTTTAAATTAATAATAAAAATAATAAAATGTGCTGATTTACTTTTTCTCCCAATGGGGGAGGGACAGTGCCCGATGCAAAGACAGCTGTTTCGTCTTTGAGAAAGACTCTTCAGTCTGCATATCGGCCTGCAAAGAATGTCCACAGTGAACATTCAAACTGAGCTAGAAGACCTTCCCCAAGAGAAAGGTTGTCGTCTTTGCACCAGATCGAAAGTCCACAATAAAAGCAAACCAGCACAAAGTTAAACCAGAAAAAGTAAAAAGCTTATGTAAAATGAACAAAATAATAATGTTCTGAAATTTTAATTTCAAAAAACCTAATAGACCTGACTAAAGAGGGCAAACTACTGAGGTGATATCCAAATTAAGGATAAAAATAGTAGTATGCTATGGTGGAGGCAAAACGTTGGAAGCCATCCTATATATATATATATAGTTAAACATAAAGAACAAAATTGAAGATCAACACCAAGCCTTCTTTCTTTCGTTTATTTTCTGAATTTTCGCCTCACTTGTCGTAGGCTTGATCGCAGACTGACTGAAAGTACAAGAAACACAACCAAACTGAGCATAAGGTTGAGTATATCGTGAATAAGTCTATTATTCATGAGATACGAAAATCCATGCATTTACAACGTCATGAACAATTATCACATATTTCCATTGTAAATAATTACATGAACACATACTCAAACAGAGCGAGTGAGAAAGAGAGAGAGAGAGAGAGAACGAAAGAGACAGACTGAGGCAGACAGACCGGCGGACAGACAACGAGACAGACAAAATTACCCAGCACAATCATCCAGGCCCATCCTCGGTCGTAAGGAACACCATCATCCGGAACCTCCACATCACGTGACTTCTTCCCTCTGTCTTTCCGGCTCTCCTTCTTCTTCCCTTCTGTCGCACTGCCCTCTGTCTGCGCGCCATCTTGTTTCTCATCGCCTGTCTTCTCTGGTCTTTCCGTCGAACTATCTACAGCTGGTTTTGATTTTTCCGAATGATTAGCACCAGCGTTCATAGTTGGTTGTTATCAGATGCATTGATGCTTGCTGGGTGAATCTGTTAAAGGCATGGCTTTAGTCTCTTGGCCAATGTTAGGGGTAATCAATCTGTGGTAGCTTCCTGTATTAAGTTAGTAGTAGTGGGCCAAGGGAAGCCACTTGTTACTCTGCTGAAGTACGGGCTTATCTTATCTTCCATAGTTCCAGGTCACCCCTTTTTCTTTTTGTTCACGTAACGAAGATTTCAGCATGCACACACAGATAAAGGAATCTCAGTAAAGTAATTATGACATTGATAATGCAGATGAAACAAAATAAATGACAAGCCGTACTTATTAATGGGGTTGTTGGATATTAATTTGAGTTCTAAAATGTCATCATAAGGAAGATCTGCAATGAAGTTTTACTAGACCTGCTTTTTTGTTTCTCTTCTTCGTCTTCTGACAAATGTCTCCTCTGCTAAAGGTTTGCACTCAGTCGGTGCTTTCTATTTGTATTTATTCAGCTTTAGCAGCCATTTATATCGCCATTATTCTTGCCAGCTGTGTTTCAACAAACACTAGTCTGATGGTGAGTGACCAAACAAACAATGAAATGACAGCCACTGTCGTCGACTCGTGTTGATTTGTGCGTTTGCGGTGTCACATGCATTAAGTGCATACGCAGTATTGTGCAATCTTTGTTGGTCTTATGCGTATGGCATACGTGCGCGCGTGGGTATTGGCAACATGTGTGTGAAAAGATAAAATAACTACTAAGTAAAGAATGAAGTAGGTGACCTACTTTCAACTTGCCGCTTGCACTTGTAGTGGTCCCATCATTAGAGTTGAGAACCGGTTCAAAAATCCGAACCGGTTTTAAATCGGTTTTCCCTGTTCGAACCGGTTTTGTTTTAACCAGTACTCGCATCACTAGTTTCACCTATGCAAACACATATTTTGTCAGAATATTCACACACACGCGCACAAACACACACACACGTGCGCGCACGCACGCGCGCACGCACACGCACGCACACACACACACACACACACACACACACACACACACACACACACACACACACACACACACACACTAAAGAAACATGACTTATGACACACACACACTCTGAACTCAACACTCAGTCAAAGTCAAAGCAATAGACCACCACAAACTAGAAACAGCTACTCTTGGTTTACAAACACCCAATCTGCGCTGAGAATCAGTGGGGTTTTTTTCGAAAATAATGCGTTATTCTAAGAAAAACTTACTTTCAGTTTGCAGTTAAACTGAAACCGGTTCACTGCAACTCGGACCGGTTTTTCGAACCGCGAAAGCTTAGCACCGGTTTTTCGGTTCAAACCGGTTTTCCCCCCCACCTCTACCCATCATGTTCATGTTTCATGTGTGTTTATTATTATAGGCATATCCGTTTATTTCCTTTCTTAACCCTCCACCATCCCCCGCAGTTATGTTTTCTTCTTTTCTTTTCAATTTTTTTTTTCTTTCTTTCCCGTTTTACTTTTCTTCTCTCCGAAGGCTCTCTCTCTCTCTCTCTCTCTCTCTCTCTCTCTCTCTCTCTCTCTCTCTCTCTCTCTCTCTCTCTCTCTCTCTCTCTCTCACACACGCAGGTGCGCGCGCGCACGCGCACACACACACACACACACACACACACACACACACACACACACACACGCACACGCACACACACACAAGGGCAACATTGATTTTGAAAGAAAAAAATGAAAAAAATAACATTGGAGTCAGTACTAGTGCCAAGTATGTGTGACATGTGATTGACCCACGCGCACATACAAACTAAAAGTAGACATACACACACATATATACATATATATATATGATGCGTGCACACACATTAAGTGCAAACTAAAAGTAGACATACACACACATATATATATATATATGATGCGTGCACACACAAGACACATAAACAGACAGACATACACACACAAACATCACACACACACACACACACACACACACACACACACACACACACACACACACACACTGTGACACACACACACCTACCTGTGTACGCAAAGACCAACAAAGATGTAGGCCTAGACATACATGCCATTGATCCCCATATCTCCTGACCCCACCCCGCCCCTTAAAAATAATCTTCATTTTGACACTTCAGATTTACGGCCCTCTATTCTTTAGGCCTATTTGTTTTCCATTATTTTGTTCTTCATTGCCAACAGGATGGAAGTTCAGTTTAACGTCGTGTATCGGCTTTCGCCATGTACGACGGGCTGAACAAACCAACCAGGGTATAAACAAAAAATTATGTTCCTGAATCACTGTCTTAGCCAAAAGGCCGAGAAGCGATCAGAAAATCGTTGCCAACAGCTGGAGGCGACTGAATAGAAATCTACAGTTAGCTATGCACACAGAAGATGTGTTTTACACGGCATCTCATTCAGAAAATGTGTTGTTACTGTTAGTTTCGCTGGTGAATAGTAACAGCTGTCGCCAGCTTGTTGCCTTCTCATAAGTGGACATAGTTCGAGAATTTTGTTTTATCAATTGTTATAATTTTGTTTATGAGCAGTGTAGTTTCTGTTTTCCTAGTAGAAATAGGCCTACAGAGAAGTAGGCCTATCGTTACTGATGTGACGTGTGCACGCAGGCACACACGCCCGCGGCACGCGCGCACACACACGCGCGCGCTCACACGCGCGCGCTCACACGCGCGCGCTCACACGCGCGCGCTCACACGCGCGCGCTCACACACACATACATACACACACGCACGCGCGCGCGCGCGCGCACGCACATACACACTCACATACGCACACGTGCACGCATACACGCACGCACACACACACGCACACGCACACACACACACACACACACACACACACACACACACACACACGCACACGCACACACAACACGCACACACACAGGCCTAAACAATGTACGCATAAGCAAACTATTCAGATCACTGGAGTGAAATGACAGAAGCCTTCTTTTTCTGTTTCGCCCTTCACACAACCCCCTACTGTCATTCACAAGGACATGAGGACGTGGGTTCATATTACAATCCACACAAAAAATAGTAGGCAAAACAAGAAATTCAGTTGATCAAAGATCAACAGGAGGCTAAACAGTGTTGTATTGCACTTCAAAAGTGTAAAATAATAATATATTGAACATGTCTTTTCAAAATATCTTCAACGTGATGTAGTTGGTTACCTTAGGAAAGAAGAAGAGAAAAAAGTGACATAAACATATGAACGTGTCATAAAAGACGTTTGTCATCGATCGCTCAGACAGGAACAAAAATAAGTTCAACGCAATAAAGCGAGATCATATTATATTGCTGAAAATGTAGGTTTAGTTCTGTAAGCAGATGAGATTCATCTTCCAAAGTATTTGTGATCCTAAGTTGTTTAAAAAATATACTTATATTTTCACGTTTCCAAGATTTTGTTTCACAATGTCAGAAAAACCAGACTTTGAGATCGAAAGTTGTAAACACGAAGATGCATGTTTTCGTTAAAGATTGTTGTCATAAACTGAGAGTGACATGAAAAATACAGAGAGCAGGGTTAGGAAAGCCTAAATGTTGTCATGAAACTTTACCACATTTTGAGATGAAACCATAAACAAAGATGATAGGGTTAGGATCAGCCTAGGGTTGTTGTCATGAAACTGAAAACAACCAGACTTTGAGATCAAGAGTCATAAACATGAAGAGGATAGGGTTAGGATCAGCCTAGGGTTGTTGTCATGAAACTGAAAACAAACCCCAGACTTTGAGATCGAGACTCATAAACACGAAAAGGATAGGGTTAGGATCAGCCTAGGGTTGTTGTCATGAAACTGAAAGAAACCAGACTTTGAGATTGAAGTTGTAAACACGAAGAGAGATAGGGTTAGGATCAGCCTAGGATTGTTGTCATGAAACTGAAATGAAAACCAGACTTTGAGATTGAGCGAATCTGGGTAAACACAGAAGAGCCTAGGGTTAGGATCAATCTCCTAAGAGTGTTGTCATCATAAAACTGAAAAGAAACCAGATCTTTGGGTTGTTGTTGAGAAGTCGTAAAAACGCAAAGGAATTTGAGATAGGGTTAAAACGATGAGCCTAGGATCAGCCTAGCGTTGTTGTCATGAAACTGAAAGAAACCAGACTTTGAGATCGAGAGTCATAAACATGAAGAAGGAATAGGGTTAGGATCAGTCTATCACTAAAAAAGAACCAGTGGTCATTAAACTGACAAAAACCAGACTTTGAGATAGAGAAACACGTACATTGCACCAACACGAAACACAATCCTAAGGACATATCATAAAGAGGGGGGATCAGCCTAGCGTTGTTGAAACTGAAAGAAACCAGACTCTGAGATTGAGAGTCAAATAAACATGAACAGGAAAGGGTTAGGATCAGCCTAGGTTTGTTGTCATGAAACTGAAAAGAACCAGACTTTTTAAAATGTTATTGCTGTCCGATATGCTGGGTCGTACAGTGGCGTTGCTCCTACGCCTGCTCATTCTGAATCCCAAAGCGCAGCTACACCCTGGCTTGTTCAAATCGCAGAACCCGAGACCAGCCATCCAAGGGGAGCGAATCTTTGTAAGCCGTCAGAAAGCAAACAACGACAGGAAGAACTAGACTTTGAGATCGAGTCAGAAAAGGAGGAAGTAGACAAAGACGATAAACAGAGAAAGATCAGCCTAGGGTTATTGTCATGAAACTGAAAGAAACCAGACTTTGAAATCGAGAGTAATAAACATGAAGACAACTTTTATAGCGCCTAATCTTTAAGCTCTAAGCGCTTTACAGAAATCACTAAAATAATAGTAAACACAATGAACAAAAAGTATACATCAAACATTGACCAACACCCCCCTTCCCTGATCCCTCAGTCAATTTCTCAATCACGCCCAAATAATGAATGACATAATCTACAGTACACTTTCGCAACCAACTTGAAACACTCACACTGATGGACACTTAAAGACGCCCAGGCCGCACTATTAACAAATCACACTCACACCCACACTTATAACGATAGAGAGAGAGAGAGAGAGAGAGAGAAAGAGACAAATACATACAGACAGACAGACAGAGAAAGACAGAGATGGAGACACAGAGAGAGTCAGACAGAGGGACAGACAGAGAAAGAGAGAAGAGAGAGACACACAAACAGAGACAGAGATATATAGGACTGAAATACAGTTGCATGCATCATAAAATAACAACTTACTATAATTTGTACATACAATAGTCACAAAAAAGGCACATTATATTCAATATTAATAAACATTACCCCCCCCCCCCCCCCACACACACACACACACACACACACCGACACACACGCACACGGATTACACACGCGCATACACACAAACACACACAGACACACACGATTAGTGGAAAAAACATTAAATGAATGACACTCACACACATACTAGCACACAAAATAGCATTTTAAAACACTTATAACGTAAAATCATTTTAAAACAGTGAGACAAAATGGATAAAGAAATAAAAATACACAAGTACATAAAATGTACTCCTGTAATGTAAACACGAAAATAATAGAGGATAGGGTTAGGATCAGCTTAGGGTTATTGACATGACACTGAAAATAACCAGACTTTGAGATCGAGAGCCATACAAATTAATAGAGTAGGGCTAGGATCAGCCTAGAGTTATTGTCATAAAACTGAAAGAAACCAGACTTTGACTTTTGAGACAGTCATAAACACGACGAGAGTAGGGTTAGGGTTAGCCTAGGGTTATTGTCATCAAACTGAAATAAACCAAACTTTGACATCAAGAGTCGTAAACATGAAAAGAATAGAGGGGTTAGGATCAATTTGGGTTGTTGTGAAACTGAAAAGAACCAGACTTTGAGATCGAGTGCGATAAAAAATGAATCTGATACGGCAAGGCTCATCCTATAGTCATTGTCAAGAAATTGAAATAAATCAGATTTTGAGATCGAGAATCATAAACACTTAAAGTTTAGGGTTAGGATCAGCCTAGAGTTGTTGTCATAAAACTGAACAGAACCAGACTTTGAGATTGAGTAGTAAACATAAAGAGAGTAGGGTTAGGATCAGCCTAGGGTTATTGTCATAAAACTGAGAGAAACCAGACTTTGAGATCAAGAGTAGTAAACAAGAAGAAAATAAGGCTAGGATCAGCCTAGGGATGTCATGAAAATGAAAGAAACCATACTTTGAGATCAAGTCATAAACATGAAGAGGATAGGGTTAGGATCAGCCTAGGGTTGTTGTTGTAAAACTGAAAAGAATCAGACTTTGAGATAGAGTCGTAAACATGACAAGGTTAGGATCAGCCAAGGGTTGTCATGAAATTGAAAGAAAGCAGACTTTGAGATCGAGGGTCATAAACATGAAGAAGATAGGGTTAAGATCAGCCTAGGGTTGTTGTGAAACTGAAAAGAACCAGACTTTGAGACATCGAGAGCCATAAAATTGAATAGGATAGGGCTAAGGTCAGCCTAGGGTTATTGTCGTGAAACCAAAAAGAACCAGACTTTGAGATCGAGAGTCGTAAACACGTAGATGATATGGTTAGGATCAGCTTAGGTTTGTTGTCATGAAACTGAAAAGAAAGAGACTTTGAGATCGAGAGTCTTAAACATGAAGAGGATAGGGTTAGGATCAGCCTAAGGATGTTGTAATGAAACTGAAAAGAACCCAGACTTTGAGATTGAGAATCATAAACATGAAGAGGATAGGGTTAGGATCAGCCTAGGTTTATTGTCATGAAGCTGAAAGAAGCCAGACTTTGAGATTGATGGTCATAAACATGAAGAGAATAAGGGTAGTATCAGCCTTAAGTTGTTGACAGGGAGGGTTGTTGTAACGAAACTGAAAAGAACCAGACTTTGAGATCAAGTCATAAACACAAAGAAGATTGGGTTAGGATCAGCCTAGGGTTATTGCCATGAAACTAAAAGAAACCAGACTTTAACATCGAGAACCGAAACACGAAGAGGATAGGGTTAGGATCAGCCTAGGGTTGTTGTCATTAAACTGAAAAGAACCAGACTTTGAGATTAAGAATCATAAACAATGTAGGGGATAGGGTTAGGATCAGCTTAGAGTTGTCATGAAACTAAAAAGAACCAAACTTTGAGATCGAGAGTCGCAATCATGAATATGATACGGTTAGGATCAGCCTATACATGTTGTCATGAAACTGAAATAAACCAGATTTTGAGATCGAGTCATAAACATGAAGAGGATATGGTTACGATCAGCCTAGGGTAGTTGTGAAACTGTAAAGAACCAGACTTTGATACTGAGAGCCATACAAATGAATAGGATAGGGCCAGTATCAGCCTAGGGTTATTGTCATAAAACTGGGAAAAAAACAAACTTCGAGATCGAGAGTCGTACGAAGAAGGATAGGGTTAGGATCAGCCTACGGTTGTTGTCATTAAACTGAAAAGAACCAGACTTTGAGATCGAGAATCATAAACACGATGAGGATAGGGTTAGGATCAGCCTTGGGTTGTCAGGAACCTGAAAAGAATCAGACTTTGAGATCGAGAGTCTGAAGAGAACAGGGCTAGGATCAGCCTAGGGTTGTTGTCATGAAACTGAGAGAAACCAGACTTTGACTTTTGAGATAGAGTCATAAACACAACGAGAGTATGGGTAGGCTCAGCCTACGGTTGTGTGAATGAAACTGAAAAGAACCAAACTTGGCTCATGTTCATCTTTGACTGTCAAATGATTGTGTCCGTCTGCTAACCTTTGTACTAGGCCTATAGAGACTTACCCTGCTTCCATAGCTTTTGGTCAGATTGCTAGGCTAAAGCATATTCATGAGTCTCTCAACGGTCGTGTGATGCACACGGATGAAGAAGAAAGGGGGCGGGGTCAAGGAATAGTCAACTGATAAATGAACGTGAGGATAGAAGAATGTAAAATCCATCCGTAAGTATTTCTTCAAAAGAAAGGGTTTGATGAATTTACAATGCCAAGCAATACAGAAAGAAATAATGTTGTTTCTAATATCCGAGTAATAGCAAAAAGAAACAGCTTTGCTTCACAGTAAACTCCCTACCCCCCCCAAGAGAACATCGTCTGCTAAATGAAATCCATTTGACATGATACATTTCGCTTTGTTTTGAGGCCCTGTAAAGGTTTTTCCTGCCAAAAAGGCGAAACATAAAAATGTTAAGTGTGCAGTCATTTTACTTTTGTTTTTGTTATTATCATGATGAATGCATTTTTTAATTTATCTTTTTTTGACAATGCACTTGCTGTGATTTAGCAAGTTTGGCAAGGCACTTCTGTGATTTTGCAAAGGCTAAAAGCAGACGACACGATCGTCGGTGGAGTGAAGGGGTGGGGTGGAGCGTGGCCGACAGTAGCTTAGTATAGTTAGCGATTGGCAACGGGGGAGGGGGAGAGGGGGGGGGGGTAGCAAGAATGTTTAAAGGTGGACCCTGACGGATGAGTTTTTGCAAGAAACATGTCGAGATCACCAGAAAGACAGCCTTTTCAAGGATCAGAAAAGTCACTTTGCTCTGGTTTCCTAGAAATTAAACTGTAAAAACAGCGTGATTCCTCTTTGGCAGAGATACTGGAGAAAAGCCATTTTGGATTGGGTGGGTGAAGTTCACTTATTGTGGTTGAAGCGTTTTCTTTTTTTTTTGTAGTGCAGTAACAAACAAAATGGATCTGGTTCTTTTGTTGTGAGTAAAACTCCTTTAGATAAACGGTAAAGGTAAAGATGTGCCCCCCCCCCTGCATTTCTCGGTTAATTTGCAATTTTCCGTTTTTGCCTTTCTTACCAAACATAAAGCTGTATTTTATGAACCTTTTTTGCTAATAACCTTTTTGGAATACTAACCCTAGCCCTAACCCTAGCCCTAAGCTTAACCTTACCACCCACCCAACCCTACAAGACGGAAAAACGCAATCAACCACGACTGTGACAAATGACGCCGTACACTGCAGTACATGGGGGGGGGGGGGGGGGGGGGGGGGGGGGGGGGTGGGGGGGGGGGGGGGGGGGGTCCTATTAGATAATGGCCTAGGGTTATGGGACAGGGTTAGTATTCCAAAAAGGTTATTAGCTAAAAAAAAAAGGTTAATGAAATACAGCTTTATGCTTAGTAAGAAAGGCAAAAACGGCAAAATGGAATTAACCGAGAAATGCAGGTGGCACATCTTGACCTTAATTTTTTTTTTTTTTTAATGCTTGTATTGCAAAACTTTCGTGCAAACGATTTAGCAGCCATCAGAAAAGAGACAGCGCTCGCCTTCTCTTTGAGTGAAAGCATTTGACTTCCTGCTCCTCCGCCAAAGAGGAATCGCCGATTTGACTTATAGAAAGCCAGAGCAAAGTAAGTGTTGCAATCTCTGTAAAGGGTGTTTTCCTGGTGATCTCGACGTGTTTCTTACAAAAACTCATAAGTCAGAGTACCCCTTTAACGGTGTGCCATTTGAGGCCCTGAAAAGGTTTTTCCCGCCTAAAAGGCGAGGAGTAAAAATGTTATGTGCAGTCCTTTTATTATTTTTGTTGTCATTTTTATGATGAATGCAGCTTTTATTTATTTTTAACAATGCACTTGCTGTGATTTTGCAAAAGTTTAGCAATGCACTTCTGTGATTTTGCAAAGGTTTAGTAATGGTGGTTGTACACTTTTTAAAAAAAAGCCAAAATGAGGATGAGGCCCTGTCAAGGGTATTATCATCATACAATTCACGCCTCGTTCTTACAACACAAAATTTGTTTTCTTCATAATTCTCTTTGCAGAAGCGTAATAATACACAACTTTAATGTAAAATCGTTTGGCTTTCAAAATTCTGCAATTTTTTTGCACGCTATTCGTATGCTATGCATAATATTTGTTTTTAGACATGCAAGTTTAAGCAGACGACACAAACTCCAGTGAAAGCAAGGCTGCTTACGCACAGAGAGAGAGAGAGAGAGAGAGAGAGAGAGAGAGAGAGAGAGAGAGAGAGAGAGAGAGAGAGAGAGAGACGAGAGAGAGAGAGAGAGGAGAGAGAGAGAGAGAGAGAGATAGAATAATGAGGGGTCTTAGCAGACGACAGCAACTCCAGTGAAGAAAGTGTGGTGGAAGCACGCACGCACTAGGCCCTACTAGCCTAGCCTAGTTAAGAGAGAGAGAGAGAGAGAGAGAGAGAGAGAGAGAGAGAGAGAGAGAGAGAGAGAGAGAGAGAGAGAGAGAATTGAATTGAATGAATTTTATTTATAGAGGGTAATAGAGTAAGCAATAACATGCTTTTTTTTGCTTTGTGTGCGTGAGAGAGAGAGAGAGAGAGAGAGAGAGAGAGAGAGAGAGAGAGAGAGAGAGAGAGAGAGAGAGAGAGAGAGAGAGACAATCAGACAGACAGAGACAGGCAGACAGACAGAGACAGAGAGCAGGGAGAGAGGCAGGAAAAAGGCAGGGCAAAAGACAGAGACAAAAAGAGATAGTATGTGGAAACAAAATTGGAAGCCGTGCAAGGCAGAGAAAAAGAGAGAGAGAGAGAGAGAGAGAGAGAGAGAGAGAGAGAGAGAGAGAGAGAGAGAGAGAGAGATTGACGCAGTTACAGCCTAACTCTGTCGGTTAACATGTTCTGGTCACCAGTCTGTTAGGCTGATGCATATTCATGAGGTTCTCAATGATCCACCAGCGCGTCGCACCCACGGACCTACATTACATGTAGAGTCGCACGCTCAATTAAAAAGGGCAGACAACTTCAATGACAAAGGGAAGACAACTCTGATACGCCAAGCAAGTCACGTGACCCTCCATGAGCCTGTAGAACTGGCCAAAATCACGTGACCTCCACGAGCAAAAGTCACATGATTCCTTACCCAAAACTAATAGGAGGCTGTCTCTTGACAGCCTCCAATAAGGTACATAGACATAGATTATTGACGTCTTACTCGCTACCCCATTTCACAATTCATTTCCCATCTCAGGGGCGGATCAATTCATTTAGAGGTGGGGGGGGTCAAGTTTTTTCATAAAAAGTGAAAGGGGGGTGGGTTCGGGAGGGGGGCTTGCTGAAGCATTTTTCATATCTGAAGAACCAAAGTCGTCCTCTCCTGACATGACAAGAAAAGAGAGAGAGACACACACACACACACACACACACACACACACACACACACACACACACACACACACACACACACACACACACACACACACACACACACACACACACATACCTGGTAAACCGTAGAAGCATCAGAACACTGCCTCACTTAATTTCGTTGACATGAGTGAGCAAAAAACAGGTGACAGGAAAGGGTGTTGAAGTTCCTCAGCGAGGGGGGTGGGGTCAAATGACCCCCCTTACTCCCCCCCCCCCTTACCCCCCCGCCTCTGCTTGATCTCTCTCTCTCTCTCTCTCTCTCTCTCTCTCTCTCTCTCTCTCTCTCTCTCTCTCTCTCTCTCTCTCTCTTAGTAGTGGGCCAAGGGAAGCCACTTGTTACTCTGCTGAAGTACGGGCTTATCTTCTCTTCCATAGTTCCAGGTCACCCCTTTTTCTTTTTGTTCACGTAACGAAGATTTCAGCATGCACACACAGATAAAGGAATCTCAGTAAAGTAATTATGACATTGATAATGCAGATGAAACAAAATAAATGACAAGCCGTACTTATTAATGGGGTTGTTGGATATTAATTTGAGTTCTAAAATGTCATCATAAGGAAGATATGCAATGAAGTTTTACTAGACCTGCTTTTTTGTTTCTCTTCTTCGTCTTCTGACAAATGTCTCCTCTGCTAAAGGTTTGCACTCTGTCGGTGCTTTCTAATTGTATTTATTCAGCTTTAGCAGCCATTTATATCGCCATTAACCCTGAGCATTTCTTATACGATTTATGTACGACCGACTTTTCCACTGTGTTTCAGTACACTGACCCCAATAAAGCCCTTGAAAAATGGTATAATACCTTCATCCAAATATATGATAAACATGCCCCTTTTATAACCAAACGTGTCAAGCCTGAAGGTAAACCCCCATGGTTAAACGATAATATAGTTTAGTACAAACAACTGGTAAGGACGTGGCTTTTAAAAAAGCAGCGAAACAAAATAACAAATATGAAGCGAGTTGCAAAGAAAAAGTATTTTGGTGATCTTATTCAATCTAAAAAAGACTCAAAATCTATCTGGAAAGCAATTAACCAATTATCCTGTAAATCTTCAACACCCTTGGCTAACGATCTCTCTGTAGAAGAACTCAACAATCATTTCTGTACCATAGCTGATAAAACTATACTAGCCGACCGAACTAGTTCTAACGATCTATTGTTACTGAAAGAGTACTGTGACTCAAAAAAACTAGGTCCTAAACTCAGTTTTCAGTATATGGCTGTACATGAGGTGTACCAAGAATTACTTCAACTCAAGCATTCTAAATGTTGCGGCTTAGATCATATTGATAACTATATCTTAAAGTTATCTGCGCCTATTATCACTGACTGTCTTACCTATATTTATAACCTTTGCATTGAGAAAGGCTGTTATCCCCAATTATTTAAAGACGCAAAGGTGATACCACTATATAAATCTGGTGACCCCCAAGATCCGTCAAACTACCGACCTATATCTATCTTGTCTAACCTCTCCAAACCTCTAGAAAAGCATTTAAAGCGTAATCT
Source organism: Phymorhynchus buccinoides (assembly GCA_017654935.2). Taxonomy (NCBI): domain Eukaryota; kingdom Metazoa; phylum Mollusca; class Gastropoda; order Neogastropoda; family Raphitomidae; genus Phymorhynchus; species Phymorhynchus buccinoides. The sequence goes on along the minus strand of CM065681.1, from coordinate 19,437,011 downwards.
TCAGACATACTTTACTACACATGATCTTTTCCATTGTAACCAAAGTGGCTTTAGAGAAAATCATTCCTGCCAAACAGTACTCACTAATCTAGTCGAACAGTGGCATACTAATATTAACAGTGACCTTCTCACCGGTGCTATTTTCGTTGACTTTGCTAAAGCCTTTGATGTTATTGACCATGCCCTTCTATTAAAAAAACTATCATTGTACGGATTAACCCAAGATTCTATCGCCGTCGTTTCGTCCTTTCTATCTGACAGACGACAAACCGTCTCCAAAGATATTATTACATCTTCATTGCAATCAGTCTATTATGGAGTTCCCCAAGGCTCTGTCTTAGGACCTATACTCTTCACCATTTATATAAATGACCTCCCGCTTCATCTTACTTCACCGTGTGAACTTTTTGCAGACGACACCACAATCCATAAAAACGGTTATAATGCTGACTCAATCTGTTCTGAATTGCAGAGTGACATTAATAATTTAGTTGACTGGTCAGAGCAAAATCATATGGCATTACATCCCCAAAAAATCTAAATTCATGTTAATCACAACAAGACAAAAGAGGCAAAACTTTAAAAATCAATTAAGTACACCAACTATCTATGAAAAGTCTCTAGAAGAAGTTACTTCACACAAATTACTCGGCCTATACATTGACAACAACTTATCATGGTCAAAACACATGCAAATACTGGCCAAGAAAATCTCAAAAAAAGTATTCCAGCTCAATAGTATAAAGCACTTTTTTGATCAACATACCCGTAAGCTTTTTTTCCATGCCTATTTTCAGCCTGACATTGATTATGCATCAACATGTTGGGATTCAGCTAGTAAAAACACACTCAAACACGTTGAAAGATTATATAAACGTTCTCTTAAACTCATACTCCTTAAATCGTCCTCCCTTGAAACCATTGACTATAAAGAACTCAACATTCTACCATTTGATTTGAAATGTCTACTAAACAAAGGTACCCTTATGTACAAGATCATAAATAAGTTAGTACCAAAATATCTTATTACTAAATTTAAAGTCCATGCAATTCGAAGCAAAACCAAATTAATAATGCCCCGCCCCAGAACAGATCTATATAAAGCATCCCTTACATACTCAGGTGGTAAACTGTGGAACGACATCCCTGATAATTTCAAAAATAAAACTAGCGTATCTTCCTTTCGCAAATCTTATCACAAGTACATAATGGACAATCTTGTCCATCAGTTATGTTAATGAGTTTTACTACAAATAATCAACTTATGCCAAGATTCTTGTAACATTTTTATGACTCTCTGTATATCTGTTTAATGTCCCAATTTGATTCTCTGTCAATTATTTCATGTGCCAATTTTTGTTTCATTTTCTTGACTTGATTGTTTTTATGTCATTTTTTCATTGCCTGATGCATGGTGTGAGTGTGTGAGTGAGAGGGCCAGGTGCAAAGAAGCTATTGTAGCTTATCCTTTTTACCCTCAATAAAACATTCGTATTTCGTATTTCTCTCTGATGCTATAGAAAATCAGTCTTCCTCTCAGTCCCTCCCAGTCTCTGTTTCACTCTCAGCCCTTGTTTCAGTCTCAAGAGGCTTCCCAGGTTGGTGTCCAATCCCAGTCCTGCTCCAGTATTGCTTCCAAGGTTTCCTATGAAAACGAAACCCCTGTCAAATCCACTTGTTATGCCCCTCAAACGCGCAGCAGAGCCAAATGTCGCCAAACTCAGCTGACTGACACCTTCTCTTCCTCTGGCCCTAAGCGCACTACTAACACCACCTCCTCCACTAGCCAGGGATTCGGCCCTGCCCATGTTTCTGATGATTGCACTGACATAGAAACTAACCCATCTAATCAATTTAAAACCTTAAGGTTCCTTGCCTACAATGTGGAAGGGTTATCCGTGTTGTAGCAACACGGTGTCAGATCTTTTCTTGTTACTTACGATTTCATTCTTTTAGTAGAAACTTTTTCTTCTTTGTTTCCATGTCATTTGTTTCCTTCTTTTCAAGCATTTTCCTCACCCGGTGTTCAGGTATCGGACTCTGCTAATGCTAGATTGTCTGGAGGTGTTACTCTTCTTGTAAAACAAAATGTTACATAAAATGTATTACTCAGATCTTTATGGAATATGATCATAGTTCTGAGATTGTCGAAAGTTTTGACAGGTTTTTCTTATGATTGCTACCTGATTGGTCTTTACATTCCTCCAGCAAATAGTGTCTATTATGCAGACACTGAAATTTATAATGGGGTAAGTCTTTTGGAGAATTGCATCTGTGATTTATTTCAAGAATATATTGATTTTCCTGTCATCATTTTTGGAGACCTAAATGCAAGAACAGGTGGTGATAATCTTACAGATTTCTCTATAGATGATTTTTTGGACGAAAATGCTGATGATCATGATACATGCATGTCCTTCATGAGAAAGTCAAAGGACGGTGTAATAAATGAATTTGGCAAATATTTACTTCAAGTATGCAATCATTATGGTTTAATTATTATGAATGGACTGGTTCCAGGTGATACTGCAGGTAATTTTACTTACATTGCTTACAATGGTAGTAGTGTAATTGACTATTTTATTATTTCCTATTGTATGTATTCTTTTTGTTCACATATGAGAGTTATGCCCATGATTGACTCTAAGCATTTACCTGTGGAAATCTTTCTTGATTTACCTAACATTAATGCACAACAAACATATGCGATCCAGTCTAATAAAACTAAAGTTACTAAAATTGTGTGGAATAATGATTTAAAGGATGTTTATATTTCAATGTTTCAGGATCCTGACGTAGTAAATCTAATTCACGATGATTTAAATAAGATTGATGTAGACATTGATACAGCTCTTGATATTTTTAACAATTGTATCAAAGTAGCCGGTAAGTGTATGCTGAAGACAGTAGTATTTGATAACATAAGAAAGAAGCCATGGTTTGACAAAGAGTGTTTTGAGAAAAGACGTGAAGTAAGACTGGCTTTAAGATAAACAGTCAGTTATAGATACTCTAACTAATAGTGGCAATGATGCTAAAAACAATTGGAGTACTGTGAAATCAGTGCTATTTTCTAAAGAGTTAGGCATAATTCTATTTCTCCTGATGCTTGGTTTTGTCATTCTAACAATGTGTTAACTGTAATTATTCTGATAACACTGTCGCATTGAATGATGATGTTTTGAATGATGACTTACCTCAAGATTTGAATTTAGATTGTGCTTCAATGGATAGTCCTATAGAACAATGGGAAGTTGAAGCAGCTGTTAAAAAACTTAAATGTGGTAGAGCAGCTGGTGATGACGGATTAAGTGGAGAATGTTTTTAAATACTCATCACCATGTGTCATATCATTTTTAATTAATTACTTTAATAAACTTTTTGACTCTGGTAGCTTCCCTAAAAGTTGGTGTCATTCTGTTATTTTACCAGTGTATAAAAAAGGCGATCCTGAATGCCCTGACAACTATAGGGGTATTTCGTTATTAAATGTTTCAAGTAAGTTGTATAGTTATATTCTTAACAATAGACTGACCAAATGGATAGAAGTTAATGGTGTCATTGATTCTTCTCAGGCTGGGTTTAGACGTGATTATAGTACAATATACCACATTTGTACTCTTCTGGCCCTTGTTCAAAAACAGTTACTCAACCATAGCAAATTATTTGTCGCATTTATAGATTTTAAAAAGGCCTTTGATCTTGTAAACAGACAGTATCTGTAGATGATATTAAGAAAAAAAGGTATCAAAGGCAAAATGTACAATGCTATCAGAAGTATGTATGAAAGTGTGATAGCGAGTGTGAGAGTAAAGAGTGAGTGTACTGATTCCTTTAACAGCCCTCATGGCCTGAAACAAGGTGAAATTTGTAGCCCTATTATATTGTCTATATTTATTAATGAACTTGCTCTGGATATCATTCATAAAGCAAACATGGCATAACTCTAACTCCTGATTTACTTGAAATTTTAATTCTTCTTTTTGCTGATGATGCTCTGTTGCTTTCCTTTTCAATTATTGGTCTGCAACGTCAGTTGAATATTTTGAATGAAGCTTCGGAGAGAATGGGTTTGACTGTTAATTCAGATAAAACTAAAATAGTCGTTTTTCGCAAAGGTGGGTATATCGCAGCAAATGAGAAATGGTTTCTTGGTAATACAAAGTTAGAAGTAGTTAATCAGTATAAGTATCTTGGCATAATGTTTTCTTCATCTCTCACTTTTTCTTATACAATGGTAGACAGAGCAGCAAAGGCGAAGAGGGCTGTTGTTTGTATACTTAAAATGTTATGGTCTCTAGGCGAGGTAAATCCTAAAATATGTTTTAAGTTATTTGATAGTCAGGTCCTTCCTATGCTAACCTACGGTTCAGAAGTCTGGGGTCTGATTGCTGACCAAACTGTCATTGAAAGAGTCCACTATAGGCTTTTTGGTTTAAAAAGATTGTTGAATGTTAGTGTCAAGACACCAAATGCCCTCGTTTATGGTGAATGTGGGAGGTATCCTCTCTACATTCACACGTACACCAGATGTATAAAATACTGGCTAAAAATATTAAGATTGTCTGATGATCGTATCCCTTTAAAATCATATAAGATGCTGTTAACCTTACATTGCAATAACAAAAAATAACTGGGGTTCTGCTATGTGCTTTACTTTGCATATATATGGATTCGGCTATGTGTGGGAACAACAAGGAGTTCTTAGCATTGGTATTTTTCTTCGTGAATTCAAGCAAAGATTAATTGATTGCTACATACAAGGTTGGGAGGCTGAACTATCAAATAAAAGTCGTTATTCATTCTTTGCTTCTTTCAAACAATCTTTTTGTGCATCTCAATACTTATTAGATGTTAAGCAGTTTACATTGAGGAAGACTTTATCTAGATTTAGACTTGGTGTGTCAGCTTTGCACACCCACAAATATCGTTATTCAAGAAATGTTTGTCTTGATTGTCCATTTTGTAAAGGTTCGCCTGAAACTGAAATACATTTTGTATTTATTTGCCCTAAATATTTAGTACTTAGAGAAAAGTTGATCCCTAAAAAATATTACAATCATCCTTCTGCTTTTAGGCTAGTTTTGCTGATGTGTGACTCTAGATGTATATTTAACCTTGCAATGTACTTGTCTGATGCACTTAGAATTCGTAATGAAACAATGTAATATTTTCTGCTATTATCTTGATATTGTTTCTTATGTTTATTTGTTTGAATTGTGAAGATTTCCCATTGTTACCCCTTCCCTCATGACATGGGCAGATGGCCTGGTCATTAAACAGTTGTTCATTGTTCATTGTTGCTCTCTCTCTCTCTCTCTCTCTCTCTCTCTCTCTCTCTCTCTCTCTCTCTCTCTCTCTCTCTCTTTTATTTTAGAGACAGGCGGATCTGCACGAAACGTGGAAAAAGAAAATCTCGTGCAGTAAAAGCAAACCAAACACACAAACCTTGGAAACAGGCCGAAGCCGCATAGTTGATACTGCATGCACACATAGCACAGTAAGCAGTGAGCAAAGGAATAGAAACACGCACAGTTAGGCTACACGCACTAGGCCTACTCCT
>CM065681.1:19411448-19426448 GCA_017654935.2 Phymorhynchus buccinoides | reverse complement strand
ATTTTCCCGAGTCAGTAGCCACAATTTACTGTATCCTTTTGAAATCTCCCCATTCCCCAACTCCCCTTGCTGGCTATGTATATATATGTAAATAATGTTCTTGTTTTGGGTAAAGGTGACACATCGTTACCTTTACCTTGTTTTTTTTAAAATGATTTATTGCTTTTCTTATATTCCTTTCTTTTTTTATTTTGTTTGTTTATTTTCTTTGCTGTTTGCCTCAGGCCTGAGTGAAAAAAGCTGTGTCTAATTATCTTATCTTATTACCTTAAGCAAATAACATTTCGTTCTCTCTCTCTCTCTCTCTCTCTCTCTCTCTCTCTCTCTCTCTCTCTCTCTCTCTCTCTCTCTCTCTCTCTCTCTCTCTCTCTTATCTGATATTGTAAAATTGTCAATTGATTACTTATCTATGATTTATGTGTGTGAAAGGAATTGTGAGAATGTTGATTTACATTTTATGTTGACCTTGTTCTCTCTCTCTCTCTCTCTCTCTCTCTCTCTCTCTCTCTCTCTCTCTCTCTCTCTCTCTCTCTCTCTCTCTCTCTCTCTCTCTTATATCGAGGCTCACACTGTATGTATACTTGTCTTCGTAGCAGAAATTAAGCGAAAAATGCAAAACAATATGAGGGAAAATCATTAAATAACTCATTATGTTAAGTAAAATACTTTTAGTGAATGTCTGGAAATGCATTTCATCTGAAGTTGACATTATTTCATCAGCCTCACCCAAAGAACACACACACACACCTAGACCTACAAACGCGCGCGCGCACCCACCCACCCACCCACCCACCCCACACACTCTCTCTCTCTCTCACACACACACACACACACACACACACACACACACACACACACACACTATGACACACACACACACACACACACACACACACACACACACACAGAGACATCTCTCTCTGTCTGCCTCTATGTCGGTCTCTCTCTCTCTCTCTCTCTCTCTCTCTCTCTCTCTCTCTCTCTCTCTCTCTCTCTCTCTCTCTCTCTCTACGTACCTTTTCTTCATACAAACGGTAGGCCTTTACTCAGTTTTTACACGGGTCGTATTCATTCTACATCTAGGCCTACACATTGCTCGGGCCCTGGTTTGCACAACAAAGAGACAACAGCATGACCTCAAGCCTGTCGATCAATGCAATCCAAACACTCATTCACTGAAGGTGGAGTAGTCGCACTACCCGATTTTCTCAGTGACACGTACTGTTCTTTGAGAAGAATTTACCTTGGTCGGGTAAAGGATAATGGGTAGAGATAGCTTCAGGCTTAGGGCCTACTCTTACGAAACAGACAGAAAGATATAACTGAGATTTGAAGATCTGAACAGGGTGGCTAAACTGCAGTAGTCTTGTCAAGTTCTAATAATAGGCCTAGCGATGCGTTTCGCTCCCCGTATCACGAGCGCGAATCACGCTTGTTCTTCGAGACCACGTGATCGAATCGTATCGTACAGTCGTACGAATTTAGTTGACGTGTAGCAGAGCCTTAACGTTATATTTTTGTTGGTAAGTTTTCAACATGGGGTCCGTTTCACAAGAGGGGACGCCCGTATGTCAACGCAATTCTGCAAAAACGGTCCTAAGAACAGGGCTTCTGAAAACGTAGAGATTATGCGTATTTACGCACTAGAGCTCTCAAATCACCCCCTAGAATGTCAAACCATGCGTGAGATTTACCATTTAAAATCTCAAGGGGTGAGGTGACGCATAAAAAACGATGATCTATGCGTTAACACAGCCGCTAATTTTCAGTAAAATAACGAGATTTGCTCATTTCAATAGTCTGCTAGGCCAAACTAGGCTACTACCACAATGAGGAATCGCTAACCTAGATCTAAATTTATTAAAAGATTGTGCAGAAACTGCCAGAACGCAGTAAACATTGAAAACTCATTGCTCATTGGCAGACCTTTTTTTCAAAATCCAATAAAATCCTTTCAAACATTTGATATTCCTTTCGCCAACATGCCACCAGTCTGGCAAGTGTTAAACCAAACTTGAGGACAAAGAAGAACAAACGAGTTGTTAATAATATTTTTAAAAACAAGCGCCACAAAAAGTAATCAGTAGTCTAGGTGTGTGAGTGAAGAGAGTGTGTTCATGTGTGCACATGTGCTGTTTACATACGTAGGAAGAAGGGTCTAGACCCTTTAAAATTTGAAACTGGGGGTGAAAATACCCCTTAAAACTGAACTTAAGAGAAAGGAAAATCAGAAGCCCTGTGAGAAGCATCTTTGTTTGCCGATAGTTCGAGAACGCTACCGGTCATGCTCGATGGATAGATAGCGGCGAACTATTTGTTGAATCATGGGAAATGCACAACTTTTTTTCTACTTCCGGTGTTTTTGAGGTCTCGCGAGAACGTGATTTGTTTTGTTTTGTTTAAAAATGGCACCCAAAGTCAACAATTTTGAGACAGACAAGTATTCTTTACTCTATCGCAAAAATATACGGGATGATTATAGCAAATTAAACAAACGCAAGTATTTTTGAGTGCTCTTTCTTATTTTTTTCATCATGGCATAATATAGGCCTAGTGCAAGCTTAATTTTCTGCACACACTGAAATAGACGTGAATGAAATAGCAACTCTTTTCTCTCTCCCGAAAGTGAAGAGTAAGCTTTTAGGGTTATCTCAACTTTGATACCGTTATTGGTGTTTCTTAGACTCCTTTTGGCATAACTGTTATTCGAGTGAACAGCGTCCCCTAGTGAAACTCGCCCCCGCTTGCGCGTGGTGTAGTCACCGTGGACGCCAGGTGAAAGCCATGCCACTATCACACTGAAAGGAATAAAGAATCCGGTAATACCTTCTGGCTTACATCCGACTTTTTTTAAATCGCTGCTGAACAATAATGGTAACACACAATTAGGCTAGATAGATATACGAGGCAGGTAGATACGAGGTAGGGAGGAACCAATCTATTATTAGTACAGTTGCTCTTTTGCGCTTGAGGTCAAATGACCGAAGAAGATCGACCTCTGAACAAAATCCTAGTACGCTACGAAACTAAGACCACTTTCATTTCTGAATGAGTGTAGAATTCGAAAAATATGTTTGGTTGGCTGCGTTTAGTTGGCTTTCTTCTTCTTTTTCTTCGCTGTGCGTGGCCACAATCAACTCTTTGATTATTTTGTCACGGAACCGGGAGGTTCTACCTCTTATGCCGGAAGAAAAGGTTCAAAGCCTGAGAAGAAATTGAAAAGTTAGGCCTTAGACAGAAGAGAGGACAGATAAAAAGATAAAGGATTAAGTGCTTGCATTTGGTTAAGACCATTAACACCCCCACCCCACCCCTCCCCAGTTCAGCCGGGAAGGAACAGGCCCCATTTCCAGCAACAAGCAAAAGCAGAAGAGAAGTGGGGAAAAAAGAGGAGAAGAGAGTTTGGGTTGCTAGCCCAATGACCACTGAGTGGGGCCATCAGGATGATGGGTGCAGCAGGCGGGTGTCATTCAGGTGCCTCCAGACTCTGGCTGCGAAACTCTCTGGAGTTCTGCCCTCCATTGCTGATGTAGGCAGGTCGTTCCACTCCATGATTGTCCGGGGACAGAAGGAACTCTGGCGATACTGCGTCCGACAGTGAGGGATGAGGAGCTGCTACGAGTGACCTCTTCGTTGCCGCTCTGGCTGAGGCATGAGCTTGCTCCTGTTAACACCCACCATGCCATTGAGTATTTTGAAGAGCATGGTGGTCTGTCGGCGTTGCTGCAGCGAGTTCCATCCCAGTCACAGTCTCTGGAGCATGTCGGTGACGCTGGCTGTTCTTTAGTATCGATTCAAAACGAATCTGGCAGCCCTGCATTGGATCGATTCCACTTTCTCAATACTCTTTTGAGTGAAGGGGTCCCAGACCGAGCATGCGTATTCGAGGAGAGGTCTGACAAAGGCAATGTAGGCCTTCTCTCTCAACTAGTCAGTGGAGGCTATTTTGAGGTTTCTTCGCAAGAAGCCAAGAGTCTGACTGGCCTTCACGTGGACGTCCCAGGTTCCGTTTGCCGGTATGCAGGGTGACTTCCAGATATTTTGCAGTTTGTACTGTATCCAGGATATGCCCATGTAGGCCTAGTTGGTAAGGATGGTGTGAGGGCTTCCAGCTGCGTGTGACTGGCAGAGTTTGGCATTTCCTAGTGTCACAAATTGTGTGGCATTCCGTCTACCTTTCCCTGTTTCACAAGGATTGTTATTGCGATGGGCTGGTTTGTATTTTTGTTTGTTTGTTTTTTTGTTTTTTTGTTTTTTTGTGTTTTTTTCTGTCTGTCCCAAGGATATCTCCCGAACCGCTTGACCGAATCGCGTCAAATTTTGTGTGAAGGTGTGCCTCCTTAATAGGAAGAGATCGGCGCAAACCATTTTGCCGTCGTGACCTTGACCTTGACGTACGACCTTGAAAACCGAAAATCTATTTTTAGCTATATCTCGGGCACCGATCAACATAGGATGTTGAAACTTGGCATGAAGGTGGTTTGGCTTATGCCCGTTCTGATGATGGCATACCGATCAAGGTCAAGGTCAAGGTCAAAAAGATCGCTGGAGCCTGAAAATCGGAGGGTCATTTTTTTCTCCTTCTGTCTGTCCCAAGGATATCTTTCGAACGGGTTGACAGAATCACGTCAAATTGTGTGTGCTGGTGTGTCACCATGAGAGGAAGGCATCCGCGCAAACCATATTGCCGTCGTGACCTTGACCTTGGCGTACGACCTTGAAAACCGAAAATCTTTCAGGGGCCATAACTCCCACACCGTTAGTGTTAGAGTCTTCACATTTGGCATGAAGGTACTTTGGCTTATGCCCGTTCTGATGGTGGCATACCGATCAAGGTCAAGGTCACGGTCCGGGCGATCCGTAGGCCTTGAAAGTGGTAGGGGTCTACACATTGGGTTTTAAGCCATATTTTCCACATTGGTACTTGACAGAAGCGCTTCAGATTGTGTGTGGTACTGTATACCCTAAAGAAGAAAACATCCGAGCATAAATTATCACCATACTGACCTTGACCTTGAAGTGTGACCTTGAAAACCGAAATTTCCTTCTTTGCGCTATATGTTTCTTCTTCAAGCTGTATCTCATGAACTAGAAGACAGAATCCCTTCCAATTTTGTGTCAGGATGTGACACTCTACGGGGTGTCGCAAGTGCGTGGCATTGCTGGTGACGGACATGTCTGCCGCTCGGCGACGCCCTTGTTTTTGTTTTGCGCTCGCATGCTGCTGTGGTAATAAACGGGGAGAGTGTAGTGGAGGTTTTTTTTCCCCCTCTTCCTTCCCTTTTCTTGGCCCATCTTGCATGATAACTTCACGTGATGCAGCGATTGCATTTGAAACTTGGGAGAAAGCTTATCTCTGGATTCAGCCCTTTCAAACTCGACTCAGAAAGACAGAATTTTCTTCACAGCCGAACACAACTGAGTATTGTCATTCAGAGCTTGGACATCGAAAGGAGAGGAAGCAAGCTGCGGTCTTTCTGGTAAAGCCATAGATCTTCACTGACAACGGCCAGGTTTTCAAGAACCGTCAAGAAAGATGACGACCTTTCAATAGGGCGTGGCACCAGTAACTGCGGAAGGCAGCTAGGCTCAAGGTTGGAGAACAAGAGAGTGAATTGCTGTTTGTCTCCTGTTTCAGTGCCAAGTTTGTGACAGTGCTGTTGCAAACGGTAACAAAGGGGTGCAATGTCAACATTGCGATAGATGGTTTCACAAAGATTGCGAGAAAATAAGTGACGATGAATATGCCATTCTGGACAAGGGGAGGGTAAATATACAGTGGGTTTGCTCGCCATGTTGCAAGGCTGAAAAAGACAAAACAAGTAAACTTGAGACAAAGATCGACGAACTGACTGCCCTGACCCGAAAAATGACTGACAGACTGTCACAGCTTGAGCTAGGCATACATAACTCAGGGGAGGGTATTGAAATAAAGATAGAGAAGATGGTGGAGGAAAAACTAGCAGAAGCTCTGGATGAGAGAAGGGAGAGAGAAACAAGAAACCTGATCAAAGTCAATGTGCCAGAAAGCAACAAAGTGACAGCAGAAGAAAAGAAAAAGGAGGACATAGACACTGCTAAAAACCTGTTCACCAAAGTCTGCCCAGATCTTGCTGATCTGGAAATCTATGAGCCTGTCAGGCTCGGCAGACCTGGTGGCAACAAACCAAGAATGCTGAGGGTAAAGGTCAGTTCAGAAGAGGCCAAAACAAAAATTGTGAGGAATGCGTATCAGCTAAACAAGGGTGTGACTAAAGCAGAGGACAAGGTATATATCAATCCTGACTACACCCCACTAGAAAGACAAAAACAAAAGACTCAGAGACCAGCTAAGGGAAAGAAGGGGACAGCCTGGGGGGACGATGATCCTGACTACACGTGATTCCCACTAGAAAGACAAAAACAAAAGACTCAGAGACCAGCTAAGGGAAAGAAGGGGACAGCCTGGGGGGATGATCTGGTGATCAGGAACAGGGGGTACGTAAAAATAGTAAAAAGAATTGAGCGAGTTGGATAGGGGACGAGCTGTTGCATGGTTCCAAGATGGTGTTCCCAAGCGAGAAGTGGCCAGCGACTTCGGGTGTCCAGAGGGAAAGACGCAGATCTGGTCGACCGAAGAAGACAACTCCACGTGAAGATCTCTCATTGGACGACAAGCCCTCAGACAAGAACAGACTCTTCCAGCAAGACGCGGGGGAGGCAGACAAAAAACAGTGACGTGAACGTGTTGACGAAAACAAAACAAATGTACATAGTTTTAAAGGCAGTTTTGAAGGTAGTTTTAATAAAGGATGTAGGCTGAAAAATTGAAGAACCGGGTTTTAACGTTTTTTACACTAATGCTGATGGTATGATAAATAAGAAAAGCGAACTTCTTCTCCATATAGATGAATATGAGCCCAAAATTATTGCTATCGCTGAGACCATTCCGAAAAATGTAAAAGAATTTGTATCATCGGAATACAGCTTAGACAATTATAACGTGTTCCATAATGAAAGCCCTAGCCGTGGAGTAGCTTTGTTCTTCGACAAAACCTTACATGTACAAGAATGCACTACCCTAAACAATAACACATTTCAAGAGGCAGTCTGGTGCCAATTCCAAACACAGGATAAAGAGAAAATTTTAGTTGGATGCATTTACAAAAGTCCCAATACCACTGAAGAAAACTTACAAAAACTATATGAAATGTTAAGAGATGATGAAATTTAAAAAATATGACAGTTTTAATCATGGGTGATTTTAACTTCCCTAATATAAGATGGGATGGATAGTGGACAAATGTCAAAGATAATGATTTTATTGAAATGTTAGGAGATGGTTTTATGTTCCAAATGGTGAACAAGCCCACAAGGACAAGGGAAGGACAAAAAGAAAATATTCTCGACTTAATCTTAGTAAATGATACTCAAATGATATCTGACATCATACATTCTAGTCCCCTCGGTAAGAGCGACCACCAAGTCTGAATTTGTTCCATGTACGCAAGGGTACATAATACAGAAAGTCTAGAACAAACAGTAATATATAATATGAAAAAGGGAAAATTTTTACAAATGAGACAGGATTTTTTAAATCACAGTTGGGACCACTTGTACGACATGAGTGTTGATGATTGTTGGCAGGACATAAAAGATAAAATTCATTTCTCAATGGACAACAATATACCAAAAATAAAAGGTAATATTAAGAATAAAAAGAAAAAGTATAGACCCTATTGGATGTCACTGGGATTAAGAAAAAGTGTAAGAAAGAACAACAGACTTTATAGAAGATACTTGGAAAATGGTAAATCTAAAGCTAGTAAACGTTACCGAGATTACATAGAATTGAGAGATAGGAGCTCTAAGCAGATGAGGAGGGAGACAAAAGAACATAAAAAACAAATAGCAAAAAACTAAGCTAAATCCCAAGCTGTTTTGGAAGTACATTAATTCTAAGCTCAAGCTATGTACTGGCGTCAGTTCACTTAAAGATAAACAGGGAGACATAGTCACAGCTGACCAGGATAAAGCTAACGTTTTGAATGATTATTTTGCTAGTGTTTTCACTAAAGAAAATACAGATTCATTGCCTCAAATTAAAGATGAATCACCAGCTAACTGTACAGACATTGTTATCACAGTAGAAGCTATAAAGAATAAACTTAAGCACTTAGATGTGAACAAAGCCCAGGGACCAGATAAGGTCCCAGCCAGAGTACTAAAAGAAATACATACAGAACTAGCACTTCCTTTAACAATTTTGTTCAATAAAAGTTTAGAATCAGGGGAACTCCCAGTAGATTGGAAAACGGCAGAGGTTATAGCCATTTATAAAAAAAGGAACAAGAACAGATCCGGGAAATTACAGGCCTGTGAGCCTCACATGTATAACATGTAAAATTTTAGAACAGTTTGTTCGGGACGCAATTGTTAAACACATGACTGATTTTGATCTGTATACAGACTGCCAACATGGATTCAGGGCAGGGCGTTCTTGTATGACCCAGCTATTAGATGTGATGGACGATTTTACTAAACTGTTGGAAGACAAGGAGGCTTTCGATATTGTATACTTAGATTTTAGGAAGGCCTTTGATTCTGTGCCGCACGAAAGACTTCTCCTAAAACTACAGGCATATGGCATAACTGGGAACATACTAAGGTGGGTAAGACATTTCCTAAAAGGCAGATCACAAAAGGTGCGGGTTGGGGCAAAACTATCATCTAATATTGACGTTTTAAGTGGCATTCCCCAGGGTAGTATCCTGGGGCCAATACTTTTTACAATTTTTATCAATAATCTCCCGGAGGAAATACAAAGTGTCTGTAAGATATTCGCAGACGATACCAAACTTTACAACTGTTCTAAACATTCAGACATAATACAAAATGACATAGATAAACTTATTGAATGGTCAGAAAAGTGGAATCTCTATTTTAATGCAGGAAAGTGCACAAAGTCATGCATGTGGGCTATGACAATCAAAATGAAACTTATGAAATTTCCCACGGTTCAGCTAAATATGTTTTGGAAACCTGTTCAGATGAAAAAGACTTAGGAGTCATATTTGATTCTAAACTCAAATTTGATAAACACATTACAACAGCAGTAAATAAGGCCAATAGAATATTGGGTTTAATTAGAAGACGTTTTATGGAATTAAATACAGAAGTTTTTTTGAACCTATATAAAAGTTTAGTAAGACCTCATCTTGAGTATGGAAATCTAATTTGGAACCCTTTTCTTAAAAGACAATCTACACAAATTGAAAGGGTACAAAGGCGAGCAACCAAATTAATAAAATCAATTAAAAAAATTGGAATACGGGGACAGACTTCATAAGTTAAGCTTACCATCCTTAAAATTTAGAAGATTAAGGGGAGATTTAATAAATGTATATAAACATTTTAATAACCCTGACAAAACTAACAAGCATTTGTTTCAATTGTCTAACGATTTGAGAACCCGTAACAGTGATCTAAAAATACTAACCCAATACAGCAGAACTAATATGAGGAAAAACTTCTTTTCTAATAGTCACCCAGCACTGGAACAATCTCCCTGCACAAACTAAACTTGCTTCCAACATTAACCATTTCAAAAACCTCCTAGATAGTGACCCCAAAATTAATGTTTTTAAATACAATTATGATTAAGACGACAATGATAGTTCAAAAAGCGCCACAGCTGTGCCAATCTGATTGATGAACAAAACCACAATAACAAACAATCAAAAGATAGGGCACATCAAGAGGCCGCGAGGCCTGGCTGCCCTGAAGATCTGACCTGATCTGACCTGACCTGCAAGTTCTGAACAGACCGATCGAGGCGACAGAGAGGACACTTTCCCCCACCCCTCCTCGTGGCCACCCTTGCTGGAGGGAGTGCTGTGTTGGGTCTGCCTCTACCTGTTATCATCACTGGCTGGAGGGAGTGCTGTGTTGGGTCTGCCTCTACCTGTTATCATCACTGGCTGGAGGGAGTGCTGTGTTGGGTCTGCCTCTACCTGTCATCATCACTGGCTGGAGGGAGTGCTGTGTTGGGTCTGCCTCTACCTGTTATCATCACTGGCTGGAGGGAGTGCTGTGTTGGGTCTGCCTCTACCTGTCATCATCACTGGCTGGAGGGAGTGCTGTGTTGGGTCTGCCTCTACCTGTTATCATCACTGGCTGGAGGGAGTGCTGTGTTGGGTCTGCCTCTACCTGTCATCATCACTGGCTGGAGGGAGTGCTGTGTTGGGTCTGCCTCTACCTGTTATCATCACTGGCTGGAGGGAGTGCTGTGTTGGGTCTGCCTCTACCTGTCATCATCACTGGCTGGAGGGAGTGCTGTGTTGGGTCTGCCTCTACCTGTCATCATCACTGGCTGGAGGGAGTGCTGTGTTGGGTCTGCCTCTACCTGTCATCATCACTGGCTGGAGGGAGTGCTGTGTTGGGTCTGCCTCTACCTGTCATCATCACTGGCTGGAGGGAGTGCTGTGTTGGGTCTGCCTCTACCTGTCATCATCACTGGCTGGAGGGAGTGCTGTGTTGGGTCTGCCTCTACCTGTCATCATCACTGGCTGGAGGGAGTGCTGTGTTGGGTCTGCCTCTACCTGTCATCATCACTGGCTGGAGGGAGTGCTGTGTTGGGTCTGCCTCTACCTGTTATCATCACTGGCTGGAGGGAGTGCTGTGTTGGGTCTGCCTCTACCTGTCATCATCACTGGCTGGAGGGAGTGCTGTGTTGGGTCTGCCTCTACCTGTCATCATCACTGGCTGGAGGGAGTGCTGTGTTGGGTCTGCCTCTACCTGTCATCATCACTGGCTGGAGGGAGTGCTGTGCTGGGTCTGCCTCTACCTGTTATCATCACGGGCTGGAGGGAGTGCTGTGTTGGGTCTGCCTCTACCTGTTATCATCACTGGCTGGAGGGAGTGCTGTGTTGGGTCTGCCTCTACCTGTTATCATCACTGGCTGGAGGGAGTGCTGTGCTGGGTCTGCCTCTACCTGTTATCATCACGGGCTGGAGGGAGTGCTGTGTTGGGTCTGCCTCTACCTGTTATCATCACTGGCTGGAGGGAGTGCTGTGTTGGGTCTGCCTCTACCTGTCATCATCACTGGCTGGAGGGAGTGCTGTGTTGGGTCTGCCTCTACCTGTCATCATCACTGGCTGGAGGGAGTGCTGTGTTGGGTCTGCCTCTACCTGTTATCATCACTGGCTGGAGGGAGTGCTGTGCTGGGTCTGCCTCTACCTGTTATCATCACTGGCTGGAGGGAGTGCTGTGCTGGGTCTGCCTCTACCTGTTATCATCACTGGCTGGAGGGGGTGCTGTGTTGGGTCTGCCTCTACCTGTCATCATCACTGGCTGGAGGAAGTGCTGTGCTGGGTCTGCCTCTACCTGTTATCATCACTGGCTGGAGGGAGTGCTGTGTTGGGTCTGCCTCTACCTGTTATCATCACTGGCTGGAGGGAGTGCTGTGTTGGGTCTGCCTCTACCTGTTATCATCACTGGCTGGAGGGAGTGCTGTGTTGTGTCTGCCTCTACCTGTTATCATCACGGGCTTATTTGAAGGTAGAATATTTTCCGCCGGTTGTTTATAGCATTTAAAGATTCGTGTCACGTTAACCCTTTCACCGCCAGCCATCTTTGAGCCAAAAGTTCCGTTAAACTTACTTGCCTACAGAAAAGATTTTGTCTGTAATATTTTGGGATTTCTTTGTGACACATTGAGAATGGGGTCAATCCTTACTGCCCAAATTGAGGAACACATTATCATTGAATAACAGACCCTGATTTCAAGAGTTTTAATAACATGGGTGTTAAATCATTGTGGTGCCAAAATGCGACATTGGCGGTAAAAGGGTTAATTTGTAAATAAATTGCGTAATTACAACGGTCCATAATTAGAGATTGACCTTTACCTAGAGATTTTATAAAGTGGTGTTAATGAATTTCGCGGCACTATCGTTTCGTGTTTCTTTATTAGTAATAACCTTGTAGATATTTCGCTTGTTTAAAGATTTTGGCTTGGGATGTCTTATTGGCAGGGGAGTTCATCCACTTATCTTAAGGGTCTTTTCGATAATTTCAAACGTTGGGTTACTTCCCCTCCTTTAGACAATGTGAGACCTATAATGTTTGATAAGTTCTGTTTAAGCTACAACTGCTGGAGAAGGTTTGTTTTGAATGTTTATGCACATTGTCGCGAGTATGTGATAAGTTGGTTGTAAGTAAATTCAATTTTCATAAAGCGTCTTGAGCGCTTCCAATTTCATTTATTTGAAGTTTTAATGAACTAAGAAGAAAACTTTATTTAGAAGTACCTACTGTACTGACACACCTAGGGGAAGACGGGGTAAAAAGCGCATGGGCGGGTAAGAAGCCCACCCCAATTATCTCGTGAAATGAAGCAAATTTCAGTCTCATTTTGCCCATGAGACGAGCGTTAATGTCTAGCATTCGTCTCATGGGCAAATTTGACTGAAATGTTCTTTATTTCATGAGATAATTGGGGTGGGCTTCTTACCCGCCCATGCGCTTTTTACCCCGTCTTCCCCTACTCTTTACTTCTTTTTCTCACCCTACGTACCTCCACTCAACTCTTCTACTCCTCTGCTGTGCGTGCATCTTGTGGCGGGAGATGTATCCCTGCGACATCGGTTGGTTTGTTCTTTACTTCCTCTCACCCTACGTACCTCCACTCAACTCTTCTACTCCTCTGCTGTGCGTGCATCTTGTGGCGGGAGATGTATCCCTGCGACATCGGTTGGTTTGTTCTTTACTTCCTCTCACCCTACGTACCTCCACTCAACTCTTCTACTCCTCTGCTGTGCGTGCATCTTGTGGCGGGAGATGTATCCCTGCGACATCGGTTGGTTTGTTCTTTACTTCCTCTCACCCTACGTACCTCCACTCAACTCTTCTACTCCTCTGCTGTGCGTGCATCTTCGGTGGCGGGAGATGTATCCCTGCGACATCGGTTGGTTTGTTCTTTACTTCCTCTCCCCCTACGTACCTCCACTCAACTCTTCTACTCCTCTGCTGTGCGTGCATCTTGTGGCGGGAGATACTTCCTCCACGTACCTCCACTCTCTTCTACTCCTCTGCTGTGCGTGCATCTTGTGGCGGGAGATGTATCCCTGCGACATCGGTTGGTTTGTTCTCTCAGCCCTTTCATTCTTCACCCTGAACAAACTCAAACTCAAACTTGAACTCTTTTATTTGTCGTAAAACCATCAAAGGAATTATTGACACAGAAGTAGTAAGCACATACCACGAAATAAAAAAAAAAAAAAAAAAAAATCACAAGGTAAAGTTGGTGACGAAGTAAATGCAGCAGATAAAAATAATAATACAACATTTATATATTCTTGCTAATTATTTACTGCGGATAGCAAAGCATTCATAAATGTATCTTGTTATTTCAGGTTGAAAGGAATTTGATTGAAGACGCTGGACACCTAGTGGGGCTTCCACTGACCGGAGGGAGTCACAGGGCCCTACTTCTCTCCCTGCTGGACACCTAGTGGGGCTTCCACTGACCGGAGGGATGATGTCACAGGGCCCTACTTCTCTCCCTGCTGGACACCTAGTGGGGCTTCCACTGACCGCAGGGATGATGTCACAGGGCCCTACTTCTCTCCCTGCTGACACCTAGTGGGGCTTCCACTGACCGGAGGGATGATGTCACAGGGCCCTACTTCTCTCCCTGCTGGACACCTAGTGGGGCTTCCACTGACCGGAGGGATGATGTCACAGGGCCCTACTTCTCTCCCTGCTGGACACCTAGTGGGGCTTCCACTGACCGGAGGGATGATGTCACAGGGCCCTACTTCTCTCCCTGCTGGACACCTAGTGGGGCTTCCACTGACCGGAGGGATGATGTCACAGGGCCCTACTTCTCTCCCTGCTGGACACCTAGTGGGGCTTCCACTGACCGGAGGGATGATGTCACATGGCCCTACTTCTCTCCCTGCTGGACACCTAGTGGGGCTTCCACTGACCGCAGGGATGATGTCACAGTGCCTTACGTCTCTCCCTGCGGGCGCGCCTCAGAGGGCCTGCACGTGAACATCGCCGTCACTAGGACTCCCAACTACGTTTCGCGACAACCACCGAAATGGACAGTTACGTGATTTCTGCTGTGAGTGCGTGTGGGTGAGAACTTAGTCTCTTCTTTCGCGATTAAGTGATCTGCACCCCCTCCCCATCTGGCTACGTGTTAGTGGGTTAGGCTTGTTTTTCTTGGGAAGGCTGAGGGGATTGGAAATATTGGTTATTAGTTAGGAACCCTTTAAAACATGTGAAATTACAGGTAATTTTGATATATGTGAGTGAATGAATCAAATGTCTTGCTGGGTGGGTTTTTTTTGGGGGGTTGCCTTTGAGTGGGATCTGAGTGTGTTCTGGTAGTATCTGTCGCATCACAAACATGAACTAGTACATACGCCCTAGACAAACTTGACACCTAGCATTTGATGACAATTTTTCTGGCAGGTCGTTGATAAACACCGGAAATAGGCATGGCCCCAGCACCGACCCTTGTGGTACACCTGACTGGACACTGATGTAGTTGGACTCGGTGCCCTCAAGTATGACTGCCTGGCGTCGGCCATACAGGAAGTCAGCCACCCATCTGTTGACACTGCCTCGAATGCCGTGCATGCCAAGTTTGTGAAGCAGAAGGCTGTGGCTTACTCTATCAAAAGCCTTCGCAAATCTAGGCTTTCTCTTGGCTCCTCAATCAGCTCAATGAGCTGCGTTTTGATCTGAAGCCGTGCTGCTGGGGGGACAGGATGTTGTTCAGTTCATCTTGGAGCTGACCATGACATGCTCCAGGATCTTGCAGGCGATACATGCCAGGGAGACTGGTCTGTAGTTAGCGGGGTTGTAGTGTTCTCCCTTCTTGTATATTGGTGAGACCAGGGCATCTTTCCAGTCCAAAGGGACCTGACCACTGCTGACTGAAGAGCTTTAAGAAAGGCTACACAAAACATACAAATACAAATACGATTAAAAGAAGCGCTTCTGGAG